>CM038557.1:29736949-30336949 GCA_021527575.1 Ensete glaucum
GAGGGGGTTGAATTAGTACAAGTGTAAATTTTTAGTTCAGATGAAAACTTTTCGATTAAACTAAGATAAGAAATCCGAAGCTTTTCGTTCTAGTAAAATGAGTGAGTGATTAAAAGAAAGTTGCTAAGTTAATAAGCAAATTGGAAAGATAAGCAACGTTTGAAGGAAAGAACTTATCATGAAAACTTTGCTTTCAAAGAGTTGAGTTAAATCAGAAGCGTCAATACAAAAATATGTAAGCAATGAAAGTAAGGAAACACTTACAATTTTTTAGTGGTTTGGCACCAACGACCTATGTACACTCTCGAGTCCTCCTTCTTGAGGCACACCGACGTTCACTACTGATCCTCTTTGGGTGAAGACCAAACCCTTACACTTTGGTTATAAGGGAGACAAGGTTACACTCTTTGATTACTCCCTTACCCCTTTTCTTTTTCTTATAATTTTTATATATTATTTTCTCATAATATAATCCCCAAAATTATTATATAGAATATAATAAAACTTAGGGTATTTATAGGCCCCAAATTGACTTCAAAACCAGAGCCAAAATCGAATGTACCCGAAAAAACTAGATACGGGCGGTTTACCCACCGACCTGGGTGGCTCAGTCACCCAAACACTAGGGTACAAACGGTTTACCTACCGGTTCTAAGCACATCAACCATCAAAAGTACCTAAATTCCTGGGTATGGGTGGTTCAATTGTCCAGTCTAAGCGGGTCAGTCGCCCTAAAGCCTAGGGCGGTGGGTCGCTCATCAATGGTTTACTTGTTGAAATATTTACAAAAGTGGTTCCATCTACTTTTCAAATTCTGGCTTGAACCATCAGTTGACCATTCCCTTGGTCAACTAATTAAGCTCAATCTGAGCTCAACCAAACCCTATAGTGGATCCAGTTGCCTCATTGAGTTGATTTGGATTCTTTCCAAATCCAACTTAATTTGGACCCGCCACTCATCGATGGTTTATCTATCGAAATTTTCACAAAAGTGGTTCCCTCCACTTTTTGAATTCTGACTTGAATCATCAGTTGACCATTCCCTTGGTTAATTAATTGAGCTTAACTAAATCCTATAGTGGACCCGGTTGCCTCATTGAGTTGATTTAGATTCCTTCCAAATCCAACTTAATTTGGACTCAAACCCTAACTATAACTCAATGATCACAAAACTTAATGACTAATCAAGCTAAATCAAGACCTAACTCCTGCCAATCCGGTAGCCTCTGGCATTCTTGCGGTGAGTCCTATGTTCTTCTTCCAGTAATCTCCCGATATGTTCCTAGCAAGCTTCTTGATCCCTTCGGTGAATCTCCTAGCGAACTCCGGTGAGATCCCACTACATCGTTTAAACCCCAGCCCGATGCTTAAGCTTGATCTTGGCCCATTATCTGGTTGTAATTCCATTGCTCCTGTTATAGTTAGTCCTGCACGATGCTAATTATGATTTAATTAAATATAATGATAATTATCAAATATCCATTATAAGAACATCCTAACTCCCGGTAAGCTTTTGACTACCCCGACAATCCTCCGACGAGTCTCGTTCATCTTCCGCAAACTCCTTGTGTCATTCTATCAAACTCGGATACCCTCGGCATGTCCGATCTGGCGAGTTCCCAACCACATCGACCCGATGCATGGACTTGACCTTGGCTAATCCTGATTGTAATAATTATTCTATCTAATTAATCCTGCATTAATCAATTCTAATAATCTTGTTAGATCAATAACCCATCAATTGACTTTATCATCAGAATCGTAGATTCAACAAAGGGTGTTAAAGCAAGTGGTCAAAAGGGGCGAGGAAGTAACAACAAGTCCAAAGGGGCTTAGCTGCTCAAAAGTAAAGTGTCAGTCAAAAAGGAGGTGGACTCGAAGGAGTGCCATAGTACCATAGAGGTAGATCTACTAATCATGAAGAAAGGGATGTAGATGCAAGGTAACAGATAGTAAGATTATGGGCTTGACAGTGCCATAGTACTATAAAGGTGGGACTTCCTTGGACTCATCAATCCTTTCCTCTCAAGGAGGGAGAGCATTGGTCATAGAAGGGGCCAAAGAGGTGGAGAATTGAGAGACAAACCCCAAGTACCAAGACAAGGCTGAAGAACAGAGGCCAAAGAACATCATAAGACTGGTCTCAATGTGCTTCTCATCAAGATAGCCAAAAGAAGGGGACTTCAGGTTAATGCAGGAGTGCTTAACCAAGGAACGAAGTTGGCAGTACATAGTATTGTACCTTTTCTACTTAGAGGAGTAGGTATCAAAGATAATGGAAAAGATGGTACGATCTCAAAGGCAACCAAAACTATCGAAGACTTGCTCTAAGTTGGGGTGAAATTTTGCTCTTTTAGGTCAAACTTCTTGCATTCTGAAAGTTTGATGATAGAGAGAAGGCAAATCATAGTAGTTAACTCAATGTAAGAAATACAAACATTTCGAGTGATTGACAAGTATGAGCAAAAAGCAGGCGAAGACTAGTTACCAACTCAATGCATGAAGTACAAACTCAGGGAGGCGGACGAAGTAAAGTAACTTTGCATTCTCAACTCCTAAGAGAATGGGCGAAAATGAGTTTCTCATTTCTCTTATTATCTTGCAGAGGAGCTTTACATAAGTTTAAATACCCTTTAAATAAATCTAATGGAAGAGGTGTCAAATCCTCACAAATGTTGATCAGTGCTAATAGATTGTCCACTTCACTTCCTAATAGAAGGTCAATCGAAAGTGAAAGTGATACGAACCTACTTGGAAGTGACAACTAAGTTGAAGAAGAATTGATGGATAAATTTTGTGAAGGAAATACCTCAAAAACTTTAAAGTCTGTGAAGCGATGCTAGTTAAAGTTTCAACAAGCATCCACCTAGTTTAAGTGACATGAGATGTTTGAGATGCTAGCACAAAATAAGATCTTTTTATTTATCAAAAAGATCTGTAAGAATTAATAAAGATTATCACAACTCAGTTGACCCCAAACTAGAGTCAATCATTGGTGAGTTGAAGCAGCACGGCGGATCAGAGTTCAACTACTCAACAATAATGGTGGAGAGCAGCTGGGAGCTAAGAGGCGTGTTGCAGCCAAAGTAGAAGATTGAAGATTCAGCAAAAGGTTAGGAGATCAGTGTCTATAGTGGCTTCGACAAGAATATTGAAGGAATAAGTGAGAGAGAATGTTCTAAATAAAAATATAAATAAGGTGTTCGATATAATGCTCATATTTATCGGTGTCTTTCAGTTTCTGTACATGCTTTGTATAGCAAGTAGTGAGCTTGTAATAGGCTTGACAACCCTCGTTTGGTTAGCTTTCATGGCCGATTTTAGCTTGTAAATGAGAGTTATGTCATGTGGACACTAATGGCAACTTCAGTATGTAATAGACGTTGATCCTTTGTGTGCAACTGTTTGGAGCTAGTAAAGTTCATAATTATAATTTACATTAATTATAGAAAGTGTTTGTTAAAGTGGTTGCTTATGGATCCGGTAGGAAATACTTTCTCTGACCCGGTTTCTCTTTTGTAGGTCCTAAGGGACCCTAAGAGGTTTCAGAGAGGCTGACCTTTATATATGGATATGTAAGGGTGTTACACGACTTGGGCAAAATTAGCTAAGTCCATAACAAGTCGATGGCACCCTTTTCCAGAATGGCGAAGGAAAGGATGCAGTTATATGTTATTAGCAAAAGAAGAAGTGGAAAGAAGAGATGAAGTTGGCTGTCGATGCTACACTATGCGATTAGAAAATGACGTTGTTGTTTGCAGGGAAGTTGACTGCCATAATTGCTCCAATGTCGGGATGAAGGTGCATCCTAGAGGGTAGCTGTTGCTTCGAGCATTGGCAGTTGATGATGAGGCAGTGGTGGTGTGAAGTCCACAGTGGATTACAATCACCATGGGCAACCAAATGGTGGTGATGCGATGATGTCCATTGACGATAAAATCTGCTCGTGCAGAGCAGGCCATAACTGGTGCAGATTGTAGCATTCGAGTTCGATGTCGGAAGGGTGGCTACGGATGCGACAAAATGCTAGTAATCTCTTGCGGCGTCTGAGAAAGCTTTTTGTTATAATGGCAGTAAGGGGAGTGGCAGCGATGAGTCACTGTAGAAAACCTTTAGATTATTGATGGAAGCGATGATGCATAGATCTGGGAGGAAGAGTATTGCAGATCTGTGCCAGTGCAAAGATGCCTCCATCATTCGATCTTTGTTGTTGCTTGTAGAAGGGGAAGCAGCCGGGATGGTGGAAGGAGGTGAGGCTGTAGAGGAGGACTTGGGGAGGTAGATTGCCATCCTCTAATGATGTAGATCCAATCTTTTGAGGCTCCTATGGAGGGAGTAGAAGTAGTTCCTGGCGAGAAGGCGTTGCCACCACTTGTAGACCAGCCTGAGCTTCAGGCACTGGCTTGGCAATGGAGAGCGCTTCTTGCATATGGGTTTCTTCTAGTGAGTTGCAGAATCAAGGAAGACTTGCTTCTTTTAAGGATCTGGCAAGGCAGGATAAATTCTATTAGTAGCTACTGTTAGATGAAGAGAAAATGTTTGTTGCCACAGAATAGGATGCTGTTGTGTTCATCCTCGGGTGTCTTTATCTTAGTTGGTCTACGATGTCACCCGCTCGCACTCAAAGACCGATGGCGATGGTGATTAGCATGGCGACGAGTATCGCTTCATGGTGTGCAATATGCTGGACTGCGATGAAACAATAGCAAAGCTAGGGCTCTCAACTGGGGTATAGTGCAAGCTTTTGGAGCAATAGAGCAAGCCGGTGTAGAAGCCATCGAAGCTCCGACCACCCTAGGGGGTGTGGCGATTACACGAAAGGAGGAACTCATGCCTTGCGACTAGATCTTAGAAAGCTACAAGTGCAAAACAAGATTAGATCGCTAAGGGAGTCATTGTCGCTGCTGCTGGTGGAGATGCGATAGAGGAAGTGGGAAGAATAGATTAAGACAATCGCTCGACTAAGAGAGAGCACCGAGGGTTGGCTATTGGGGGTTGCTACCGGTGTCACCGATCGCTAAGAGGCGACTGCTGTCATGGCATTCCCCTGCCTATCAAAGTGCTGGGAGATTACAACGGAGGGGAGGGGGAGCGAGTCCCACAGCGGTGGAGAGGGAGGAGCAGTGACGACCACTGAGGAGCCAACGGTTTGATAGAGTTTCGGAGGAGGGTTAGTAGAGGATCATCCTTCGTTGTTGACGAGGAGGTAATGGAGGAGGCAGCCCGACGACAATGGCAGTGATTGTGGCGACGCAAGAGTTGAACTTGGAGGATGATATTTTCGATGATGGACTACAACTACCAGGGGAGAAGAAGAAGAGGTAGAGCTCCTGGGCTGCAACCGAGGTAGATAAGTATATGGTTCCAGAACAAGAGTTCAACCGGTTGGACAAGAAGCACAGGTCAATAATTCCCTCCTCGCATGTTTATTGGTACATCATCTATTTTCTCCTATAGTTGATGAAATCTTATCTTCTATCATCCTTCACTTTCGGATCTTTACCCTCATCTAGACCTAGTGACACTAATGTACTTCGATCTGACCCGTCCTATGTCAGTGTCTCTCCATCACCCATACCAACACAACCTATAGCTCTTGGACATCCAATGACAACACGCTCTAGAAATAATATTTTTAAACCACATCAAATCCTTGACCTATATGTTATCCCAAATTACTCACCTAACCAGTAAACTCACCATAATTGCTCAAGCTCAAAAATCTCCCCACTAGCGTAAAGCCATGTGTGAAGACTATGATGTCCTCCTTCATAACTCTACTCTGACACTTGTACCCTTTCATCCCACATAAAATATCACAGGGTGTAAGTGGATCTTTCGAATTAAGCCGAACTCAAATGGATCTGTTGTCAAATATAAAGCACATCTACTGGTCAAAAGGTTTCATTAACATCATAGTATTGACTTCACAGAGACATTCAGTCCCATTGTTCAACCCATGATAATCCGACTTATCCTATGTTTAGTCATTTCAAAAGATTAGCATTTATAACAACTCAATGTTAATAATATCTTTTTACAAAGGACCCTAACTAAAGATGTCTTCATGCAGCAACCTCCTGAGTTCATTTATCCTCAGTATCTAAAGCATGTCTGTAAACTACAAAAAGCTATCTATGGACTTCTTCAAGCTCTAAGAGTCTGGTACATAGAACTCGGCTCGTTTTTGACATGAACTGACTTCATCAACTCCAAGTCTGATACCTCGTTATTTCTACATCACTAAAATGAAGGTATAATATATCTCCTGGTATATGTGAATGACTTTATTGTCACCAGCAATAATCCTATGGAGATCAAGACATTCCTCAAGCAATTGGTAAATTGATTCTCCCTCAAAGATCTAGGAACATTGAGCTACTTTCTAGGAGAGGAAGCAACATATACGTCTTCAGGACTCTTCCTATCACAAAGAAAGTATATTCAAGATTTATTATGAAAGATAAACATGCATGTCATGAATGAGGTTTCAACTCTTATCTCTACTATTGAATCACTCAAATTAGGA
Source organism: Ensete glaucum (assembly GCA_021527575.1). Taxonomy (NCBI): domain Eukaryota; kingdom Viridiplantae; phylum Streptophyta; class Magnoliopsida; order Zingiberales; family Musaceae; genus Ensete; species Ensete glaucum. The sequence continues at coordinate 29,743,479 of CM038557.1, forward strand.
GATGAAAGCCCTACTACGAGCTATACTTAATATCGACAAGTACTTGGCTCCTTACTGTACTTAGCTCTCACCAGCCCAGACATCTCATTTGTGGTCAATTAATTAGCATAATTCATGCATCGACTATCTATTATATATTAGTCTATAGTCAAGCAGATCTTGCGATATCTTAATGGGGCTCTCAACCATGGCCTCTTTCTTCGCAAACATTTTCAACTTCATCTCCATGCCTTTGTCGATGTTGATTGGGTAGAAAGCTTTGATGATAGAATATTCACGTTAGGATATATTGTCATCTTTAGAGGCAATCCAATCAGTTAGAGTTTTAAGAAGCAAAAGACAGTCGCACGGTCTACAACTGAAGCTGAATACCATGCTATCGCCATTGCTATTGTAGAACTCAATTGGGTCGTAAATCTACTCAAGAAACTTGACATCAGCTACCTACCCGTGCTCCAATCCAATGTTCTAAGCATGCATGAAACATATTATCATTGACTTTTACTTCATGTGAGATCAAGCTGTTAGACATCAATTATGTTTTCTCACGTCCATATGAATGATCAATTAGCAGACTCACTCACGAAGTCTCTCGTCCATAAACTTGCATCAGTCTAAGATCGACATCCTTGACATGAGCACCATCTTGTAGGGCTATGATAGTAGCTACAATTTCTCCAACTGCACAAGAAAATCTCACTATGAGGAAAATTCTCCCTCCTTGTATAAATAGGAAATACTGTGTTAATAAATCAATCACCTTTATCTTCACCTTCCATCCAATCAGAAACAACCTTAACATGAGAGACTCCTCTTCACGCCCCCCATATGTGCCCTCTTCCTCATATGTTTCTCTCAAACCGCTTGATCCTATCAAGAATAACTTCATATATTTTTTGATATTTTTGATCATCCTCATTTCTTCGAGGGTAATTATAAATTATCTCTTGTAGTTAACTATGATTAGTATCCCAATCTTTATATTTTAAAAAATAATATTAGAATCTCTATATTTATGAAAATAAAATATTTAATTTTAATTCTTCTTAGCTTATTAATTTTATTAATAAAAAAATTGACATGCGTAAAAAGAACGTGAATAGAAAAAAAATAATTTTGAGCTTGAACCCCTTCGCCTCTAGAGCCTGCTCCCCGGGAAGGATCGCTTCCCCTCGCTCAAAACTCTCAACTCGAACTACTTGGGCGATCCCTATGGAGATCTCGGCGATGTCGAGCCTCTAAAATCTCATATTGAGCAACTCTTTCAGCAGATCGGCAAACACTTGACTGCACTCATCGAATTGAGTGTAGGCAAGAATTGCCTCGGTCTCGATTTCCTGTCCCTAAGCAGTAATCTTGTCACTCTAGTTCTAAAAGACAACAGATTTTGTGGAAAGGTCGCAGCGAGTCTTGCATCCTTCCATCAGCTTCATAAGTTGGACTCGTCTTCCGATCGCCTTGCTGGGTGGATTCCCCCATGTCTGTTTTCTCTACGACTGATAGAGTACTTGGATTTGTCCCCTAACACATTCACCGAAGAAATTCTATCCAATGTTTCATGCGGTGATGAGCTCGGATTCGTCGACATAATGAACGATCATTTGGTCGGAGGATTGCCTTCGTGCATGCAATCCAATACATCGACCAGAGTGGTGCTAAGCTCAGGGAACTGCTTGAATGCAGGGGATCTGAGGCACCAGCATTTTGATGCTTATTGCAATGATGTAGTATTCACAGTAGTTTTGCCTCCGGCGAGCAAGATAAGTGGCTCCAAGAGCAATGTAGGTGTTATACTGGGCATCGCTGAGGGTGTCGTTGTTGGCGCAGCCTTGCTATTGTTACTGGTCTTCCTGGCCTTCAGGAGAGCGAGAGTAGAGGAGCCAAAAGCCATTGCCTTACCCAAACCAGTGGCCACAAAATCTCTAGCTCAGGACAGTACAAGAACACCAGCTGAAGCAGGTAAGAAAGCTAATCTTGATGCTTACCAATATAAGATTTGGTACTCCTAGAAATCACCAACACAATATTTCTCTTGGATTATTTGTATCTTCGATCTGTTACAATCATATATTTACCCAATTGTAAACCTTGATAAAGGGCACATGTATGGGGCAGTGAGGACAGTAACTCTTGGGTCAATACCATACAGAGTTTTCAGCATGGAGGAGTTACAAGAGGCAACCAATGGATTTGATCCATCAAACTTATGAGAGGACAGTGCGCAAGGGCAGGTACAATAACAGTTCATAGAGTATTGTTAACCATATAAGATGGAAGTCTTCATCTCTATATTGATATGTGAGTTAGTTTGGACAGCTTAGATGACTGCTGATGATTTAATTCTCACTGTCCTGCTCTAGAGTTGCATGATAGAGCATGTTTAATGGTGTTCAAAGTTGAAATAAGGTTGATTCTCTTGCCTTTCCAATGTTCATAGATTATGATCATTTGGTGTTTCCGATCTGTATAGTGAAAATTTCATAGTATGGCGGTAAGATTTTAGATTATTATCCGTATAGTGAAAATAAGGTTGATTCTCTTGCCTTTTCAATGTTCGGAGATTATTATCATCTGGACTTGATGAATCGGTGCAAAGATGAAGAGGAGGTGGCTGCCTCTCGATCCTGTGAATGGCAACGGTGAGGGCGCCACCTCGAAGCATCGCTTTCCTCCTCCCCTCCTCTCGAGGTAATTAGATAATTACCCCTAAGTATCTTAGTGCATTACAAGGAATACTTGTAAGTGACGCAGGAAGAGAGAGTTTACGAATGGCATATGACCCCTCCAGTAGTCATTATCGGAGGAACTTTTGTGCTGATTGCATTAGTGCTGGCAACAATACTAATTCTACAACATGTACGAGCATACACTAATCCTGATTGCATTATGCAAAAGAAAATGATTATTGATATGAGCAGAATCAAATGTATAAATGTTTGATGATGTATCGATCCTAATCATACCCTACGTACAAATTTCGTGCATTAAAAGAGGTCTACGTACCAGAGATATACCAGAATCCACTTACAAATGACTCCTTAGAGTTCCATCAGTGACATGTTCAGAAACAAGAAATACCATAGCGATAGTGCTACTAAAATGCAATGGCCAAGTATGCTGGCCAAGTGATGGTGCCTGAGCTTTGAGATCAGATCCGAGGTAAAAACTTTTTGATTCAATCTCAAGCTTCGGACCGTCAACAGAGAGCCGTCTTGGAGCCAACCTTTACAAAACTAAACGAGTCCAATACAAACACAATTTAGTCAGTTCCAAAAGTGTTTCAAGCAACACTTTTGATTTCTCTACTTCATATAACAAGAGAACATGAAGCTATATGTGAATCATGCAAGAAAGAAGACATTCTTAGAGATATTAACTAATAATCTGATAAATGTTTGAACTAATCAGCTGTACGTCAAATTTAGATGTTATTTTCTAACTTCCTTCTTTATAGCATCTTCAAATGTAGTGTCATAGTATTAAAGAACCCATTTACTAAAATCCTATATACATGCATCCTAAAATCTTATTGTCATACTATGAAATTTTCACTATACATATTTAATGTTTCTCATGTATATACTTCTTATCAACTCATATACTCCCTCACAAAACTTTTCACCCGTAAGACATTTCATTATATTGATCTGAGATTAACATATGATAGTAGCTAGGATTCCCCAACCACACAAGACAATCTCATGATTAGTTGAGAAAAATCCTCTTATCTAGTATGTATATATAGGGATTGTATTCATCAACCTTCATTGCATTCTTATAATCATATTTCTTATACATGGTATCAAGCTTCTCTCTCAAAGAGAGCTTCTCAACCTTTCCCTCTACGACGAGAACAAGGCCATCGCAGTGGTTGGCGCTGTTGGCTACCTCATGTACACCTCTCTTCATTTTGCTCTCCTGAAGAAGAGAGTGGTGCTATAATCATTTCTTCTGAACTCTCCACGATAAAGAGGAAGTTCTTACAGTCTTGTAGCACGTAGCAAATCATCAGTGACAGCTTTCAGATGCCCTCCTTCTTGTTAATAGATGAGATCTCTGTAATAGTACGAGCAGAGCTTATTAGTCTATCGAGGGAAATACTCCCTTCCTAACCTTCCTAAACCTCCTTTCCTAAGTGTATAAATAGGTGATGAATCGAGAAATAAAGTATGCAATTCATTCTTTCTTCAATCACTCCTCTTATTTTTATCATGGTATCAGAGCCATCTCTCTCTTTAAGAGAGAATACCTCCTCTACCTTTGCTATCCAATGATAGCTTCTCATCAATCTCTTCTACCTCGAAGAAAGTCGACGACGTGCCAAAGTCAATGAAGAGAGCCAGACACTTTAGAGCCTATTTCTTCTTCTCACTGAGCATCGCCATCCTTCTCTCTCCGTCCTATTTTCCTCTTTGACCACGTGACTTTGTCCACTCCACCGTCGGCTTTGATCGAACCCTCGAACCCTACCGCCCACCTCCTTGTTGACTCTGTTTCCAACCTTCAACCGGGCTCCTTCGCCATAGATTAGACTCTTGACCTTTGCCTCTAGAGCATCTCGAGATTATCCTCCATCTATCCAACAATAGCGATCCTTCACCGACCTTCTTCCTCCTACGATTTCTTCAACTCATTAAGTAGCCTCCGCCACCATAATTCTCAATGACCAAGCGGCTTCCCTAACCACCATACCATCAGCTAGAAGCCACTCCAATCTCACCCGACCGCTTCTCACATTCGCAGTGGAGCACTTCCTTCTTACCATAGACCCAGTGCTGCCTTCTAGCCTCAGCAATGGTGATCCTTCTTCCCTATCACCGATCACTCGCTATCATTACAGATTGCTAGGCCAAGTAAGCTCCTGTACTGCTATTCTCCATTTTGCTCCTACTTCCCCTGCATCAGCCAAGCAACGATGATGGCCAAACCCTAAAAAGATCACTGTCTACTTCAGCCGAACCCCTAAACCATCTTCGCAATCTAGATCTCCATCAGGAACGCTTCCTACAAGTGCAAACTAGTGGGTCATCAATCCTTATGAGGTTGACAAGCCGATTAAAGTTGTCGACTCTCTACAGCATGGTCTTTTACTCCTCTCGCCGCATAGCATCTACCAGGGCCACTATCAAGAACTCTCGCTGCACAATCCACCACCGTCCCCTCCATGTCGTCGTTGATCCCACGGAATCCTCTGGGCTGGCATTTCCCTAGGACCCTGATGCTCTTGGGCTCCAGCTCTGATCTAGCCTCCTACATGATGCCAAAGTTTAGCACTTCGACAGCATCCATCGGTTGCCTCTCTTACATCTGATATCAATATCTCGCTACTTTCGCATCATCTGGTCTCTGGTCCATGTAGTAGTAGCGTGTCCTCAACCCCCCTTCTTCCTCCTCGACCATGGCATCTACATATGCAGCACCGTTCCGTAAAGCCCTCAGTGCCCCATCCTCAGTTATCTGCCGAGAGCTCCCAACCATTGTCATCCTTTTCCTTTGCCCGCTGCACTTTCTCCGGCTGTCGAAACTCTACCCCATCAACTCTACACCTTCTCCTCTGATAGCTACGATCCACTAGAGGCGACAATCCTTGCCAAGTGGTCATCTTCGACCTACAGCTCACTCACAAATTTGTGGCAAGAACTATAACTTGCATTAATCTGCTAACACCTGATCTACACTAAGCAAATCGCGGCTTCCCCTAAATGATGAAGTGCTCCTTTCCAGTCAATCTCTGCTCAAAACTATTGAGATATATGACTGCTTCTCCTTCTCTAGTGGCTGCTATTTTGCCAACTCCAAGAGGTCGCTGAGCGAGGAAGGCATTTCTTCCCTGCATCACAGCCACTTTCGCTGCACCGTAACCCTCATCTTCCAAATCCAACCGACATAGTGATTGATATTTTTCCTCTCAATGTCTTCATCATCTACCTCTCATGTTCCCGTCACTATCACCATAGGGAGCAATAACACATTTCAAAATACAGGGCTTATCTCCATTAATGTTGCAACACTCATCCCATTCAAGCTATCCAAAAGTGGCAATTATGTGTCTTGGTGTGCCCAATTCTTCAATCTTCTACTTGGGTATAATCTGCTTGGCTATGTCAATGATTCTCTCTATTGTCCACCAAACGGTGCATCCAGTTCAACACCAAATCTAGAGTATAAATGATGATTCCGCCAGGATTGTCTCATCCTTCAAGCCATCCAAGCCTCTATCTCTGCATCTCGTGCTCCAATTTTCTCCACTTGTGACACTCCTACTAAAGCATGGACTAAGTTACAAATCCTGACAAATCATTCCTGTACATGTAAGCTCAGTCTGCTATCACGTCTCATGAACACCAAACAAGAGGGTATTATGGTTGTTGATTATCTTCAAAATATGAATATTATCATCAATGATTTAGCTTTGAGAGGACACTACCTCAGTGATGAAGAAGTTATTATTCACACCCTTAATAGTCTTGGGGTTGAGTACAAAGAATCGGCAATAGTAATACAGGTATGTGACTTGCCGCTATTGTTTGAAGATCTCTATGACAAGTTGATTGACTACGAGATGTATTTGAAGTATGAAGATAGGGCACCAGGACCACCTATCACTGCTCAAGTAAGTCACAAATCTAAAAGGAAGAACAATCAGTATTCTAAGCCTGTCAATAAGGGTTTGGGCCAGGTACCGTCTTCACCAGTGGGTACCACACACAACTCTCCTCACTACAATCAAGTTGGCTACTATAATTACTAACAACCTTGATGTCCTGCTTCCATACCTCAACAAAGAATAGTTTGCCAGTTGTGTGATAAAGTTAGCAATTCCGCTAAAGTTTGTCAATCTCGTCCTCGATCTTATACTTCCTCAAACATGCCCCAAGTACATCTCACTACTACTCTAACTTCTTATCAACATAACTGGAGTATGGACTCTAGCACCTCCCATCATATCATCTCAGATCTTCAGAATTGTCCCTTCACAACAATTGTGGTGGTAACGTTGACATTATCATTGGTAATGGTAAGCGAATTCCCATTACTCACACTGGTTCCATAATACTTAATTCGCATACTCTTAACTTTACACTCGATGATGTGTTGTGTGCCCCTTATATTAAACGAAATCTTATTTCTGTCTCTCAATTCTATAAATAAAATAATACCTCCATTGAATTTTTTCCTGACTCATTTCTTTTCAAGGGTTTAAGCATGGAGAAATCATTAGTTCAGGGCCAAAGTAAAGACAACATCTACCAGTGGCGATCAATTTCTCAGCCCATTGCCTACTCTTCTATTGTTGCTCTAATGGATGTGTAATATCATCGTCTTGGTCATCATTCTTCCTTAACTTAACAACAGATATTCTCTTGTTACTCTCTTCCAACTTTTAAAGCTAATTCTATTTTTAATCATTGTGATGCATGTCTTAGTAATAAAAGTTATAGACTCCTGTTTGAAAATTCTTCTATTTCTTGCGCAACACCATTTGAAATTCTTTATACTAATGTTTGGGGTCCTGCACCAATTACTTCTTTTGTCAAATATATATTATGTGTTGTCTTTATAGACTATTTTACTAAGTATACTTAGTTTATCCTCTTCAACATAAGTCTGAGGTTTCAACAATATTTATTTCTTTCAAAAAGATGGAGAATATTTTTTTAGTCCACAATTAAAACAGTTTATTCTGAGTGTAGGGTGAATATCAAGCACTTACATCGTGTCTCTTAGCCTATGGTATTCAACATCTCAAATCTCTCTTGTACACTGCCCAACTAGTTGGCTAGGCTGAACGCAAATATCAGCATATAATTGAAACTGGACTCACACTTCTCTATCATGCCTCCATGCTGACGACTTTTTAGTCTATAGCCTTTTAGACTACAGTTTACCTCATTAATCGTATGCATACTCCAGTCCTCCACAATCGTTGCTATTTGAAAAACTATTTCATAAATCCCCAAATCTTCAAAAATTTCGGTTGTATTGTTATCCTTGGCTACATCCTTATGCATCACATAAACTAGCGCCAAGGTCGAAGCCTTGTGTCTTCATCGGTTACTCTCTTGAATATAATGTTTATCAATACTATGATCCTCGACTCATAAAGTCTTTGTGTCTCGTCATGTTGTCTTTGTGGAGTCCTCCTTTCTATTTTACCATTCAAAGTCTTCTATTATGCAAACTACTTTAACAAATATACATTAGTGGAGTATGCCATTGTCCTATGAGTCTTCATCAGAATCATCCACTCCAATAAATATACATCAGTGAAGTATTCCTCTGATCCAACACCTCGCCCCCTCTATTACTTCTCCTTCTTTTGCACACATATCTCCTACTACTGTCATCCGACCCTCAAATACTCGATCACAAACTTTACTCTCCTCTCAACCTGGCACTAATGTTCCTTAACTTAACTCACCCTGTACTAATGCTTCCCCAAGACCTAAATACTATAGTAACTTCCTCTCTTGAGACTAGTGAACCTACCATGACCACTTAAGCCCAAAAGTTCTCCCATTGGCGTAAAGCCATGTGTGAAGAATATGATATCCTCTTTCATAACTTTATTTGGACACCTGTTACATTTCATCCTACATAACATATCATCAAGTGTAAGTGGGTTTTTTATAGAACCCCAGAAGGAGCTCTATAGGATTTAATCTTTGAAGGGGATCAACCCTTGGAGTGCTATAGGGGTTCCTCCCTCCTAGGAGTTGGCCACTAGGTTGAAATAAAGATGATCTTACTTGATTAAAAGAGGAGGAGGCTACAAGCTTATATAGGGCTCAAAACCATAACCCTAAGGGGGATGCTGCCTAAGTAAAATTACCCCTTTGCCCCTCTTATAGCCACCCTACCTTAATAGGGATGAGCAATGGCTATGATGGCACCAAGGCTTCCTATGCCTGCTAGAAACCCTAGCTAACCAACCTAATAAAAGGGCGACGACCAGTGAGCCATAAGGCCCCAAGTAAAACCTAGCCACCCTTCTTTATAGGATATAAGTGACTAGGTGGGGTTTTATTATAATCTCACAATGTTCTTATTACTTACTTCTAGGTTGATTACGACTCAACCCTGTTAGAGTCCTATCAAGCCCACCCTTTTTGAATTAGTCTTGTCCTCAAGGCTGAGGATCCATAAACTTTAGGAACCAGGTCTTTATCTCCTCACAAGACTCCTGCATGACATCTTCAGTTGGTAAGTTGTTCCATTACACTAGTACTTTAGTTGAGAGGCATCGACGCCATATCATAATCCTCCGATTAAGTATGGCTTATGGTTGGGCTTGAATCTTGCCATCATTTATAGTGCTCGGCAGTTGGGTCTGGGCTGGCTCATACTCTCCCAGTTTAGGCTTCAAGCAGGATACATGAAAGATGGGGTGGATTTTAGCATCTTCTAGTAGCTTCAATCATGTCATGGCCCCAATATGCTCCAAGATCTAATATGGTCCATAGAATCGGGGAGATAGCTTCATCGATACTATAGTGTTTATTGATAGTTGCTTGTATGGTTGTAAGTGAAGGTAGACCCAATCTCCTGTTGAAAATTCCTGCTCGATTCGATGAGTGTTGGCTAGTTGCTTCATGTGGGCTTGGAGGGCAGTTAAGTTGCCCTTTAGCAGTTGCAGTAGCTTGTCCCTGTCTATTAAGTTTTAGTCGACCAGATCTACTTTGGTTGCACTAATACATATTTAGGTATTACAGGGTGCAGTTGGCCATACAATGCCTCATAGGGGGTACATTTAGTTGATGATTAATAGGTTGTATTGTATGACCATTCGGCTTAAGGAAGCCATTTTGTCCACTCTTTTGGTTGATCACTAGTGAAATACTATAGATAAATCTGTTCACCACTTCTGTTTGGTCGTCTGTTTGTGGATGATAGTCTGTGCTCATCATTAGTTGTGTGCCCTATAATTGGAAGAGTTTGATCTAAAATTTTCTTGTAAACACCTTGTCATGGTTACTCACAATCGACCTTAGCATCCTATGCAGTTTAAAAATATTTTTCATAAAGAGTTGAGCAATACTGGCAGCGTTATAAGGGTGTCTCATAGCAAAGAAATAAGTATATTTTGTTAAACGATCTACCACCACAAAGATCGTACTTTTACCTTGTGATAGTGGCAGCTCTTTAATGAAGTCTATGTCAGTCAATGTTAAGTCTGGTATAGGTAATGGCTGCAGCTTTCCTAGACTTGCCACTGTTTCACCCTTTTCTTGTTAGCATATATCACGTTTAGATACATAATTACAAATAGATCTTTTCATGTCTCTCCAAAAATAGTTTTCCTTTACCCTCTTGTATATTCTCAGAAATCCAAAGTGCCTTGCTGAAGGTGAAGAGTGCATCTCATACAAAATAATTTTAATGCAAAGGGAAGAAGGAACAATCACAATTCGACCTATATAGCGTAGGTCCTTTGCATCCCAAGTGTAGTGGCCCATGGATCTCGGATCCTTCTCTAATTTCTCTATAATTTCTCTGGTCTCTGGGTCATTCTTTCATTCCTCCCCAATGCCCTCAAGGAAGTGGTGGAAGGAAGGGAGATGGCTGAAATTTTGGCTTGCTTCGGCAGCCGAGATAGAGCATCTGCAAGAGTATTCTCTTTCCCCTTTCGATAAATAATTTCATAATCAAAACCAAGGAGTTTCGTTACCTATCTTTGCTGCCCCGGGGATGATATTTTCTACTCCAAGAACTATTTAAGACTTTGGTGGTCAGTCTTAATATGAAAGATCGGTTGATCAGGTAGGGTCTCCACTTTGTGACGGCATGCATGATCGCAAGCATCTCCTTGTTATACACGGTCATTTTATGGTGGGAGGGATATAAGGCCCTGTTGGTATAGGGAAGGAGTCAACCATCTTACATTAGGATAGCTCTAATTTCAACTCCAGATGCATCGGCCTCAATCACAAAGGGTCGGCTGAAATCGAGCAACGCTAGGACTAGCGTCATCATCATGGCTGCCTTGAGTTATTCCAAGGCCGTGGAAGCTTTGTTCGACCACTGGAAGGAGTCTTTCTTTAGTAAGGAAGTGAGTGGGGCACTGATTTTGTCGTAATCCTTCACAAACTTTTGGTAGTAGCCCGTAAGTCCTAGGAAGCCACATAACAATTTTACATTCATAGGTCTCAGACATCCTTGCATCGCTTTGATTTTGTCGGGTCTATCACCACTCTATTCTCTGATATAATGTGCCCTAGGCACTCTACTTTATGCTGTAAGAAACTACACTTTGATTATTAAACATAAAGGGTATTCTCCCGAAGAATTGTTAGAACAATTCGTAAGTGCTAAAAATATATATCAAGCGTAGGGCTGTAAATGAGGATATCATAAAAAAATACCAACATAAACTTATATAGAAACCTCCAAAAAATGTCATTCATCAAGCTTTAAAAAGTAGAAAGAGCATTCACGAGTCCGAAGGGCATTACCAAAAATTCGTAGTGGCCATTATGTGTGTGGAATGCTATTTTTGGAACATCTTCAGTGCATACTCTAATCTGATGGTACCCAGAGTGGAGATCCAATTTAGTGAAAACTCAAGCTCCTTTTAGTTCATCCAAGAGCTCCTCCACTACTAGTATAGGATATTTATCTTTGATGGTGATAGCGTTCAAAGCTCGGTAATGAATGCACATCTGCCACGTACCATCCTTCTTCTGCACTAGTAATATTGACGAGGAGTAGGGACTGTAGCTTAGCCGAATTACTTCGGTATCAAGCATCTCCATAACGATGTTCTCAATCTCATCCTTCTACAAGTGAGAATAGCGGTATGACCTTAAGTTTGTTGGAGGTTTTCCCAGAAGTATAGGGACGTGGTGATCATGCTATCGGGTAGGGGAAGTCCATGTGGCTTCGCAAAACAATCGACCAATTCGTTTAGCAATAGGGCAAGCTTAGGATATGAGATTTGCACATTCTTCTCCTTTGATAGCTATTGGACATGCATCAAAAACCCACTATATGTCTTGTGCATAACCTTTTTCATCCACTGCATTGAAACGGTGGAGATATGGTTTTCGTGCTTACCTCGTAAGATAACCTGTCTACCTTTACAATAAAATTTCATAATTAACATTGAGAAATTCCAGAAGATGTCACCTAATGTTGTGAGTCATTTAATTCTGAGCACAGCCTCATAGTCATCGATGCGTAGGAGGAAGAAGTCGGCTACCACTTCCTGATCTTGTAGGAGCAATTTCGCTAGGGGCACCATTGGTCGCACTTAAGGATTTGGCCATCGGTGACCTTTACATCAAACTTATTGTAACCTTCGATTTAGACTGTCATATGTGCAGCAACTTTGCTGTTGAGGATGTTATTTGTGTTGCCCGTATCTATAAGAACAGTGATGGGTTATTATTTGAGAAGTCCCCCATCTTTCATCGTCTGTGGGTTATTGTAAACGGCCAGCGCGTGCATTGCATAGTTGGTTGATTGGGGCTCTTCCTCCATGGCTTCATCTTCGGGTTCGAGACTTTCTTCAGATGATTCGGTGTCCTCATCCTCTACTGGTTCAATCACAAGGAGCCATCCTTTTTTGTAGTGATGTTCTCAGCTCCATGGTTCGTTGTAGTGCCAACATAACCCCTTGGTAGATCATTCCCGAAGCTCATCTCTTATCAATTTTTTTGGTACAGGGGCTCAGATGGTAGTAAAGAGGGCTAAAGGCTTTGATATGGCTAATTGAGAAGTGAACCTTATCCTTCATGCTTCGTGGTTCAATCATTCCTCTTAGGTTCTCGTGAAGGAGATCGCTGCCATAAGAGTGTATGGTTGTTGTGCCTTTACTTCTCCTTGAATCTTCGACTTTAGGCCCTTAATAAAAGTCTCTAAGAGTGCTTTTCAGACCAATCACAAGTTTGATTAAATAATCATTCAAACCTTATTTGATATTCTTGTATTGTAGAGATTTGCTGAATCTTCGCAAAATATTCATTGATATTTTCGTAATCGATTGGTCCAAAGCGATTTAACAATCTCTTGGTGAATTACCACCAAGAGAGACCTCCATGGGTGTGCTTAAACCAATTAAACCACTGAATAATTCTTCTTCGAGATGGATTGCAGCAATCTCCACCATCACAGTGTCAACAATTCGGTAGAAAATAGTGCTCCGTGCGCGAGATCCATCCGATTGGATCTCCTTCTTCCCATCTAGGAAAGTCTACCCTCATGTGTAGATTACATAGATTAGTGATAGTGCAACCTCACTCTTGGGAATCATCTTTCTAATCTGAGGTTTCTCCTTGCAGTAATTTCTTTGAGCTCGGTAGTCGGCCCATGCTGAATTCGATGAAGAGGGATCGAATTTTCTCATCTATGCGGTACTCAAAAGCTTCAAACTTAGCATTAATAGCCTCTTCAGATACCATGGTATAGACCCCTAGATCTATAATGTTGAGGTCTTTCTTCTATTGTTGGGTTAATGGCATGAGAATTTTTTTTTTTAGAGAAAAGGTGGCCGGTAGGGTAGGTGGATGGGTAGAGATGAAGGCTACGATTAGGGCTAGATTTAGAGGTGGATTGGGATTGGTTTAGGGTGTGGTTTGGTAGGGTTCTTGGGTGGTGATGGTAGGGTTTGAAGGTGAGAGGAAGAGAGTCCAAAAAATCAAAAGAGACAACAACCAAATCTGATAGAATTCGATGAAGAAAGTACTACGTGCTATCCTACCGAATAGAATTTGCATCGGAGAAATAATGAATTCTCGATGTAAATTCTAGAGGAAAATCTAAGGGAAATATGCATAAATTTGTTAACAAATCCTCAGTTTAGATGTGGCCAATATCAGCAAATAGGTTCAATAAAATTTTGGCAGTGTAACGGTAGAAAAATAGGTGAAAAGATGGAAGGCATAATCTTCATTATAAAATTCCAACAACACAACAAGGAATTATAATGCAAAAAAGTCCAATTTCAGAAAGGATTTTTTCCAAAGATCAATCTTAGATAAGAGCTAAGATGATCTATGAAATTATGTAAAAGTTTTGATCAAAATAGATAAGCAATAGTTCAGTTTCAAGAAGCAACAGTCGACTAAAATTTTTCTGTAGTGTTTCCCCTTCACAACGATGATCACGTTTGTGATGGTAGAATTTTGTAGCGGAGAAAATATAAGAAAATTTCTTCAACATGTAAGGCAAAGGGATTGCAGTAGTAAATAGGCATGGGTGATGAAATTATATCATGTCTCTAATTCAAACATATGGGGCAGCAGTATATTAATTTGATCTGCGGCTTGGGGTGGAAGATGGAGGTGCGTCTTACAGCAATTATGGGAATTACTTAGATGGGTGGAGGTAGCAGAGATCGTAGCAGGGGTAGCAAGGACATAGCTCTAATATTAGATGATAGAACCCCAGAAGGAGTTCTATAGGATTTGATCTTTGAGGGATATTAAACCTTGGAACGTTATAGGCGTTCCTCCCTACTAGGAGTCAGCCATAAGGCTGAAATAAAGATGATTTTGCTTAATTAAAAGAGGAGGAGCTACAAGCTTATATAAGACTAAAAATCCTAACCCTAGGGAGGTTATTACCTAAGTGAAATTATCTCCTTGCCCCTCCTATAGCTGCCCTGCCTTAATAGGGATGGGTGACGACTATGATGGCACCAAGGCCTCCTATGCTAAAAACCTTGGCCGACCAACTTAGCAAAGGGGGCGGCAGCTAGTGAGCCCTAAGGCCCCAAATAAACCATAGCCACCCTTCTTTATATGATAGAAGTAACTAGGTGGGGTTTTATTATAATCTCACAGGGTTCTTATTGATTACTTCTAGGGTGATTAGGACTCAACGCTGTTGGAGTCCTATCAGTTTTTCGAGTTAAGCAGAACCCCGATGGGTCCATTGCTTCATATAAAACTCACCTAGTGGCTAATAATTTTCATCAACATCCTAGTGTTGTCTTTACAGAGACATTCAGTCTTGTTGTTAAACCCACGACAATCCGGCTTATTCTAAGTTTAGCTATCTCAAAAGGATGACATCTACGATAACTTGATGTGAATAATGTCTTTTTACAAGGGACCTTAACTGAAGATATATTCATGGAACAACCTCCTAGTTTTCTTCATCCTCAATATCCGAAGCATGTCTGCAAACTCTGTAAAGCTATTTATAGAATTAGTTAGGCTCCACGAGCCTGGTACATAGAACTTGATTTATTTTTAACGTTAGTTGGCTTTTTCAACTCCAAGTCTGATACCTCCTTATTTCTCCATCAACAACTTGGCATTACAATATATCTTCTAGTCTATATGGATGATTTCATTATGACAGGTAATAATTCTATGGAGATCACAATGTTCCTCAAACAGTTGCCTGACTGATTTTCTCTCAAAGATCTCGATACCCTGAATTATTTTTTTGGTGTGGAAGCAACGTATATATCTTCCGGACTCTTCCTCTCCCAACAGAAGTATATTCAAGACTTATTATTGAAGACAAATATGAAGAACGTGAAAGCTATTTCAACTCCTCTCTCAACTAATGAATCACTCAGGTTAACTAATGACAGTCCTGCTATGGATTCTACTCAATATTGACATGTACTTGACTCTTTATAATACTTAACTCTCATCCACCCAGATATCTCATTTGTAGTTAACAAGATATCATAATTTATGCATCGACCGTCTACCACAAATTGGTTAGCGGTTATACTGGTCTTATGATATCTTAATGGAATTCTCGACTATGGCACATGTCTCCATAAATGCTCCCCACTCCAACTTCATGCTTTTATTAATGCTGATTAGGTTGGGAACTTTAATGATAGAATATCTACATCTGGTATATCATCTTCCTAGGAGCTAATTCAATCACTTTGAATTCTAAGAAATAAAAGACAATTGCTCGGTCGACCACCAAAGCTAAATATAATTTCATTGCAACTGCTGCTGTAGAACTTAATTAGATCATGAATCTGCTCAAGGAACTTGACATCCACTCTACTACTACTCCTATGATATATTGTGACAATGTCGAGACTACCTACTTATGTGCCAACCCAGTGTTTCACTCTCGTATGAAACATATAGCCATTGACTTTCACTTAGTACGAGATCAAGTAGTCAACCATAAACTACGTATTTCTCATATTCACATGGCAAGTCAACTAGCAAATTCCCTCATAAAGCCACTTGCCCGTAAATTGTTCTCATTGCATAGGTCCAAGATCAACATCCTTGACAGGAGCACAATCTTGTAGGGGCATGTTAACAGATGAGATCTCTGTAATAGCATAAGCAGAGTTTGTTAGTCTATTGAGGGAAATCCTCCCTTCCTAACCTTCCTAAACCTCCTTTCCTAAGTGTATAAATAGGTGATGAATCGAGAAATAAAGTGTGCAATTTATTCTTTCTTCAATCACTCCTCTTATTTTTATCACTTCCTCCTCCTTTGCGCTCCCTCTGTAGCGGCACCCCCACAGCCAAAACGTCGCATGTGACCTCCTCTCCATCTGAATTCATAGCTCCAGGAGCATAACACCTCCTCTACAGCGCACTCCCCTCCACCAATGGTAGCCCCTCGGCCCCTTCCCCTGCATCCCACTCATGCCACCATTATTCGTATACCTCAACTTCTCCCTCTCCAGGCGGCAGCATCGACCCTATCTCGTGATCGTCTTGCTGGCTCTCTCGACGACGGTGGTAGGCTTCCACTCAGAGGGAGTAGGTGGCTCTTCAGTGGGAAGGAATAGTGGTACTACCATCATCTAGGCGGTACTATCATCGATAACCGATGATACCATTGCCCAGGTTACCCGAAAATAGTACTTTTAAATACTTTTCATACTTGAGCTATACCTTATTTTGACATGGTTGTACCTCCTTCTAGGTCAATGAAATGAGTTCTTTAATGAGTTCAAATCAACCCTTAAATCCTAACTATAATAATTAAGACTAAAACAATTAAAAGAAAGCAATCTTTGTTATCCGACTAGTCAATTGAACTTTCAGCTTCGGCGAATACCTGGCAACCTTCCGACAAACTCCCAATGAGCTCTCAACAACCTTCCAGCAAACTCCTGATGAGTTCTTGACAAACTTTTGGTGAACCCCAAATGAGCTCCCGATAACCTGTTGGTGAACTCCTGACAAACTTTTGACGAACGCCCAATGAGCTCCCGCCACATTGTCTGAAGTTTCGGTATACTCTTGATTCTTCCGGCCCGATGCCTAAACTTTGACTCTGGCCCAATGTTCGATTCTTCTTTAATTGCTTTTACCTTTTTACGGTCGTAGTTAGTCCTGCATCACTTTCTTCAACACAAGAGTTCAATCATAATTTCACTAATTTATTTTATTATCAAAATTCAAGATTCAACAACCTCCTCGTCGGTGGAGTGTGAACCTTGTGAGGCTCCCATGGTCCCACGAGACTTAGTGCAAATGCAGGAGGCCCACGACTACAGTTTGGTGGTGACATCGTGGCAACTAGAGGAATTGCGTAGCTACTTTTGAGTTCCATCGGAGTTTCTCCTATACATTACTAGGGGCAAGGTTCATCCTTAGTGGAAGCTAAGACTGGGGCTTCTCGATGGCATAGGTGGCACACACCGTCGACGATACACTATCCTATCTATTTGCGGAGGAAGTTAAAGCTGTAGAGTAGATACAAGGATTCTTCTCATCCGGGACCACAGAGCATGAGGAGGAGGTTTGTTTGATAGAGGCCACTCCTTCAACCCCATCTAGTATGGTCATCATATTTTTTTATTTTTATTTTTCTAACTCTTTCCCACTTGTTCCTGACTCTTACTCAATGGTTATCCGACAGGTGTGAATTTTGGGCATTGAAGAAGCAAAGCCCTTTTGCTCCCCCTTTCGAGTTTGGTGAGGGCCTAGCGGTGGGTGAGCGACCATCATGGGCCCGAGGCTCCTCTCAAGGCCCTTATATCGAGGCGTGCAAAGCCCCATGGTCGATACTGACTTGTTTGAGGGGGACCCGCAACCCCTAGTGAGGATCTCAGCTTCCTTGAGGTCCTCGGTGATGAGGCCTATGGCTCCACAAGAATCATCGGGGTCCCTGCTGAGCCCCTTGAGCTATTGCCTTTGGCGGAGGGGTCACCGTGGTCGCACTGGCCCTAGTTCATGGGCGAGATCGCCCGTGGGGTGGAGGCCTCTTAGGGGCCATCCCTACCTCTCTTGTGGGGCCCACAACTAGGGGTTCTGCCCTGTTGTTGGCACTTCTCTGAGGCCATTGTCTAGGTCGACCTCAGAGCCATCTGAAGAGGCTACCTCCTGGTAGCCAACATCAACACTCTGGCCCCTTACTACTCCATCGCTTGAGGTCGCGACTCCTAATGTGAAGCCATCAATCGAGGAGGGCCCTAAACTACCACTATCTCTAATGGGGGAGAGTCCACACATAACTTCTTCGGACCCATCTTTGGGCCACCTGTAATGATGCTACTATGTAATGGTTTTGCTGGGAAGCTATCCATTCCCGAGAGGGAAAGTGCCCTCGAGGTTCGATGGTCGTCCCTCCTCCTCCTCTATCCATCGACGCTTCGACAGACTAGAACTCCTTCACCTCCAGTCTACTACTGCATTTAGTCGTGTGAAGCCATGCTAGGAGGGGCTGACTAAGGACCAGTGGCTATGGGAGGAGGTCGAGGCGGTGACCACATACTATCAGGGGTCCCTTAGCGCTGTCCTGGCCGGTCTGGTATATCATTGCTTGTTAGATGTACCGGTTGATCTCTACTCCTGCAACAAAGTCTTGGTAAGGCCCCTTCCTTGAGCATGTCTATTATCTTCTCTAGTCTTCCTCTTTAATCTCCTTGCTCCTACCCTTGTGTAGCACCACCACTACTTGATAGCACTTATCGACCATCTGTGTAATGCAAGGGCACCGATCAGTCGGCACTCTCAGGCTAACTTCACCCTTTGGTCCCTGGCGGAGCAACTTGAAGGATGGAGGAAGGCGATAGAGGCATGGGTCACTAAGCTATCCTTGCAACTAGCTCAGGCCTGCCTTTAGGCCGAGGAGGTGGAGTAGTGCTTTAGGGAGGCACAAAGGGGAATAGTGCTTTAGGGAGGCACAAAGGTGGATTCCCAAGTCTCTGAGTTAGCCCTGAAGCTTGGGATGGTCCTCCATCATGATGAAGAAGCTGAGGCATGGGAGGATAAGTCTCAGGATGAGGCAACTATTATGGAGGATATGACCATTGAAAGTATAGCAGAGGGGGAGCAGCAGATCAAGGCCCTTTGCCACGAGTTGAAAGATGCTCATCGGCAGTTGGGTAAAGTGATTGAGGAGAAAAGATTACTAGAGAAGCAACTATCAACTAAGTCTGACGAGTTGGTGGCTACACAACTAGCAGTCGAAGAGGCCAAAGGGGCTTGGAAGGATGAAAAGAACCAAGCCTCAGAGTGAGAGAGGAGGGTCATGGCCTCATACAAAGAGTCTAAAGGGTTTTAATGCAACCTTCAGTGCTCTAGCTAGGTTGCTTATGAGTTCGGGTACCAAATCGCCATTTGATGCTTCAAGATGAGGTATCCATAACTCGAGGTTGACGAGGATCCATATGTGGAGCTTCCCTCGGATGTCGAAGTGCTTGCTCCTATGGAGGTTCTCTTTGATGATTGCTTGACATCGTCTCCAACTCTACCTCCTCTAGCTTGATGCAATTGGGTCTTGGTGACCCTCCTTTTATTTTGTTAGCTCTCCTTTTGTAGCCTCCCTTTGGGATGATATGTTTTGTTACTTGGTTTAATTAATGAAAACCTCTTTGTTCACCTTTTGCATGATTCTTGAGTGGGGAATGTTTAGAGTCTTTTCGTCTTGCTATTTTGTGGGCGTAGGAGCCCCTAAGTCTTGGGCTATCGTTAGAGTGTCCCCAGGGGAGTCATCAAGGGCCTGGCTCTGGTTCTCCCAAAAACATGGGAGACTAAGCACTAGCTTGGAGTGGGTCAGGAGGCGACACCGGCCAAGGGAACAATAGGAGTATAGTGCTATAGATGTTTGGCCTCCTAACACCAAGGCCCGAGGAGCACCTCTAATAAGGTACATGCAGGGATCGCCTTCGCCCCTTTTAGAAAGGGAGAAGGGGCCCATTTTGCCTTAGATGTTCACTAGGAAGAGCGATAGATGGGTGCACTTGTGACGCTTGGCTCTCCTTCTAGCATTAGAATGATGGTGTCATGAGTACCTTCGACATATGAGTTGACATGGTTGGTCTATTACCGAGAGTGCAAGCTCAACTAGATGCCTCTTCCTTACTGACATGGAGACTTTGTGGGGAGAGATCGCATGAGCGAACTAATTTGGAAGCAGTTCTATTGGTAAAGACCCGATTCAAGGAGGCTGGGTGGGCGGACTGGGATCTTCCTAGTTGCATGGTCTTCCTCTTAAGGTTGGATCATTTGTATATCCTCGATCATTCGACGAGCCTGCATAATAGACTAGCGTAGGGGGTTGCCCGACATGGCCCCTTCGATACTTAAGTCAGTGGGAGCAAGAAGACAATAATATAAGTTGTATGATTGGGTCAATGAGTAGAGAGACCTCTGTAGCAAATGAGCTTGCATGAGACAAATCATCCCTATCAGCAGGGAAAGCTGGTGGCCTCGATATAAGTGGAATAAAAAAAGACATAGGTCGAAAAGATCGAATCACTATAAATTGATTTGTGTTGCTTCTCTTACTTTTGATTTCTTATTGCTTACTCATTTACTTTACACATAACCCTTGCTCATATTTTTGGTTAATCGTATTTTTGATATAACTTTATTGATCAAATATTAAAATTATTAAAATTTGCTATAGCACTAATTCAACCCCACCCTCTTAGTACTATTACAATCATAGCAGTTAGTATTAGAGCATGATTCTCTCAGTTGGATTAACACTCAAGCGAGATCTAATAGCTTTTTCAAGCAATTAAGAGGGTCACTTCATTACTCATTCTCCTATATTCAATGGACGAACTATATCTATTGGAAAACTAGGATGAGAATTTTTTTACTTTGTATGGATTATGAATTATAGAATGTCATCGAGTTTGGTCTTCAAAAATCTTCTAAATTGATAGATGAATGGAATAATCTTAAAAAGAGAACATTTTATTTAAATACTAAAGCTATACGTGTTTTCTTTTGTGCTTTAGGCAAAAATAAATTTAATCAAGTTTCTACTTATAACACCATATATGATATTTGGTGATGGGATAAAATAAAAAGACTTTGTATATGAATAAATACTAGCAACTCATAACATATAGTGGAATTAAATAGAAATCACAATAAAATGAAACACCAATATTTACGTGAAAAACTCCTCCAACTCGAAGGGTAAAAACCACATGGCAAGCCAAAGAAAATCCACTATAAGAATAATAAATATACAAATCTCAAAGCCTCTTTCCCAAACCCAAGCAACAATCACAAGATAATGATAGGGATATAAGAATTACTTTACTATGCACAATATCTAAAACCTTCCTAACTGATCACAGTAATAATCCACTACAAATCTGATCTAACCTGAGGTGAGAACACTGTTTAGATGATTAAGAATAGCCTTTGTGTTGTCCTTGTCTTCTTCCCTTTTCTGCTTCTCTTGTTTTTCTGCCCTTAACTGCTATTGTTGCTTCTCCCTTTTTCGCAACCACATTCACAGCTGCCGCTGCCCTCATTTTTTCAATCTTAGCCACCAAATCTAGGTTAAAAGAGTTAGGGCCTAGGTTAAGTGAAATAGGACTGTGGGCTTTAATAAAGCTTAGTATAAGTTAAATAATGGGTTATTTGCCCGACAACCTTCCCCTTCAGCCCATAAGAGAGGTTGTCACATGACTCCTTAATGTGAAGCCATGTCGACCAACTGTTGGCACATCTCCTGCCTCTCTTTTGATAAAGTCTTTGTCAACATGTTTGTCCTATTATCATCTATGTGAATTTTCTGAAGTTGTAATTGCCTCTTTCAAACACATTTCTAATCTAGTGGTATTTGGCATCTATATGCTTTGACTTGGAATGAAAAGTTAGGTTTTTACACAAATGGATAGCATTCTGGCTATCACAATGTGTCACATAGTTTTTCTATTTCAGCCCCAATTCTTGTAAGAATTCTTTCATCCATAACATTTCTCTGCAAACCTCTATAGCGATAATATATTTTGCCTCTTTGGTAGAGAGAGCAATATACCTTTGTAATATGAGTTGCCATGATATAGCTCCCACTACAAAAGTGAGTACAAAACTTGATGTGGACTTTCTTGTATCAATATCTCTTATCATATCTACATCTGTGTAATCTGTCAACATAAGTGGTCCACCTCCAAAGCTTAAACAAACTTTAGAGCTCCCTCTGAGATATCTAAAGATCCATTTCACTGTTGCCCAATGCTCTTTGCCTAGATTTGCAATAAACACCCATTGTATATGCGATGTCGGCCTCTAATATACCATCGCGTATATTAAACTTCCGACTATTGAAGCATAAGGAACCTTTTGCATTTTCTCCTTCTCATGATGAATTTTGCTCTAAGCACAACTTGAAGTGACCTGAAAGAGGAGAACCAACTGGCTTTGCATTACTTATACTGAACATATCCAATACCTTCTCAATGTATTTATCCTATGATAACCAAATTTTATTGTTTCTTTTGTCACGAGAAATCTATATGCCAGTATTTGCTTTACTTGCTCCATGTCCTTTATTGCAAAAAATTCACTCAATTCCTTCTTTAACCTATCAATTATAGACATATCTTTCCCAAGGATAAACATGTCATCAACATAAAGTAAGAGAATAATAAAATTCTCATTAAACCATTTGAAATATACATAATGATCTAAAGTCATTCTTTTGTATCCATTTTCAACTGTAAATGAATCGAACTTTTTTTACCACTATCTTGGAGCTTAATTTAGCCCATACAAGCTTTTCATCAACTTACAGATAAAATTTTCTTTACCTTTGACCTTAAATCCTTCTGGTTGCTCTATAGAAATTTTCTCCTCTAAATCACCATAAAGAAAAACTGTCTTCACATCCAACTGCTCAACCTCTAAGTGCAGGTTAGCAGTAATATTAATTGTAATACGACATTTTAACAATAGAAGAACAAATCTCTTCAAAGTCAATACATTTCTTTTGACCAAAGTCTTTCACAACCAATCTAGCTTTATACTTTGGTTGAGAACAATGTTTTTGAGTCTTCAACCTAAAAACGCACTTGTTCTTTAAGACTTTACTTTTCTTTGGTAGTTGCACCAAATCATATGTGTGGTTCTTATGCAAAGCATCCATCTTCTCCTGCATAGCAACTAACCACTTTTTTTTTCTGCTCACTTTCAACTGCTTCCTAATAACTCTCTAATTCACCTGTATTAGTAAGTATCACATACTCATATGTAGAGTATTTTCTAGAAGGTTGACATGATCTAGAAGATCTTCTCAACTTAGGTTCTATGGGAAGTTGCTCTATATATTCTTCCTATTCAATATGTCCTACAAGTATATAAACATCTCCCCATCACCCTAATGTACTGTAGGATTAATTGGGTCACAATATGCTAATCCTTCTGTAGAAGTCTTGGCTGGTGCATCCTTCTTCAAATCCTCAAGGGTTTGATTCTCAAAGAATATCATATCTCTACTTCTAAATACCTTTTGCTTTTCTAGATCCCAGAGCCTATAACCAAACTAATTATGTGATTAGCCAAGAAAAATATACTCTTTTGTTTGGGGGGGGTTGTGGGAGGAGGGGGGTGAGTTTGTGCAAGTGTAAATATTCGGTGTAGATGAAATCTTTTCAATTAAACCAAGATAGGAAATATGAAGCTTTTTATTCTTAGTGAAATGAGTGAGTGATTAAAATAAAGTTGCTAAGTTAATAAGGAAATCGAAAAGATAAGCAACGTTTGAAGGAAAGAACTTATCTTGAAAACTTTGCTTTCAAAGAGTTAAGTTAAATTGGAAGTATCAATACAACAAATATATAAGCAATGAAAGCAAAGAACCACTCACAATTTTTATAGTGGTTTAGCACCAAAAGCTTATGTCCACTTCCGAGTCCTCCTTCTTGAGGCACACCGGCGTCCACTACCGATCTTCTTTTGGTAAGACCAAACCCTTACACTTGAGCTTACAAGGGAGACAAGATTTATAACTCTAAGCTCTCTCCCTTATCCTTTTTCTTTTTCTTACAATTCTCACACAATATTTTCGCAGAATATAATCACCAAAATTATTGTATTGAATATAAGAAAACTTGGGGCATTCATAGGCCCCAAATTGGCTTCAAAACCAGAGCCAAAATTTAGTCGTATTATAAAATTTCAGGTAAGGACGGTTCACCGGCTTGGCGGCTCAACCGAACACTTAGGCGGTTTACCCATCGGCTCTGGGCGGGTCAAATGCCGAAAGTACCCAGATTCCCGGGAATGAGTGGTTTAACCACCCAAAGCTAGTTGTCATCAATCACTCGAAAACTTGGGCAGTGGCGGTACATCGGTCGCTCACCAGCAGTTTACCCATCGAAATTTTTGTAAAAGTGGTTCCCTCTACTTTTGAATCTTGGCTTGAACTTGATGTTGACCAACCCTTTGCTCAACCAATTGAGCTCAACCTGAGCTCAATCAAACCCTAATAGTAGACCCAATTGCCTTATTGAGTTGATTTGGATTCCTTCTAAATCCAACTCAATTTGGACTCGAACTCTAACTATGACTCAATGATTACAACACTTAATGACTAATCAAGATAATCAAGACCTAACTCCAGCCAGTCCGGTAGCCTCCAGCATTCTTACGGTGAGTCTTCTGGTCTTCTTCCGGTGATCTCCTGGCGTGTTCCCAGCGAGCTTCCCAATCCCTTCGGCGAATCTCCTAGCGAACATCACAAGATCCCACTACATCGTCCGAACCCCGGCCCAATGCTCAAGCTTGATCTTGGCCCATTATCTGGTTGTAACTCTATTGCTCTTGTCATAGTTAGTCCTGCATGATACTAATTATGACTTAATTAAATATAATTATAATTGACAAACATCCATTACAAGACCATCCTAACTCCCAGTAAGCTTTTCGGCTACCCCCGATAATCTTCTGGTGAGTCTTAGTCTTCTTCTGGTGAACTCTCTTGCACCATCCTAGCAAACTCCCGATACCCTCGAGCTCCCGACGCACTCCTAGCGAGTTTCCAACCGTATCGACCCGATGCATAGACTTAACCTTGTCAATCCTGATTGTAATAATCATTCTGTCGTAATTAATTCTGCATCAATCAATTCTAACAATCTTGTTAAATCAATAACTCATCAATTGATTTCATCATCAATATCTAAGATTCAACAATCTCCTCCCTTTTTGATGATGACAATCAATTGATGATAGGAGTTAATCCTAGCTCCTCCTAAATCCATGCCACTTAAATTTAAGAGAAGCACACACTTTTAAATTCAAGCAATCAATATTCTATGTAAATTTCAACATAAATTTGCATCAAGTCATCAACTCATAAAGGAATTAAGTATCTATATCCAAAATGTCTAATTCATATCCTTATCCAAGTCATCTGTTTCAACAAGATCATGTGTCATCAATGTATTCATCATGTGTCATCAATATATATTTCTCCCCTTTTGTCATTAACAAAAAGGTGAAATATAGGCTTAGAATTTTAAGGCACATAAATTTTTTATTTCTCCCTTTGTAAAAATACTACATAAGTCATAAAGAATTTTCTTTCTCTTATGAAGAAGAAGAAAAGAAAATAAGGGAGGAGTTATAAAACATCATTATGTATAGCTTTTAATTTGTAGAGATGAATTTCGAAAATAAGCTCAAGGATCCAAGATATTCAAGAAGATTCAAGAATTTAGGAGCTACTCAAGTATCCAAACAGCATTTAAAAACATCTCATGTAATTTCAAGCAAGGGTAGCAAATAAATTTGTAAGGTAACATCATGCAAATTTTCTCCCCTTTTTGTTTTTGTAAACAATAAGATAAAAACATAGAGAATGTTTTCAAAAATATTATCACAAAAGACTTAATATCATGAAATCTAGATTATCAATTTATATATGTTCATGATTTAGCATTTTTAACTCTCAACCTCAATCTTGTAGATATAAGATTTTAAAAATTTTGAATATGAGCTCAACAAATCCATCTTATATCAATTTCAAGAAAACATAGCAAATAAAGATAGTGAGTTCTTTCTTTTCTTTTGAGAAGTGTAAGCTAGCAATTTTACATCATGTAAGCAAACAAGTTTTGCTCCCCCTTGATAATTTTCTAATAAAAGAATTGTTTTCTTTCCTTGAATAATAAATAAGAAACAAGGGAGTAGGGTGAGAGATGTTGTATCATAAAAATATGGCTCAATCTTTTAGATATAAATTTTAAAATCCAAAAATTGATATCTACCTATGCAATTTAATTCATTTAAATCAAGAGTAGTACATCAAGTGATTCATCAAAGATTTAATATCAAAGACTTATTTCAAGCATCATAGAAGTTTATGTTATATATATTTTCCTTTGTAAACATTTATCAAGATTCATGAAACAAGAATAATCTTTTAAAACTATCTTATCACAAAAATTTGAATCATCTTCTTATGTTCATTTTAATTAAAGTGATTTCGAAAGTGAGCTAAAAAATCTAAGAAATCCAAGAAGAATTAAGAGTCACTCATGTATTTAAATCATGTGATTTTCTAACATAAATAGCAAATCATGTATTTTTGTAGATCACCTTTTATTTATATTTTCTTCCCTTTTTGTAAACAAGAAGGTAGAAATAAGGAAGAAAAGTGAAAAATATTATATCATAAAAATGCTCAATTTTATAGATGTAAATCTTGTTTTAAAATCCAAAAAAAATCAAGAGCTATCCATGTAATTTAATTTGTCTTATACAAATTTCAAGCAAGGTAAAAATCAAGCAAATCATTGATTTTGCATTCAAATTTTGATAAGAAGTCCAATTTATAAAGTCCAAGAAATCTAAAGGAAAAAGTAAATCAAGCAGAAATTTTGAGTTATGCATTTCGCATGTATTTAGAAAATTTAGTATTCTAAATTTTCTTCTAAGCAAAATGATTCTATCATATCCAATTTGCTTCTAATCATATTGATAATTTTATTTTTCACTTTTTGTCATTGTCAACATCATGATTTATGAAAAAATCTTATTTTAAAAAATACAAGAAGACATAAGAGATTTGATTTGTAAAAGATTTTAAGTTATAATTCGAACGAATTAAAACCATGACATAGATAAAGAACTCATTCAATTTTTAATAATCAAAATCATCAAAATCATTTTCAAGAGATTTAAAATGAAATTAATATACTTATTGGTCTCTTAAAATGCTAGTGATTTCTTTTCTCCTCTTTATTGTAAATAATGAAAAATGATTCTTAGGAGATTAAACAATCTTAATTTATTTAGAATAAATCCTAAGACATATAATTCATTTAGATAGATTTACTTTTTAATAAAATGGAAAATGATCTTGATAAAAAATTTCAACTTATAATTGTCAAGATCATAAATCTCTCTTTTATTAAAAGGAGAAAATCGATAACGTGATTCCATAACGTATAAGTTAAGTCAGGAAATTAAGAAAATATTCATGATAATACAAATCTCTTTCAATTTTTAACTTATCATACATTTAAGAAATACTAATTTTGATGATAAATTATACTAAGAAGAAAGTTATAAGTAATAATGTCATGAAGAATATTATTATCAAATCATAAATGCCAAGAACATGATTTATTTTGACACATTTCTTCCTAGTTGAAATTTCAAAGTTTTTGAAATCTTAGGAGATCAAAAAGGATCTTGATTCTTATAGAAATATCAAGTTATAAATATTGAGAAGTTCAGATCATGATTAGGATGAAAGCTTTTCTTTAATAAAGGGAAGGAATCTTAGTAAACAATTTTGGTTTATATAAAGATCTCAATTTTAATTTTCAAGATTTCATGGTCATGATTTAAGTTATCAAAATATCAATAATGTTGGATAGATTTAAACATATCCATTCTTTAAAATAAAATCATTTGAAAACATATCCAAAATCATCATAAAAAATCACTTTATTTTATTTTTGTTTTCCAAAAAAATAGCTAAATGTATCATTTTATCTTTATTGAAGGATTCATGGGATAGATATTCTTTCAAGAAGAATTATCCTTCTTTTGAAATTTATTTCAAGAATGCAATGAAATTTAATGTCAAAAATGAAATTTCATTATGATCATTGCAAAAATATTTTCAAACAAAAGCTTTGATTCATTTTAAATCCAATGATTTTTGCATGTTGGAAGATTCTATCATGTTATCAAGAATTTTTCTTTTAAAAAAAGATAATTTAATATCTAATTTTTAGGTTCAAAAACAACATGCATCATCAACACAAGTTAATACACATCAATATAATAATAATCATCAAAATATTTCTTTCATATATATGATTTTTATTTAAGATAACTAATATTTCTTTGTTCTAATTATAGTATGCAATGGTTATGTATCATCAAGATTAACCATAATAAAAATTTATTTTTATTATTAATCTTGTTAATACTTAGGCTAGTGAGCTTTAAAGAATGTTAGATCTAAAGTTATATATCTTGACATCTAAAATATTATTCGGGGCTCCTAGCTTTAATTTTGACACAAACCTATAAGAAAGATATATTTGATTTAGACACCTATTTTATATTGGATCTTTCATAAAGAACTTTATCTTTCTTTTTTTGTTTGCTTTCATTGTATAAAGTTTTCTTTGGAACCCAAATAAGTTGGCGTAGATTACATTTTCTGAAATGGTATTTATTTACTTTATGTTCTAATTTGCCATAAAAATTAGACTTGATTCTTGGTGGCACATTTAATGTAGGTCCTTTTACAAAGATGGTTGGATTTTATTGAACATTTCAAATAAAACCTATGCTATTTCTATTATTAATATGACCTTTATTGGTAAGGATCATATTTAGGGATTTGTTCCCTATTTGAAATTTTTTTAGTGTTGATTTAAGCATGCAATTTTCTTCTTTAATATTATCTAGCATATCATATTTAGAACATTGTTTATATGATGCTAAGGAATCATGCATTTCATCAAGTCTTTTAAATAACAAATTATATTCATGTTTAAGCAACTTAAAAGATTTACTATTTTTTTTAAATTCATCAAATAAATCATGAAACATATTTAATAATTCAGAAAAAGAATTGCTTAATGAATTACTAACCTCATCGTCGATGACCGTAAAAGCAAGGTTCTCCACTTCTTGGTTATGCATTTGATCTTTGGAACTCCTTGGCTTCTTGCGTTCATAGCAAAAGGTTTTGTTCATCTTTAGATTATTTTTAAGATTCAAGTTCATTAATTTTTTCGGTTCATTTATCAAAAGGTTAAGGTCCTCATCACTCGAGATTTCACTCGAGGAATCATGTTCTCAGTTAAAATTTCTTTCTGTTCTTTGGAAGGTGTTTTTCAAGTTCATTTTTATAAGATATTTTATTAATTGATTCATTTAGATTAATTGTGCTTTTATATGTGATTTTTAAAGTATAACAAATATTGAAAGTCAAATCACAAGCGGAAACATGATTAAACTCATTCTTATCAAGAGCACAAAGTAAGGCATTCATAACCTTTGCATTTAAAGAGAAAGTTTTTTTCTCCAAATCATTCCAATTATTCATTGGAAGATAAGACTTTTCAAATCCATTTTCAACAATAGTCCATAAATCAAGGTCTAAAGAAAGCAAAAAAACTCTTATCCGAGTTTTCCAATAAGTATAGTATGTCCCATTGAATATAGGAGGACGAATGATAGAAAAGCCATCTTGAAAGCCAATAAGAGCCATTTCTCTTAGGTGTTAAACCAAAATAAGAAAAACAATTGGCACTAAGAGGGGGTGAATTAGTGCAAAAGTAAATATTCGATTTAGATGAAATCTTTTCGATTAAACCAAAATAGGAAATCCAAAGTTTTTCGTTCTTTATGAAACGAGTGAGTGATTAAAAGAAATTTGCTAAGTTAATAAGGAAACTAGAAAGATAAGCAACGTTTGAAGGAAATAACTTATCTTGAAAACTTTACTTTCAAAGAGTTGAGTTAAATTGGAAGTATCAATACAACAAATATATAAGCAATGAAAGCAAAGAACCACTCACAATTTTTATAGTGGTCCGACACCAAAGGCCTACGTCCATTTTTGAGTCCTACTTCTTGAGGCACATTGGCATCCACTACCGATCTTTTTTGGGTGAAGACCAAACTCTTACACTTAAGCTTATAAGGGAGACAAGATTTACAACTCTAAGCTCTCTCCCTTACCCATTTTTTTTTCTTACAATTCTCACATAATATTTTCTCAGAATATAATCCCTAAAATTATTTTATTGAATATAAGAAAACTTAGGGTATTTATAGGCCTTGGATTAGCTTCAAAATCGGAGCCAAAATCCAATCGTATCCAAAAAATCTAGGTACAGGCAGTTCACCTACCTACCTGGGTGGCTCAACCACCCGAACACCTAGGTATGGGCGATTTACTCAGGTCCTAGAGTCAACGTTGAAAGTACCATTCTTGGAGTGGAGGTACAACCGCCTAGATTAGGCGGGTCATTGCGAAAACCTAGGCGATGGCGGTACACCCGCCACTCGCCGGCGATTTACTCGCTGGCGATTTACTCGCCGAAATTTTTGTAAAAGTGGTTCCCTCAACTTTTCGAAATCCGGCTTGAACTTGATGTTGACCAACCCTTTGGTCAACTAATTGAGCTTAACCTGAGCTCAATCAAACCCTAATGGTGGACCCGATTATCTTATTGAGTTGATTTGGATTCTTTTCAAATATAACTCAATTTGGACGCAAACCCTAACTATGACTCAATGATTATAACACTTAATGACCAATCAAAATAATCAAGACCTAACTCCTACCAATCCGGTAGCCTCTGGCATTCTTGCGGTGAGTCTTCTAGTCTTCTTCTGGTGATCTCTCGGTGTGTTCCTAGTGAGCTTCCATCCCTTGGTGAATCTCCTAGTGAACATCGGAGATCCCACTATCATCTGAACCGGGCCCGATGCTCAAGCTTGATCTTGGCCCATTATCTGGTTGTAACTCTATTGCTCCTATCATAATTAGTCTTACATGATGCTAATTATGACTTAGTTAAATATAATTGTAATTGTCAAACATCCATTACAAGACCATCCTAACTCCCGGCAAGCTTTTTGGCTATCCCCAATAATCTTCCAGTGAATCTCGGTCTTCTAGCGAACTCCCTTGCGTCATCCTAGCAAACTCCCAATACCCTCGTGAGCTCTGGCACTCTGGCGAGTTCCCAACCGTATCGACCCGATGCATGGACTTAACCTTAGCCAATCCTAATTATAATAATCATTCTATCATAATTAATCATATATCAATCAATTCTAATAATCCTATTAGATCAATAACCCATCAATTGATTTCATCATCAAAATCTGATATTCAACAGCTTGGACATCTGATTATCTGAAATATATACAAATGCATAACAACCAAACACTCTCAAGTGTATATAGAAGACATATTTCGCTGACTATACATGCTCTACAACACCACCATCTAGAGCTATACGGGGTGATAAGTTGATCATATCAACTATAGTTCTTAAAGCGTCATCCCAAAACTTTTTGGGTGGCTTGTCTTGTGAAAGTATACATCTAATTTTTTTCATGATGATGTGGTTCATACTCTATATAATTGCATTATACTAAGGCATTTTGAGAACTATCATCTCATGTTGGATGTCATATGACCTACAAAAATCATTAAACAACCATGTGTACTGGGAATTGTCATCTAATGTTGGATCCCTTTCAACTCTAGCACGAAACTCCTTGAAGATATTAATAACCTGATCTTTGATCTTCATAGCATAGGCCTAAACTTTCTTGGAGAAGTTATCTATAAAAGTGACAAAATAAAATGCATAATGATACTAGGAACATTAATAGATCCACAAGAAGTTTTTATTATTAAAGGACCACATACATCTTGTAGACACGATCTAAGAGGGATGCATTTTTCTAGAGAAAGCATGACTAGTAAATAAAACTCTATGTTGTTTGCTAGTAAACAATCTATATAAGAGTTCAGACATGTACCTCTGAGGTCTGACAATACCTCTCTTTTGGAAAGAACTTGTAGTCCCTTTTCGCTCATGTGTCCCAGTCGCCTATGCCACAACTCTATGCTGAAGTCTTTCCCTATAGCATTCAACTACTCACTATAAACTTTAGCTTGTAATCTGTATAAAGTGTGACATTTCTTTCTACTAGCTATAATAAGAGAACCCTTACTAAGCTTCCACTACCCTTTGTGAAATATAATATCAAAGTCTTCATCATCTAGCCTTCCAATTAAAATTAAATTCAGTCTTAAGTCAACCACATGCCTCACATCCTTAAACACCAACTTACAGCCAAGGTTGGTCTTTATGTGGATGTCACTCATGACGATGATATTTTCTGTGTCATAGTTGTCCATCTTGACGACTCTAAAAATTTGAGACTTATAGGTAGTAAAGGACTCCCTTCATGGTGTAGCATGATAAGAAGCACCTGTGTCAATTATCCACTCGAGATCCTAGCACACAAAAGAAAAAATATTATCAAAAGTAGATAAAATCAAATAGTCACCACCTTGCACTGTAGCTGCGGTATTCTCCTTTGACTCTGTAGGCTCCACTTCTTTCCCCTTTTCCTTACTTTTCTTAAGTTACTTGCATTAATTCTTATAATGTCTTTTCTCACTATAATTATAGCAAATAATATATTTTCTTAATCTTGACTTACTTCTACCCATACGTGAATCACTTTTATCCTTGGATCTTGACATTCCTCTATACTTTGAGATAAGTGCTTGTGAATTAATCTAAGTTGTTGCTGAATTCTTTCTCCTTAACTCCTTGTTCAAAAAACTTCTTGTTTCTTAACTCATTGTAACAACACCATCTGGTGTAGAATTACTAAGGGAAACCACTAGTGTCTCCCAACTTTCTGGTAATGAACTGAGAAGTAATAATGCTTACAACTCATCATCAAGAGACATTTTCATACAGGATAACTAGTTAGTAATACTCTATATTTCATTCAAATGTTTAGCAATAAAAGTATCATATTTATATTTCAGGTTCATAAGTTTTCTTCTCAAGAAAGCTTTGTTGCTAGTTGTTTTTCTTGCATAGAGACCTTCCAACTTTTTCTAAAGAGAGTATGCAGAAGTTTTAGTGAAAACATGATAAAAAATACTATCGATGAGCCATTGTCAAATGAACCCGACTTTTTTTCGATCTAACCTCTTCCTCTCATCATCTGTCATAGTTGCAGGTTTTGCACTATCCCCTTGCAAAAGTCCATATAAATCTTTGCAATATAAGAGATATTTCATTCTTGGTTTTCATATCACCCAATTATTTCTATTCAAGCTAATCACGCAAGAAATAATTACCGGTCTCCATGTTCGAACATAAAAATTAAATATTTTTTTGATATTAGTAGATATGATAAAATAAAAGAACTTTGTATACGAACAAATACTAGCACACTGTAACACATGGCAGAATTAAATAGAAATCATAATCAAATAAAAAACTAAGATTTACGTGAAAAATCCCTCTAAGTCGAAGGGTAAGAACCTTGAGGTAAGCCAAAGAAAATCTACTATAAGAATAATGAATATACAAATCTCAAAGCCTCTTGCCCAAACCCAAGAAACAATAACAAGAGAATGATAGGGATATAAGGATTATTTTACTATGCACAATATCCAAAACATCCCCAATTGATCACAATAAGAATCTACTGCAAATCTGATCTAACATGAAGTGAGAACACTATTTGGATGATTGAGAATAACCTTTGTGTTGTCCTTTGTCCTTGTCTTATTTCCTTTTCTGCTTCTCTTATTTTTCTACCCTTAACTACTACTGTTGCTTCTCCCTTTTTCTTAACCACATTCACAACTGCTGCTACCCTCCTTTTTTCAGTCCTAGCCACCAAATCTATGTTACAAAAGTTAGGATTTAGATTAAGTGAAAAGGAGTAGGGCTATGGGCTTTAATAAGTCTCATATGGGCTGAATAATGGGCTATTTACCTAATATTTGGCACACACTTGAAGCTACTCACGAAGGCATAAATAGAGTAAAAGAATCTAAAATTAATCTTTTTATTCATAATTATGAATTATTTAAAATAAAGCTACTCGAATCAATTAGTGACATATACACCTGTTTTATGGATGTTGTTAATAATTTAAAAGCTCTTGGTAAAAATTATACTAATCTAGAATTGATGAGTAAGATTTTAAGATCTCTTCCTAAAAGTTAGGATCTAGAGGTAATGATAATTTAAGAAGCTAAAGACTTGAGTAACTTTCTTCTTGAAGAACTCATTGGATTTTTAAGATCTTATTAAATAACCATTAAATCTAAAGAATACTACTCGAACGAAAGCTCAAGAAGATTTAAAAAGTTCATAAGAAAAAATAAGACAAATCCTACAAGAAAAAGCAAGAATAAAAGGGAGCCCAAAGAAAGATACAGTTATATGCTATGAGTGCAAAAAGCCATGACACTTCAAAAATAAGTGTCCGTAATTAAAAAAAGTCATTAACCCAAAAGAAGAAGCAAGCACTCAAAGAAGCATGGGATGAATCAAGTGAGTGATGTTAAGGGTCAAATCAATAAAGAAGAAGTGACAAACTAAGCTTTAATGGCCTTTAACGATGAGTTATTTGACTCTTCCAAAACATCTTTATCATATGATGAATTACTTGAAGCAGTTTATTATTTATATGATGAACTTAAAAAGATTGGTAAAAAATATAATTTACTAAAAAAGGATCATGTCTCTCTCACTTATGAATTTGATAAATTAAAAAATAACTATGACAATTATATGTCAACATCTTATATTAAATTGGAAGAGTTAAAATCACTTGAAAAGGAAAATATATTATTATGACAAATATTAGAAAATTTAAAATTAGAAGAAAGTAATTGAATATGATTATTGCTAGCCAATGTTGTGTATCAAGAAAAGAAGAAATTAGTTTTGTGAGTAGTAACACTCATCAAAAGCTAATAAAACTTTTAAAATAACTCACAATACCTATTCCTCCTAAAGTTAAATATAAATTTTTTAAAAAATTAATCACTATGTTTAGACATGACCTTTAATATAATTATTATAAAATAGTTTGGGTTCCTAAACGAACTATAAGTCATTTGATACCAAAAGTAAAAAAAGATAGATCTAACCATGAACGACCTAAAATTAAATTGGCATATAAAACAAACCTCTTTCTTGTAGGTATGTTTCCAAACAAAAGCTAGAAGCAAAAGATGGTATCTTGATAGTGGATGCTCAAGACATATGACTAGAGATCCAACACATTTCTCAAATCTTACTAGCCAAGATGGAAGCTATATTATCTTTGGAGATAATAATAAAAGAAAAATCATTAGCATTAGAAATATTGATAATAAATCGAATATCTTAATTGAAGATTTATTTTGGTACGATTAATAGTATAACTTAATAAGCATTAGTCAATTTTGTGATACGAGATATAATATTAAATTTGAATCTCATGCTTGCATCATAGAAATACCAATTAAGAATAAATATATGATTGTTTTTAGGAGTAATAATATTTATACTATTGATCTTCATGATTTTCATGATAAAACGTGCTTTTCAATTTTGAATAACGATACATGGCTAAGGCATTATAGTATCAAATTATTCTTACAAATTAAAATTAAGAACTTGTAAGAGGAATACTTAAAATTAAATTTATTAAAGATAAAATTTATGATACGTGCCAACTAAAAAAACACAAAAAAGAGCAACTTCAAACCTAAAAATCATGTGAGTACCTCTATACCATTACAATTAATTCACATGGATTTATTTCGACCTATTGATATTACAAGTCTAGGAGGTATTAAGTACATTCTTATGATGATTATAATAGACATATTTGGACATAATTATTCACATATAAAAATAATTATTTTAAATATTTTATCAAATTTTATAAATAAGTTTAAATAAAAAAGGTTTTATGATTTCTTCAAGATCTGAATTTAAAGATCATAATTTTTAAGAATTTAATAATTTAAATAAGTATGATTATAATTTCTCTACTCTAAGAAATCCATAACAAAATGGAATTGTTGAGAGAAAGAATAAAAACTTACAAGAGATAACAAGAACCATGCTTAACAAACATCTACCCAAATACTTTTGGATCGAGCCATTAATATAACATGCTATGTCATGAATATGATTCTTATAAGACCTCAACTATCAAAAACTCTTTACGAATTATGGAATAATAAAAATCTCAATATTTTATATTTCATAATTTCTGAATATAAATATTTTATTTTATCTTTAGAAAAATTTAATATAAAATCTAATCAAGGTATTTTTCTTAGATATTTCTCTTCCTCTAAAGCTTGTCGAGTCTTCAATAAAAGATCCCTGGTTATTAAGAAATATATTCATGATGTTTTAATGAATCTCATAAATTCAAGAAAAATAATTTTGATAATGATTTTGAATTTGATAAATTAAATTTAAATGATAATTCTCCTTCCCAAAGAAACTTAGATACATGTACTTCTAAAGAAACCTTACCTACAAAATGAAAGTACATAGATGCATATCGTAGGGAGCTAATTATTAGAGATACATCAAAAGATATTCAATCTCGTTCTTCGTTAAAAAATATTTATGTAAATACTATATTTTTATCTTAAATTGAGCCTAAATGCATTGATGATACTCTCAAATGACTCATGGGTCCTAAATATATGAGGAGTTAAATCAATTTGAGAAAAATAAAGTTTAGATGCTTGTTCCTAAACTTAGTGATCATCTTATGATTGGCACTAAATAGGTCATTAGGAATAAGTAAAATAAACAAGGTATCCTAGTTTGAAACAAAGTTAGATTTGTGGCCAAAGGATGCAACCAAGAAGAACGTATAGATTATGAAAAACCTTCACTCTTGTGGCTAGACTTGAAGCCATAAGGATACTCCTTGCCTATGCATGTTTTTAAAATTTTTAAATTATTTTAAATAAATGTCAAAAGTATTTTCCTTAATGGTTTTATTTTCGAAGAAGTTTTTATTGATCAACCACTAAGATTTTATATTGATCTTTTTCTAAAACATATTTATAAATAATCTAAGACTCTCTTTGGGTTGAAGTAAGCCCCTAGAACTTGGTATAAGAGACTTAGCTCAATTTTTATTCAAAATAATTTTTTAAAAAGTAAGATCAATACCACATTATCTATTAACTATTTAAAAATATTTTTATTATTCAAATTTATGTTGGTGATATTATTTTTGGTTCTACAAATGAATCTTTATGTGAACCATTTACCAAAGTATGACCTAAGAACTTGAAATGGGTTTGATGGGTGAATTGATATTTTTCTTAAAATTATAAATTAAGCAATAAAATGATGAAAATTTCATTACTCAAACCAAGTATATATGTGCTAAGGAGAAATGCTTTGATCAATGGATGTGCTAAGGAGAAATGCTTTGATCAAATATTTTTACTAAAATATATATGGATAACAAAGAGAAATGCTTTGATCAAAAGACTTATAGAGATATGATAAATAATTTATTATATCTTACTACAACTAGACCTAATATAATATTTAGTGTTGGACTTTATACAAGATTTCAGTTAAATCCTAAATAATCTCACTATAAGATAGCTAAAAATAAATTTAGATATTTAAAAGGAACTCCTAATATGGGATTATGGTATCCTACATCTAAATATTTTAATTTTATTATTTATGCTTATGCTAATTTTTTAGAATATAGAATGGATAGAAAAAATACTTTTAAAACTTATTAATTCCTAGGTCATGCATTTGTTTCCTGATCTTCTAAGAAGCAAAATTATGTCATATTATCTTTAGCGAAACTTGAATATGTTATGATAGGTGCATATTATGCACAAGTAATTTAGATAAAAAGTACTTTAGAAAATTATGGAGTTTGCTCGATAAACATCCCTATAAAATGTGAAAACACTAGTATAATTTGCTTATCAAAGAATCCTATTCAACATTTTTGAACCAAGCATATTGAAATTAGATATTATTTTATTAGGGGCATATAAGCAATCATTACATATCCTTAGATTTTATTGATACAAAACATAAGCTAGCAGATATCTTTACTAAAATCATTAAGTAAGAAACAATTTGATTTTATTAGAAAGGAATTAGGTATATTAAACCTGAATGAATGAATCTTGATAAGCTTTTAACAAAATAAAAATAAGGTGGCTGAAAATAGGGGCCGGTAGCATTGTTGGTCTAGCAAGACTACCGCCAATACATATTGCCCAACAATGGTAGCACCACCCAAGCGCAATACCATTACTAACAACCTGACTTCACCCTTTTAATTAGGGCCAATAGTAGAACCATCCTAACTCACCATCTAGCTCACTCCTCTCCCTAGCCAACCTCGCCCTTTTTCCTCCCTCTAAACCTTCCTCACAGTCGTGATCCTCTTCCTCCTCAAAATCTCTAAACCTCCTCCCTCTCTCTTCTCTTCTCTCCCTCTAAAGTCCAAGGATACTCAATCAATTCTCTTGTTGATAAAAAAAAAGATTGACTTGGGAAAAGGCTAGATTACAATGGCAACCTTTAAAACCTCCTCTTGTTCTTAATTTATTATTTGATCTTGTCTTTATTTGTAATGCATGTTGTAGTCTTCATGGCACCTAGAAGAGATAAAGGAAAGAGGAGAATAGATGAAACCTATGACACCAGCCTTTTTGATTCCTATGAACATGCTTTAGATTTTTAAACTTCGAATCATGGATTGTCCACAAAGGAAAATATGTGAATCATAAAGATTTGAGTTATTTAAAAATAATTCAATGGTTTACTAACTTAAATGTCCTTCATATTTTTCAAATTAGTGAACCTATCTTAGATTGAATAATAATAATTTGCATGTAGATGAAAATAATAGGGTATCCACTTATCTTCTAGGGCATCATAAACCTATCACAAATGACATAATTTGTAACCTTATAGGAATTACTGCAAAAAGACTAGGTTGCTATTTTAGAGAACAATGGGATACTAAATTAATTGGGTCATATATTCTGAGGTAATTGACACTATTTTTGGAAATCCTAACTTATCTATCATTCTTAAGAGTTGTGAACATCTTTTATCATTTAGTATAAAATTACTTCATCATATCATGATTAGTATTCTACTTAAATAATAACATCTTGATGAAGTTAATATTATAAAAATATGCATCATGTATTGGATTATGATAAGACGTGATTGTTGCTTCAAATATCAATACATTAAAACATGATTGATATATCTAAGAAGGATATGATGCTTTCGTATGGTAGTTTGATTACTAGACTACTACATGCATATGACATAGCTATCTCATTAGCAAGAAATCATGAAACTAGATAGATTCAACATCATTAATAGAAATCTATTAAGAAGATTCAACCTCTACTCACTTTTTACAAGATCTCTCACCTATTATAACATAGAATCACCTCTAAAATTAAGGAGGAAGAGACTCAAACATGCTCAAAGAGAGAGCTATAACTCTACACTAACTTGAAATTTGTTGTTATATCAGTCAAGCATCAAGGAGATATTTATAGACCCCAAGAGGCTTCAAAATTGGAGCTAAAACATTAAAATTCCTAAAATTTCAAGTTTCAAGTGGTACTATCACCAACACATGGCGTGTTATTATCGTAACTTTTAATGCTATAATTTTGGACTTTTGGACATTACTATCATCCTAATTTTTAAATTTTGAGTGGTACCACTCGCCCTAGATTATACTACCACCTACATAGGCGGTATCACTATTAATAACACTAGTTTGTGCTTATTGGTGACTAAGTACCACCACCTAGGCTAGCTCAAGGTCATTGTTTTGGCTTTTTAATGGGCCTAATTCACCTATTGGCTTTCTCAATAAGTTGGTATGGTTTCAACCCAATACCAACATAATTTGTCACTAAAAGACCTCGATCCAAACTTTAACAATCCAACACATATTCGATACAATTATGAAACTTTTAGCACATAGTATGCCATTCCAGCATGTCATCCAATCTTTCAGTATTTCATCTGAACCTCTAGCACATCGTTGTTTCTTTTGACATATAGCCCAATCTATTAGCATATCGACTTTAACACAACATCCAATCCTTTGGCGTAATACCCATCCTTTCGGCACGATGCCTAAATTTATAGCAGAAAGTCCAATCTTCGGTATGTTGGCCAATCTCCAACTCAACATCCAAATTTTGGTATGGTTTTTTCCCAACATAACGTTTGATTCTCTTGCTTTGATAATTTATCTTTGGTGGTTTGTATTCATGATCGAAATATTTTCTACACTTATCTCAAAGGATATATTAGGTCATAAACTTATTAATTGATTTCATCATCAAAATCTGAAATTCAAAAATCTTCTCTTATTTTATGATGATAATAAATTGATGATAAAATTTTAACTAGCCTCCCCATGTCTATATGCTATTTTGAAAGATTATAATAAACTTCAATTCAAATAATCATATATCATTTAAATGCTTACACTAAATTTAAATTGGAAATAATTCAATTATAAATCCTATTGATTTTCAATAATAATCATTGCAAAAATCATATGCATATGTTCAGTTAAAATATTAAAATAATTATTACATAAAATATATACATAATTTTAGTTAAAAATATTAAATTAATTATTACATAAATTATATATAATTTTAATCAAAGAACATCATCATTATCATCATCATCAAAAGTTAAAATATCATAATTTTTCTTATTTAACATACTTAACCACGTTATCAAAAAGTAAGGACTACTTCTCCTCCTTTGTCATTAACAAAAAGTATAAATATGCAAGCTATTCGGCCAACATCTACTTCGAAAATTTACCCTATGATATTTCAAGTCTATGATCGAAGTTATTCTTGCATTACTTATCTTGAAAGTATATTAGTTCATAACTTCATCAATTGATTTCATTATTAAAATTTGAGTTTCAACAATCTCCCCCTTTTTATGATGATAACCAATTAATGATGGAGTTTTAACTAAACTCCCCCTGTCTATATGCTATAATGAACTTAATTTTTTAAAGAAAAATGATAACCTTTCCAACTATTTGAATTAAATTTAAAATAATTTTAATTATAAATTATAGTGACTTTCAATAGTGATTATTGTAAGAATCATATGCATAATTTTACATCATATCCATAGTTTTAAATAGTTACACATCTCAAACAAATATCATAAGTTAATGTAATCAAATACAACATGCATATGAGTGTTATGTCATCAAAAAGTTACCATTATTTATCTCTCTTTGTTATCAATAAAAAGAGGAAAAAAAATGAGTAAGCTACTACTTTTCTCTCCCCATTTGTCATTATCAAAAAGAAGAAAAGGATATCATTTTATCATGGTACTACTTTTCTTCATTTACATCAATATGCCAATGAAGAAAAATATCACATTAATCTCACATCATTTAGTTGCTTAATTTATAATATTAAGAAAAATGTCAATTCACCTACCAAACTCATTTCAAACTCTTGGCTCATACTCTTGGCAAAT
Source organism: Ensete glaucum (assembly GCA_021527575.1). Classification (NCBI taxonomy): domain Eukaryota; kingdom Viridiplantae; phylum Streptophyta; class Magnoliopsida; order Zingiberales; family Musaceae; genus Ensete; species Ensete glaucum. Next base: position 29,785,234 of record CM038557.1, read on the forward strand.
TATTCATATAATGATTCATTAGTGATTCCAAAAATAATATCATCAACATAAATTTGAATAATAAGAATACCATTTTTAAAATATTTAATTAATAATATGGTATCGATCTTGTCTTTTAAAAAATTATTTTGAATAAGAAAAGTGCTAAGTCTCTCATACCAAGCCCTAGGGGCTTGCTTCAACCCATAGAGGGTGTTAGATAATTTATAAACATAGTTTGGAAAATAATCATTTTCAAATTGAGATTGTTGCCCAACATAAACTTCTTTGGAAATAAAACCATTAAGAAAGATACTTTCGATATCCATTTGAAATAATTTAAAATTTTTAAAATAATCTAGGCAAGGAGTATCCTTATGACTTCAAATCTTGCTACAGGAGCGAATGTTTCTTCATAGTCTATACCTTCTTCTTAGTTAAAACCTTTGGCCACTAATCTAGTATTGTTTCAAATAATAACACCTTGTTCATTTCGTTTATTCCTAAAGATCCGTTTAGTGTCAATCACAATATAATCACTAGGTTTAGGAACACGCATCCAAACTTTATTTCTTGCATATTGATTTAACTCTTCATACATTGCCAAGACCCATGAGTAATTTTTAAGAGAATCATCAATGCATTTAGGTCTAATTTGAGATAAAAAGGCCATATTTACATAAATATTTTTAAGTAAAAAATGAGTTCGAATACATTTTAATGTATCTCCAATGATTAGCTTCTTAGGATAGGCATCTATATACTTTCATTCCTTGGGTAAAGTTTCTTTGGGAGTAGATGTATCCAAGTTACTTTGGATAGGAGAATTCTCATTTAAATTCAAAATATCAAACTCAAAATTATTATCAAAATTATTTTTTTAACTTCAGAAAACTTATTAAAAATAACATAGATAGATTTCTCAATGACTTAAGTTCTTTTATTAAAAACTTGAAAAGCTTTAGAAATAGAAAAATATCTAAGAAAAATACCTTTATTAGATTTTGCATCAAATTTTCCTAAGGCATCATTTTCATTTAAAATAAAATATTTATAACAAAAAACTTAAACTATGAAATATTGGGTCTTCTATTATTCCACAATTCATAAGGAGTTTTAGATAGTAGAGGTCTTATGAGAACAATGTTCATGAAGTTAATTAAGCATGGTTCTTGCCATCTCTTGTAAACTCCCATTGTTTCTCTCAATAACTCCATTTTATTATAGATTTCTTGGAGTAGATAAAGATGTCATACCCATTCATAAAATCCTTAAAAAATTATGATCCTAAATTCACCACCATGATTACTACGAATAGAAGAAATCATAATTTTTTTTTTATTTTGAACTTGTTTACAAAACTTTGTAAACGTTTAAAACAATCACCTTTATGTGTCAAGAATTATGTCTAATTAAATCTACTATAATCATCAACAATCATAAAAGTATATTTACTACCTCCTAGACTTGTGATATCAATTATTCTAAATAAATATATATGAATTAATTGTAATGGTCTAAAGGTGCTCACTTGATTTTTACATTTAAAGTTACTCTTTATTTGTTTCCTAGTTGACATGCATAAAAAATCTTATCTTTGACAAATTTAATTCTAGTCATTCCTTTGCAAGTTCTTTAGTTCTGATTTATAAGATTAAATTCATACTTGCATGACCTAATCTCATATGCCAAAGTCGTACATCATGTTTAAAATCGAAAAACAAGTTTCATCATGAAAATTATCAATATCAATAGTTAAATGTTATTGTTCCTTAAGACAATCATAGATTTATTCTTATGTGATATGTCTATCATGTAAGTAGTAGATTCAAATTTAATATAATATCCCTTATCACATAATTAACTAATACTTAATAAGTTATATTTTAAACCATCTACTAACAAAATATTTTCAATTAACATATTTGATTTGTTACCGATATTTTCAAATACCAATAATCTTTCCTTTGTCGTTGTCTCCGAAGGTGACATTTCCTTTGTAGGGAAACCATGAGAACATCACATGCACAGTGGAAAAACAAAACAAAAAGCTTATCATGTCGTCGTGTAAGGATTGGTGTATGAAAAACTATAAAATCAAAAACTGTGAGTCATGTGAGATTTATTACTTAGGGAGATCGTATACCCCTAAAACTTTCATATCCTATGAAAGAGAATTAAGGAGATCAGATACCCTATCTGGAGGTATCCACATGGTAGATCGATGCAGCGATGCTCCTTAAATTGTAGCAAAAAGCCCACAACTCTTGCGCACCTTATTCGTAATTTTTACGCACTAACTTGCAGCAAATGTGGAAGAAGATCTCCTATCTTCTTCGCTATTCTGTCATAGTAGGGAGAAGGGTGGTCACCTAAGAAGGGATGGGAGGGAGGAGAATAGGAGGGGGAGGCCCAAGATGTAGCCTATCACCTTATTGGTCGCCCCTGCCTCCTATTTATAGAGAGCTACCTAAAACCCTAATGGATCCTACCTTAGTAGGTATTGGATCTCTATCCAATTACTCAAACCTCTTGGATTATTGAATCTCTATCCAATAATCTCAATTTATCTCCAATTAGGCCACATGATGGAGTCTATTAATGTTGTATCTCATCCAATTACAATAGGGGCTTACTGGATAACTCATATCTAATCTTTTTCTTATTATAATCATCCAGCATATGTGTGCGACCCTCTAGGCTTAATACTGAGCTGATCTTAAGTTACACCTATCAGAATTCTTTATGACTTAGAACTCCTTTTACCTTAGTGAATTGTTATCTCATACTAATTCATTCAACTCATCGACTATGGAAGTACTAGGCCATAATACTATAGTCCCTCGACGGTATAAGAGATCTAATGTATTAGACTTATTTGTCATAACTTATTATGTATCTATAGTCTCTTATCTATTTAATATCCTAGACCGTATATTGGGCATGGTAGTGTCAGCCCACATATGAAATCTATCAGAATCTTGCTCTAATTACATTCTCTCGAAGAACTCCTTCTCTCTTAATCTGAATGACTATGATTAGGGATTTGCTTGAGTGATAGCACTTAAGATATTTCTTTCGTGATACCAGGAATGGATGATCCTCTATTGACACTCAATTACCTTCGTAAGATTAGCTATCAATCTTGTTCGCTAGCTATACTAAATCTAGAACTTTTCAGTCAAGTAAGTCTAGCATCAAATAAAGGAGTACTCGAATAAGACATCCTTGGAGTCTTAAGTCTGATGACCAAATATATAATTGGGACTATAAAATCACTACTGACGTTAGGTATTATTAACCATACAACATTCTGTAAGCAAATCAATTAGTGAACTCATTCTTTAATAAGCACATTTATTGTACCCTTAGTGTCCCCACACGGGTGGCTATGAGACTAGCTACCTTAATCATATAGGATATGTCTAGTTATCTCGATATAACTCTTGAGTAACTTATGATCATGATTATTTAGGGTTTACGTTGAAAGGTGAATCAAACTCATTATCATAATCTTATCATGATCCAATTCTCATTACCCAAATCTAAGGACATCACAATACATGCAACAGGCAACTTAAAGTGAGAATATGCTAATAATAATAGTAACCAAAAAGATCACGCAGTGTATCACACGTGCCATTACTCACGGGATTGGCTTGTAGGGTACCTGTAACCAATAATCTCCCACTTGGCCTAAAGCTAATAATATACGAGTCTGATCCCCATTAGACACCTATGACATTCAAAGACAATCTGAGATAATGACTTTGTTAATAGATCTGTAATGTTATTTTTAGATAAAACTCTTTCCATTGCTATATCTTTATAGGCTACGATCTCTTTGATCGGTGGAACCTCCTCAGAACATGCTTGGACTTCTGATAAGACTTAGGTTCCTTTGCTTGAGCAATGATCCCATTGTTATCATAATATATGGGAATCGACACCTCGTTGCTTGGTACTACTAGTTACAAGTACCTTATAAGCCAATCACGTGAGTGATGGCACGTGTAACATATTGTATAGTCTTTTTGTATTATTATTCTTATCAGTATTTTCTCATATTATATTATCTATTATATATATATTATAATGTCCTTAGTTCTGTGCAATGGGAATCAGATCGTGATGTGATCACGATAATAAGATCGATTCGTCTTTAAACACAGACCCTAAATAATCTCAGTCATATGTTATTCATGAGGGATGTTGAGATAATCAAATAGATTGATGTACCATATAACTATCTATATGATGGAGGCAACTGGTCTCATAGCCACTTGTGTGGGCACACTAAGGGTATAATACAAGTGCTCGTTGAAGAATGAGTTTACTGATTGATCCACTTACAGAATGTTGTATGGTTAATGATACATAACATTAGATAGTGATTTCATAGTTTTAGTTGTATATTTAGTCCTTAGGCTTAAGATATTGGGGATTCCTTGTTTAAGTACTCCTTTATTTGATGTTGGACTTATAGGTCTAGAAAGTTTCAGATCTGGTATAACTGGTTATCAAGATTAGTAGCCAACTTCCAAAGGTAATTAAGTATCAATAGAGGATCATCCACTCTCAGTATCATAAGAGGAATATCCCATATGTACTCCCTTAGGCAAATCTCTAGCCAGGGTCATTTGGATTGAAATGGAAAGAGTTCTTCAAGAGAATCTAATTAGAGCGAGACTCGAATGGATTCCATATATGACATGATAATACCAAACCTAGTATATGGTCTCTAGGCTATTAGATAGATGAGGGACTATAAATACATGGTAGCTAAGGACAGGCAAGTCTAATAGATTTGATCCCTTGTACCGTTTGGGGACTATGGTGTAGTGGCCTAGTACGTCCATAGTCAGTGAGTTGAGTGAATTATTATGAGATAATAATTCACTGAGTCAGAAGGAATTATGATAGGTAGGACTCATTGTCGGCTCAGTATTGGGCCTAGAGAGCCACACACATATAGTGGTTGTTTCAACTAGTAAAGCATTGGACATGAGTTATCTAATTAGCCCTTGTTCTCATTGGATGAGACCTAGCATTAATAGGCTTCTTGTATATGGCCCAATTAAAGGCCAATTGAGATAATTAGATAGAGATCCAATAATCCAAGAGAAGTTGATAATTGGATTGAGATTCAATACCCACTAAGGTAGGATTTATTAGAGTTTTTGATGGCTCTAAAATAATGATATGATGTACCTTTGACCATCCCCTCCTATTCTCCTCCCTCCCCCATCTTCTCAACTACTAGCCCCTCCCAACTAGAGAGGGCAGTGTAGAAGATTAATGATCTTTTTCCACATACGCTGTGAGAATGTGTGTAAGAGTTACGAGTTTTTGTGTTGTGATTGAAGGAGCATCGCTACAACTATCCATCATGTGGATACTGCAAGAGAGGAGAATGTTCGACCTCCTTCATCCTCTCTATCTAGATTTGAAATTTCAAGGATATATGATCTTCCTAAGTAATCAATCTCTCATGTACCATAGTTTTTTATTTTTATGACTTTTCGCGAACCAATCTTTGCACGACGATATGATAATTATGGAAAACTGGTTTTGTTTTATTCTTTCATTATGCATGTGATGCTCATTCATAGTTTCCCAACAGATATGACTCTTAAATCCATGATGAACTTCTTTATCCTCACCCCTTCCTTTGATGCTTCTACTGCAATAATATATTCTGCCTCTATGGTCGAGTCAGTAGTAGTACCTTTTTTGGAACTCTTTCAGCTTACTGCTCCTCCATTTAGGGTGAACGTATATCCTAAGTTTGACTTGCTATTATCGATATCGGACTGGAAACTCAAGTCCATGTAGCTCTCAAACTGGAGGCTACCTCCTCCATATATCAGTAAAAGATTCTTAGTCATTCTCAAGTACTTAAGGATGCATTTTACTGTCTTTCAATGTTCCAAACTTGGATCCGCCAAATTCTTGCTTGTGATACTCAGAGCATACGCTATATCAGCCTTAGTACATAGCATAACATATATGATAAACCCTATCATTAAGGTATAGGATATCCTATCCATGTTTGCCTTTTATATAGAAGTCTTTGGGGATATACTCCTATAAAGTGATATTCCATATTCATCAGTATGAGACCTCTCTTGAAATTTTTCATGCCAAAATCTTTTGATAATGGAGTCTTTGTACTTGGACTAGGATAAGCTTAGCATCCTCTTGGATCTATCTCTATAGATCCAACTCCCAAAATATAAGATGTTTTCCCTAAATTATTTATGGAAAAGTTTCTAAATAGTCAAGTCTAACTGTGAAAAGCATTTCTACATCATTCTCAATGATCAGGATGTAATCCATATATAGTACCAAGAAAGTGATAGTGCCCCACTTACTTTCCTATACACACAAGGCTCATCTTCATTCTTAATATAGTCATAAGATCTAATTGCATCATTAAATCATATATTCCAACTTTGGAAAGCTTGCATTAGTCCATAAATGGACCTGAATAACCTGTATACCCTATATAGGCTCTCCTTAGATACAAATCCCTCTAGTTGTATCATATCACCTCTTACTCAAGGTTGTCATTGAGGAACATGTTTTTCACATCCATCTGCTAGATCTCACAGTTAGTGTGCTCCAATAGTCAAAAAAATTCTAATGGATTTTAGCATGGCTACAGGTAAGAAGGTGTCATCATACTCAACTCCTGGCCTTTGACGAAACCCTTTGGCTAGTAGCCTTGCCTTGTAGGACTTTACCGTTATATCTACTTTGATATTCTTCTTGAAGATTCATTTGCAGTCGATGAATACAATACCCTCAAATGCATCTACAAGATTCCAAACTTTGTTGGAGTACGTAGAATCCATCTCAGAATTTATGGCTTCTTGCCACTTCCCAGAGTCTATACTCAAAATAGCCTCCTCATAGGTATGAGGATCAATATCCTAAGTATCATCTCCATTGATATGTCTCACATATCTTTCAGGAAGGTGAGATACTCTACCAGACCTACGCAAGATTGGAACTTATGTGCTAAGTACCTGAACAGACACGGTCTTTGGAATAGTACTTGAGTTAGGTCCTCCAGCCTCGTTTAACTCTATCATGCTCCCACTATTTCCACCAAGAATATGTTCCTTCTCAAGGAGCATAATCCTCTTGGTTATAAAGACCTTGTGGTTCTTGGGATGATAGATAGTACCCATAAGTTTTCTTAGGGTATTACACAAACTTGCACCAATCCGTCATTAATTCCAACTTGTCGGGGTTATCTTCTAACATGGGTAGGGTAGCCCCAAATCTTAACAACCTTAAGATCAAGTTTCTTTCCTTTCCATATCTTATATGGTGTAGACACTATCGACCTAGATGGAACTCTATTCAGAAGGTAAGCTATGATCTCTAAGGTATATCCATAAAATAAGACGGGTAGGTTGGCAAAACTCATCATGGACCGCACTATGTCTAACAGCGTGTGATTCATTCTTACTGATACACCATTGAGTTAAGGTGTATAAGGAGGTGTCCATTATGATAAAATATCATGATCCCTGAGAAAATGAATGAACTATGTACTCAAGTACTCGCATCCTAGATCTGATAGAATAGTCTTGATACTCTTTCTAATCTGGTTGTCTACTTCATTCTTGTACTCTCTAAATTTCTTGAAGGCCTCAGACTTGTACTTTATTAAGTATATGTATTCATATCTAGAGAAATTATTAGTGAAAGTAATCAGGTAGGAGTAACCACATATGGCTTGAGTTGACATAGAACCACACACATTGCTATGTATGAGTTCCAACAACCCAATGGCTCTCTCTCCAGTTTCAGATAAAGGAGAGTTAGTCAACTTTCCACGAAGACAAGGTCCACAAGTTGCATATGACTCATAGTCGAATGGATCTAAGTATCCATCTTTGAATAATTTTTGAATCATTCCTTTATAGATATGGCTTAGCCTACAATGCCATAGGTATGCAATGTTTACCTCATCTCGTTTTTTCTTGGACATACTTATATTCATGATGTATGGTGCAATGTCTAGCACATATAAATCACTATTCAATGTTCCTCTAGTGATGATCTCATCATCCAAAATTAATAAACAACTATTGTTCATAAAAACTTATTTATATCCGTAACTGTCAAACAAGAAACAAAACTAATATTTTTGATAACAGAGGAAATGTAATAATATGCAACTAATGCAGTAGTAGCTCCACCAGGCAGATGTAGGGTGACCTCGCCCTATGACCACTGTAACAATTCTTAATCCATTACCCATCTTGAGGTATGTCTTGCCTCTTATTAGTCTCCTAAGTCTTGCTAAAACCCGCAACTAATTACAGATATGATAAACACTTAATGTATCTAATACTCATATGTTATCACAAAAAATCTAACAAATATAGACTGATCATGAATGTACCTGAAGGTTCTCCAAGCTTCTGTTGTGCCTTCACTACAAAGTACTCTTTGTAGTTTATCTTATAGTGCCCATTTTTGCTATAGTGAAAGCACTATCCTTTGTCCTTTACTGGGTCTTTCTTATTAACCTTTGTCTTGCCCGGTTTGTCCTTGCCTTTGACCTTCTTAAGGGACTTAACAACCTTCCTTTTCTTTTTGGTCTCGCTAATATAGAGAACTGACTTCTCTTTCTTGATGGTGCTCTCAGCTTTCCTCGACATATTGAGGAGCTCAGAGAGAGTTACTTGTTGGGAAACCTCAGCAAGAGCATCATATACATAGTGGAATATCAAAACAAAACTGGTTTCCCATGTAGATCAAAATCATCGTGCAAAAATTGGTATGAGAAAAAGTCATAAAACCAAAAACTATATCGCGTGGGAGATTATTTACCTAGGGAGATCATATATCCCTATTTTTCTAGATCGAGATGGAGAGAATGAAAGAGGTCAAGTGTCCTCCTCTCTAGTGGTATCCACATGATGGTTTCAATTTAGTTAGTTCCAAAAGTGTTTCAAGCAACACGTTTGATTTCTCTACTTCATATAACAAGAGAACACGAAGCTATATGTGAATCATGCAAGAAAGAAGACATTCTTAGAGATATTAACTAATAATCTGATAAATGTTTGAACTAATCAGCTGTACATCAAATTTAGATGTTATTTTCTAACTTCCTTCTTTATAGCATCTTCAAATGTAGTGTCATAGTATTAAAGAACCCATTTACTAAAATCCTAAAATCTTATTGTCATACTATGAAATTTTCACTATACATATTTAATGTTTCTCATGTATATACTTCTTATCAACTCATATACTCCCTCACAAAGCTTTTTGCCCGTAAGACATTTCATTATATTGATCCGAGATTAACATATGATAGTAGCTAGGATTCCCCAACCACACAAGACAATCTCATGATTAGTTGAGAAAAATCCTCTTATCTAGTATGTATATATAGGGATTGTATTCATTAACCTTCATTGCATTCTTATAATCATATTTCTTATACATGGTATCAAGCTTCTCTCTCAAAGAGAGCTTCTCAACCTTTCCCTCTACGACGAGAACAAGGCCATCGCAGTAGTTGGCGCTGTTGGCTACCTCATGTACACCTCTCTTCATTTTGCTCTCCTGAAGAAGAGAGTGGTGCTCTAATCGTTTCTTCTGAACTCTCCACGATAAAGAGGAAGTTCTTACAGTCTTGTAGCACGTCGCAAATCATCAGCGACAGCTTTCGGATGCCCTCCTTCCTGTTAATAGATGAGATCTCCGTAATAGTACGAGCAGAGCTTATTAGTCTATCGAGGGAAATACTCCCTTCCTAACCTTCCTAAACCTCCTTTCCTAAGTGTATAAATAGGTGATGAATCGAGAAATAAAGTATGCAATTCATTCTTTCTTCAATCACTCCTCTTATTTTTATCATGGTATCAGAGCCATCTCTCTCTTTAAGAGAGAATACCTCCTCTACCTTTGCTATCCAATGATAGCTTCTCATCAATCTCTTCTACCTCGAAGAAAGTCGACGACGTGCCAAAGTCAATGAAGAGAGCCAGACACTTTAGAGCCTATTTCTTCTTCTCACCGAGCGTCGCCATCCTTCTCTCTCCGTCCTGTCTTCCTCTTTGACCACGTGACTTTGTCCACTCCACCGTCGGCTTTGATCACACTGAACCCTACCGAACCCTACCGCGCCCACCTCCTTGTTGACTCTGTTTCCAACCTTCAACACTGGGCTCCTTCGCCATAGATTAGACTCTTGACCTTTACCTCCAGAGCATCTCTGAGAGATTATCCCCTCCATCTATCCAACAATAGCGATCCTTCACCAGCGACCTTCTTCCTCCTACCTGATTTCTTCAACTCATTAAGTAGCCTCCCGGCCACCATAATTCTCAACTGACCAAGCAGCTTCCCTAACCACCATACCATCAGCTAGAAGCCACTCCAATCTCCCAACCGCCAGCACCGCTTCTCACATTCGCAGTGGAGCACTTCCTTCTTACCATAGACCCAATGCTGCCTTCTAGCCTCAGCAATGGTGATCCTTCTTCCCTATCACCGGTCACTCGCTATCATTACAGATTGCTAGGCCAAGTAAGCTCCTGTACTGCTATTCTCCATTTTGCTCCTACTTCCCCTGCATCAGCCAAGCAACGATGATGGCCAAACCCTAAAAAGATCACTGTCTACTTCAGCCGAACCCCTAAACCATCTTCGCAATCTAGATCTCCATCAGGAACGCTTCCTACAAGTGCAAACTAGTGGGTCATCAATCCTTATGAGGTTGACAAGCCGATTAAAGTTGTCGACTCTCTACAGCATGGTCTTTTACTCCTCTCGCCGCATAACATCTACCAGGGCCACTATCAAGAACTCTCGCTGCATAATCCACCACCGTCCCCTCCATGTCGTCGTTGATCCCATGGAATCCTCTGGGCTGGCATTTCCCTGGGACCCTGATGCTCTTGGGCTCCAGCTCCGATCTAGCCTCCTACATGATGCCGAAGTTTAGCACTTCGACAACATCCATCGATTGCCTCTCTTACATCTGATATCCACATCTCGCTACTTTCGCATCATCTGGCCGCTACAGTCCATGTAGCCGTAGCAGCCGTGTCCTCAACCCCCCTTCTTCCTCCTCGACCATGGCATCTACATATGCAGCACCGTTCCGTAAAGCCCTCAGTGCCCCATCCTCAGTTATCTGCCGAGAGCTCCCAACCATTGTCATCCTTTTCCTTTGCCCGCTGCACTTTCTCCGGCTGTCGAAACTCTACCCCATCAACTCTACACCTTCTCCTCTGATAGCTACGATCCACTAGAGGCGACAATCCTTGCCAAGCGGTCATCTTCGACCTGCAGCTCACTCACAAATTTGTGGCAAGAACTATAACTTGCATTAATCTGCTAACACCTGATCTACACTAAGCAAATTGCGGCTTCCCCTAAATGATGAAGTGCTCCTTTCCAGTCAATCTCTGCTCAAAACTATTGAGATATATGACTGCTTCTCCTTCTCTAGTGGCTGCTATTTTGCCAACTCCAAGAGGTCGTTGAGCGAGGAATTCGCTGCACCGTAACCCTCATCTTCCAAATCCAACCGACATAGTGATTGATATTTTTCCACTCAATGTCTTCATCATCTACCTCTCATGTTCCCGTCACTATCACCATAGGGAGCAATAACACATTTCAAAATACAGGGCTTATCTCCATTAATGTTGCAACACTCATCCCATTCAAGCTATCCAAAAGTGGCAATTATGTGTCTTGGTGTGCCCAATTCTTCAATCTTCTACTTGGGTATAATCTGCTTGGCTATGTCAATGATTCTCTCTATTGTCCACCAAACGGTGCATCCAGTTCAACACCAAATCTAGAGTATAAATGATGATTCCGCCAGGATTGTCTCATCCTTCAAGCCATCCAAGCCTCTATCTCTGCATCTCGTGCTCCAATTTTCTCCACTTGTGACACTCCTACTAAAGCATGGACTAAGTTACAAATCCTGACAAATCATTCCTGTACATGTAAGCTCAGTCTGCTATCACGTCTCATGAACACCAAACAAGAGGGTATTATGGTTGTTGATTATCTTCAAAATATGAATATTATCACAATGATTTAGCTTTGAGAGGACACTACCTCAGTGATGAAGAAGTTATTATTCACACCCTTAATAGTCTTGGGGCTGAGTACAAAGAATCGGCAATAGTAATACAGGTATGTGACTTGCCGCTATTGTTTGAAGATCTCTATGACAAGTTGATTGACTACGAGATGTATTTGAAGTATGAAGATAGGGCACCAGGACCACCTATCACTGCTCAAGTAAGTCACAAATCTAAAAGGAAGAATAATCAGTATTCTAAGCCTGTCAATAAGGATTTGGGCAGTGCCTTCACCGGGTACCACACACAACTCTCCTCACTACAATCAAGTTGGCTACTATAATTACTAACAACCTTGATGTCCTGCTTCCATACCTCAACAAAGAATAGTTTGCCAGTTGTGTGATAAAGTTAGCAATTCCGCTAAAGTTTGTCAATCTCGTCCTCGATCTTATACTTCCTCAAACATGCCCCAAGTACATCTCACTACTACTCTAACTTCTTATCAACATAACTGGAGTATGGACTCTAGCACCTCCCATCATATCATCTCAGATCTTCAGAATTGTCCCTTCACAACAATTGTGGTGGTAACGTTGACATTATCATTGGTAATGGTAAGCGAATTCCCATTACTCACTGGTTCCATAATACTTAATTCGCATACTCTTAACTTTACACTCGATGATGTGTTGTGTGCCCCTTATATTAAATGAAATCTTATTTCTGCCTCAATTCTATAAATAAAATAATACCTCCATTGAATTTTTTCCTGACTCATTTCTTTTCAAGGGTTTAAGCATGGAGAAATCATTAGTTCAGGGCCAAAGTAAAGACAACATCTACCAGTGGCGATCAATTTCTCAGCCCATTGCCTACTCTTCTATTGTTGCTCTAATGGATGTGTAATATCATCCTCTAGGTCATCATTCTTCCTTAACTTAACAAAAGATATTCTCTTGTTACTCTCTTCCAACTTTTAAAGCTAATTCTATTTTTAATCATTGTGATGCATGTCTTAGTAATAAAAGTTATAGACTCCTATTTGAAAATTCTTTTGTTTCTTGCGCAACACCATTTGAAATTCTTTATACTAATGTTTGGGGTCCTGCACCAATTACTTCTTTTGTCAAATATATATTATGTGTTGTCTTTATAGACTATTTTACTAAGTATACTTAGTTTATCCTCTTCAACATAAGTCTGAGGTTTCAACAATCTTTATTTCTTTCAAAAAGATGGAGAATATTTTTTTAGTCCACAATTAAAACAGTTTATTCTGAGTGTAGGGTGAATACCAAGCACTTACATCGTGTCTCTTAGCCTATGGTATTCAACATCTCAAATCTCTCTTGTACACTGCCCAACTAGTTGGCTAGGCTGAACGCAAATATCAGCATATAATTGAAACTGGACTCACACTTCTCTATCATGCCTCCATGCTGACGACTTTTTGGTCTATAGCCTTTTAGACTACAGTTTACCTCATTAATCGTATGCATACTCCAGTCCTCCACAATCAGTTGCTATTTGAAAAACTATTTCATAAATCCCCAAATCTTCAAAAATTTACAGTTTCTGGTTGTATCTGTTATCCTTGGCTACATCCTTATGCATCACATAAACTAGCGCCAAGGTCGAAGCCTTGTGTCTTCATCTCTTGAATATAATGTTTATCGATACTATGATCCTCTGACTCATAAAGTCTTTGTGTCTCGTCATGTTGTCTTTGTGGAGTCCTCCTTTCTATTTTACCATTCAAAGTCTTCTATTATGCAAACTACTTTAACAAATATACATTAGTGGAGTATGCCATTGTCCTATGAGTCTTCATCATAATCATCCACTCCAATAAATATACATCAGTGAAGTATTCCTCTGATCCAACACCTCGCCCCCTCTATTACTTCTCCTTCTTTTGCACACATATCTCCTACTACTGTCATCCGACCCTCAAATACTCGATCACAAACTTTACTCTCCTCTCAACCCAGTGGCACTAATGTTCCTTAACTTAACTCACCCTGTACTAATGCTTCCCCAAGACCTAAATACTATAGTAACTTCCTCTCTTGAGACTAGTGAACCTACCATGACCACTTAAGCCCAAAAGTTCCCCCATTGGCGTAAAGCCATGTGTGAAGAATATGATATCCTCTTTCATAACTTTATTTGGACACCTGTTACATTTCATCCTACATAACATATCATCAGGTGTAAGTGGGTTTTTTATAGAACCCCAGAAGGAGCTCTATAGGATTTAATCTTTGAAGGGGATCAACCCTTGGAGTGCTATAGGGGTTCCTCCCTCCTAGGAGTTGGCCACTAGGTTGAAATAAAGATGATCTTACTTGATTAAAAGAGGAGGAGGCTACAAGCTTATATAGGGCTCAAAACCATAACCCTAAGGGGGATGCTGCCTAAGTAAAATTACCCCTTTGCCCCTCCTATAGCCACCCTACCTTAATAGGGATGAGCGACGGCTATGATGGCACCAAGGCTTCCTATGCCTGCTAGAAACCCTAGCTAAGCAACCTAATAAAAGGGCGACGGCCAGTGAGCCATAAGGCCCCAAGTAAAACCTAGCCACCCTTCTTTATAGGATATAAGTGACTAGGTGGGGTTTTATTATAATCTCACAGTGTTCTTATTACTTACTTCTAGGTTGATTATGACTCAACCCTGTTAGAGTCCTATCAAGCCCACCCTTTTTGAATTAGTCTTGTCCTCAAGGCTGAGGATCCATAAACTTTAGGAACCGGGTCTTTATCTCCTCACAAGACTCCTGCGTGACATCTTCAGTTGGTAAGTTGTTCCATTACACTAGTACTTTAGTTGAGAGGCATCGATGCCATATCATAATCCTCCGATTAAGTATGGCTTATGGTTGGGCTTGAATCTTGCCATCATTTATAGTGCTCGGCAGTTGGGTCTGGGCTGGCTCATACTCTCCCAGTTTAGGCTTCAAGCAGGATACATGAAAGATGAGGTGGATTTTAGCATCTTCTAGTAGCTTTAATCTATATGTCATGGCCCCAATATGCTCCAAGATCTAATATGGTCCATAGAATCAGGGAGATAGCTTCATCGATACTATAGTGTTTATTGATAGTTGCTTGTATGGTTGTAAGTGAAGGTAGACCCAATCTCCTGTTGAAAATTCCGCTCGATTCGATGAGTGTTGGCTAGTTGCTTCATGTGGGCTTGGAGGGCAGTTAAGTTGCCCTTTAGCAGTTGCAGTAGCTTGTCCCTGTCTATTAAGTTTTGGTCGACCAGATCTACTTTGGTTGCACTAATACATATTTAGGTATTACAGGGTGCAGTTGGCCATACAATGCCTCATAGGGGGTACATTTAGTTGATGATTAATAGGTTGTATTGTATGACCATTCGGCTTAAGGAAGCCATTTTGTCCACTCTTTTGGTTGATCACTAGTGAAATACTATAGATAAATCTTGAGGCATCTGTTCACCACTTCTGTTTAGTCGTCTGTCTATGGATGATAGTCTGTGCTCATCTTTAGTTGTGTGCCCTATAATTGGAAGAGTTTGATCTAAAATTTTCTTGTAAACACCCTGTCATGGTTACTCACAATCGACCTTAGCATCCTATGCAGTTTAAAAATAATTTTCATAAAGAGTTGAGCAATACTGGCAGCGGTATAAGGGTGTCTCATAGCAAAGAAATAAGTATATTTTGTTAAACGATCTACCACCACAAAGATCGTACTTTTACCTTGTGATAGTGGTAGCTCTTTAATGAAGTCTATGTCAGTCAATGTTAAGTCTGGTATAGGTAATGGCTGCAGCTTTCCTAGACTTGCCACTGTTTCACCCTTTTATTATTAGCATATATCACGTTTAGATACATAATTACAAATA
Organism: Ensete glaucum; assembly: GCA_021527575.1. Classification (NCBI taxonomy): domain Eukaryota; kingdom Viridiplantae; phylum Streptophyta; class Magnoliopsida; order Zingiberales; family Musaceae; genus Ensete; species Ensete glaucum. Next base: position 29,801,175 of record CM038557.1, read on the forward strand.
GATCTTTTCATGTCTCTCCAAAAATAGTTTTCCTTTACCCTCTTGTATATTCTCAGAAATCCAAAGTGCCTTGCTGAAGGTGAAGAGTGCATCTCATACAAAATAATTTTAATGCAAAGGGAAGAAGGAACAATCACAATTCGACCTATATAGCGTAGGTCCTTTGCATCCCAAGTGTAGTGGCCCACGGATCTCAGATCCTTCTCTAATTTCTCTATAATTTCTCTGGTCTCTAGGTCATTCTTTCATTCCTCCCCAATGCCCTCAAGGAAGTGGTGGAAGGAAGGGAGATGGCTGAAATTTTGGCTTGCTTCGGCAGCCGAGATAGAGCATCTGCAAGAGTATTCTCTTTCCCCTTTCGATAAATAATTTCATAATCAAAACCAAGGAGTTTCGTTTGCTGCCCCAGGGATGATATTTTCTACTCCAAGAACTATTTAAGACTTTGGTGGTCAGTCTTAATATGAAAGATCGGTTGATCAGGTAGGGTCTCCACTTCGTGACGGCATGCATGATCGCAAGCATCTCCTTGTTATACACGGTCATTTTATGGTGGGAGGGATATAAGGCCCTGTTGGTATAGGCAAGGAGTCAACCATCTTACATTAGGATAGCTCTAATTTCAACTCCAGATGCATCGGCCTCAATCACAAAGGGTCGGCTGAAATCGAGCAACGCTAGGACTAGCGTCATCATCATGGCTGCCTTGAGTTATTCCAAGGCCGTGGAAGCTTTGTTCGACCACTGGAAGGAGTCTTTCTTTAGTAAGGAAGTGAGTGGGGCACTGATTTTGTCGTAATCCTTCACAAACTTCTGGTAGTAGCCCGTAAGTCCTAGGAAGCCACATAACAATTTTACATTCATAGGTCTCAGACATCCTTGCATCGCTTTGATTTTGTCGGGTCTATCACCACTCTATTCTCTGATATAATGTGCCCTAGGCACTCTACTTTATGCTGTAAGAAACTACACTTTGATTATTAAACATAAAGGGTATTCTCCCGAAGAATTGTTAGAACAATTCGTAAGTGCTAAAAATATATATCAAGCGTAGGGCTGTAAATGAGGATATCATAAAAAAATACCAACATAAACTTATATAGAAACCTCCAAAAAATGTCATTCATCAAGCTTTAAAAAGTAGAAAGAGCATTCATGAGTCCGAAGGGCATTACCAAAAATTCGTAGTGGCCATTATGTGTGTGGAATGCCATTTTTGGAACATCTTCAGTGCATACTCTAATCTGATGGTACCCAGAGTGGAGATCCAATTTAGTGAAAACTCAAGCTCCTTTTAGTTCATCCAAGAGCTCCTCCACTACTGGTATAGGATATTTATCTTTGATGGTGATAGCGTTCAAAGCTCGGTAATGAACGCACATCTGCCACGTACCATCCTTCTTCTGCACTAGTAATATTGACGAGGAGTAGGGACTGTAGCTTAGCCGAATTACTTCGGTATCAAGCATCTCCATAACGATGTTCTCAATCTCATCCTTCTACAAGTGAGAATAGCGGTATGACCTTAAGTTTGTTGGAGGTTTTCCCAGAAGTATAGGGACGTGGTGATCATGTTGTCGGGTAGGGGAAGTCCATGTGGCTTCGCAAAACAATCGACCAATTCGTTTAGCAATAGGGCAAGCTTAGGATATGAGATTTGCACATTCTTCTCCTTTGATAGCTATTGGACATGCATCAAAAACCCACTATATGTCTTGTGCATAACCTTTCTCATCCACTGCATTGAAACGGTGGAGATATGGTTTTCGCGCTTACCTCGTAAGATAACCTGTCTACCTTTACAATAAAATTTCATAATTAACATAGAGAAATTCCAGAAGATGTCACCTAATGTTGTGAGTCATTCAATTCTGAGCACAGCCTCATAGTCGTCGATGTGTAGGAGGAAGAAGTCGGCTACCACTTCCTGATCTTGTAGGAGCAATTTCGCTAGGGGCACCATTGGTCGCACTTAAGGATTTGGCCATCGGTGACCTTTACATCAAACTTATTGTAACCTTCGATTTAGACTGTCATATGTGCAGCAACTTTGCTGTTGAGGATGTTATTTGTGTTGCCCGTATCTATAAGAACAGTGATGGGTTATTATTTGAGAAGTCCCCCATCTTTCATCGTCTGTGGGTTATTGTAAACGGCCAGCGCGTGCATTGCATAGTTGGTTGATTGGGGCTCTTCCTCCATGGCTTCATCGTCGGGTTCGAGACTTTCTTCAGATGATTCGGTGTCCTCATCCTCTACTGGTTCAATCACAAGGAGCCATCCTTTTTTGTAGTGATGTTCTCAGCTCTATGGTTTGTTGTAGTGCCAACATAACCCCTTGGTAGATCATTCCCGAAGCTCATCTCTTATCAATTTTTTTGGTACAGGGGCTCAGATGGTAGTAAAGAGGGCTAAAGGCTTCGATATGGCTAATTGAGAAGTGAATCTTATCCTTCATGCTTCGTGGTTCAATCATTCCTCTTAGGTTCTCGTGAAGGAGATCGCTGCCATAAGAGTGTATGGTTGTTGTGCCTTTACTTCTCCTTGAATCTTCGGCTTTAGGCCCTTAATAAAAGTCTCTAAGAGTGCTTTTCAGACCAATCACAAGTTTGATTAAATAATCATTCAAACCTTATTTGATATTCTTGTATTGTAGAGATTTGTTGAATCTTCACAAAATATTCATTGATATTTTCGTAATCGATTGGTCCAAAGCGATTTAACAATCTCTTGGTGAATTACCACCAAGAGAGACCTCCATGGGTGTGCTTAAACCAATTAAACCACTGAATAATTCTTCTTCGAGATGGATTGCAGCAATCTCCACCATCACAGTGTCAACGATTCGGTAGAAAATAGTGCTCCGTGCGCGAGATCCATCCGATTGGATCTCCTTCTTCCCATCTAGGGAAGTCTACCCTCATGTGTAGATTACATAGATTAGTGATAGTGCAACCTCACTCTTGGGAATCATCTTTCTAATCTGAGGTTTCTCCTTGCAGTAATTTCTTTGAGCTCGGTAGTCGGCCCATGCTGAATTCGATGAAGAGGGATCGAATTTTCTCATCTATGCGGTACTCAAAAGCTTCAAACTTAGCATTAATAGCCTCTTCAGATACCATGGTATAGACCCCTAGATCTATGATGTTGAGGTCTTTCTTCTATTGTTGGGTTAATGGCATGAGAATTTTTTTTTTTAGAGAAAAGGTGGCCGGTAGGGTAGGTGGATGGGTAGAGATGAAGGCTACGATTAGGGCTAGATTTAGAGGTGGATTGGGATTGGTTTAGGGTGTGGTTTGGTAGGGTTCTTGGGTGGTGATGGTAGGGTTTGAAGGTGAGAGGAAGAGAGTCCAAAAAATCAAAAGAGACAACAACCAAATCTGATAGAATTCGATGAAGAAAGTACTACGTATGTGCTATCCTACCGAATAGAATTTGCATCGGAGAAATAATGAATTCTCGATGTAAATTCTAGAGGAAAATCTAAGGGAAATATGCATAAATTTGTTAACAAATCCTCAGTTTAGATGTGGCCAATATCAGCAAATAGGTTCAATAAAATTTTGGCAGTGTAACGGTAGAAAAATAGGTGAAAAGATGGAAGGCATAATCTTCATTATAAAATTCCAACAACACGCAACAAGGAATTATAATGCAAAAAAGTCCAATTTCAGAAAGGATTTTTTCCAAAGATCAATCTTAGATAAGAGCTAAGATGATCTATGAAATTATGTAAAAGTTTTGATCAAAATAGATAAGCAATAGTTCAGTTTCAAGAAGCAACAGTCGACTAAAATTTTTCTGTAGTGTTTCCCCTTCACAACGATGATCATGTTTGTGATGGTAGAATTTTGTAGCGGAGAAAATATAAGAAAATTTCTTCAACATGTAAGGCAAAGGGATTGCAGTAGTAAATTGGCATGGGTGATGAAATTATATCATATCTCTAATTCAAACATATGGGGCAGCAGTATATTAATTTGATCTGCGGCTTGGGGTGGAAGATGGAGGTGCGTCTTACAGCAATTATGGGAATTACTTGGATGGGTGGAGGTAGCAGAGATCGTAGCAGGGGTAGCAAGGACATAGCTCTAATATTAGATGATAGAACCCCAGAAGGAGTTCTATAGGATTTGATCTTTGAGGGAGATTAAACCTTGGAACGTTATAGGGGTTCCTCCCTCCTAGGAGTCAGCCATAAGGTTGAAATAAAGATGATTTTGCTTAATTAAAAGAGGAGGAGCTACAAGCTTATATAAGGCTAAAAATCCTAACCCTAGGGAGGTTATTACCTAAGTGAAATTATTCCCTTGCCCCTCCTATAGCCGCCCTGCCTTAATAGGGATGGGTGACGACTATGATGGCACCAAGGCCTCCTATGCCTGCTAAAAACCTTGGCCGACCAACTTAGCAAAGGGGGCGGCAGCTAGTGAGCCCTAAGGCCCCAAATAAACTATAGCCACCCTTCTTTATATGATAGAAGTAACTAGGTGGGGTTTTATTATAATCTCACAGGGTTCTTATTGATTACTTCTAGGGTGATTAGGACTCAACCCTGTTGGAGTCCTATCAGTTTTTCGAGTTAAGCAGAACCCCGATGGGTCCATTGCTTCATATAAAACTCACCTAGTGGCTAATGATTTTCATCAACATCCTAGTGTTGTCTTTACAGAGACATTCAGTCTTGTTGTTAAACCCACGACAATCCGGCTTATTCTAAGTTTAGCTATCTCAAAAGGATGACATCTACGATAACTTGATGTGAATAATGTCTTTTTACAAGGGACCTTAACTGAAGATATATTCATGGAACAACCTCCTAGTTTTCTTCATCCTCAATATCCGAAGCATGTCTGCAAACTCTGTAAAGCTATTTATAGAATTAGTCAGGCTCCACGAGCTTGGTACATAGAGCTTGATTTATTTTTAACGTCAGTTGGCTTTTTCAACTCCAAGTCTGATACCTCCTTATTTCTCCATCAACAACTTGGCATTACAATATATCTTCTAGTCTATATGGATGATTTCATTATGACAGGTAATAATTCTATGGAGATCACAATGTTCCTCAAACAGTTGTCTGACTGATTTTCTCTCAAAGATCTCGATACCTTGAATTATTTTTTGGGCGTGGAAGCAACGTATATATCTTCAGGACTCTTCCTCTCCCAACAGAAGTATATTCAAGACTTATTATTGAAGACAAATATGAAGAACGTGAAAGCTATTTCAACTCCTCTCTCAACTAGTGAATCACTCAGGTTAACTAATGGCAGTCCTGCTATGGATTCTACTCAATATTGACATGTACTTGACTCTTTATAATACTTAGCTCTCATCCACCCAGATATCTCATTTGTAGTTAACAAGATATCATAATTTATGCATCGACCGTCTACCACAAATTGGTTAGCGGTTATACTGGTCTTATGATATCTTAATGGAATTCTCGACTATGGCACATGTCTCCATAAATGCTCCCCACTCCAACTTCATGCTTTTATTAATGCTGATTAGGTTGGGAACTTTAATCATAGAATATCTACATCTGGTATATCATCTTCCTAGGAGCTAATTCAATCACTTTGAATTCTAAGAAATAAAAGACAATTGCTCGGTCGACCACCAAAGCTAAATATAATTTCAATGCAACTGCTGCTGTAGAACTTAATTAGATCATGAATCTGCTCAAGGAACTTGACATCCACTACTACTCCTATGATATATTGTGACAATGTCGAGACTACCTACTTATGTGCCAACCCAGTATTTCACTTTCGTATGAAACATATAGCCATTGACTTTCACTTAGTACGAGATCAAGTAGTCAACCATAAACTGCGTGTTTCTCATATTCACATGGCAAGTCAACTAGCAAATTCCCTCATAAAGCCACTTGCCCGTAAATTGTTCTCATTGCATAGGTCCAAGATCAACATCCTTGACAGGAGCACAATCTTGTAGGGGCATGTTAACAGATGAGATCTCTGTAATAGCATAAGCAGAGTTTGTTAGTCTATTGAGGGAAATCCTCCCTTCCTAACCTTCCTAAACCTCCTTTCCTAAGTGTATAAATAGGTGATGAATCGAGAAATAAAGTGTGCAATTTATTCTTTCTTCAATCACTCCTCTTATTTTTATCACTTCCTCCTCCTTTGCGCTCCCTCTGTAGCGGCACCCCCACAGCCAAAACGTCGCATGTGACCTCCTCTCCATCTGAATTCATAGCTCCAGGAGCATAACACCTCCTCTACAGCGCACTCCCCTCCACCAATGGTAGCCCCTCGGCCCCTTCCCCTGCATCCCACTCATGCCACCATTATTCGTATACCTCAACTTCTCCCTCTCCAGGCGGCAGCATCGACCCTATCTCGTGATCGTCTTGCTGGCTCTCTCGACGGCAGTGGCAGGCTTCCACTCATAGGGAGTAGGTGGCTCTTCAGTGGGAAGGAATAGTGGTACTACCATCATCTAGGCGGTACTATCATCGATAACCGATGATACCATTGCCCAGGTTACCCGAAAATAGTACTTTTAAATACTTTTCATACTTGAGCTATACCTTATTTTGATATGGTTGTACCTCCTTCTAGGTCAATGAAATGAGTTCTTTAATGAGTTCAAATCAACCCTTAAATCCTAACTATAATAATTAAGACTAAAACAATTAAAAGAAAGCAATCTTTGTTATCCGACTAGTCAATTGAACTTTCAGCTTTGGCGAATACCTGGCAACCTTCCGACAAACTCCCAATGAGCTCTCAACAACCTTCCAGCAAACTCATGATGAGCTCTTGACAAACTTTTGGTGAACCCCAGATGAGCTCCCGATAACCTGTTGGTGAACTCCTGACAAACTTTCGACGAACGCCCAATGAGCTCCCGCCACATTGTTTGAAGTTTCGGTATACTCTTGATTCTTCCGGCCCGATGCCCAAACTTTGACTCTGGCCCAATGTTCGATTCTTCTTTAATTGCTTTTACCTTTTCACAGTCGTAGTTAGTCCTGCATCACTTTCTTCAACACAAGAGTTCAATCATAATTTCACTAATTTATTTTATTATCAAAATTCAAGATTCAACAACCTCCTCGTCGGTGGAGTGTGAACCTTGTGAGGCTCCCATGGTCCCACGAGACTTAGTGCAAATGCAGGAGGCCCACGACTACAGTTTGGTAGTGACATCGTGGCAACTAGAGGAATTGCGTAGCTACTTTTGAGTTCCATCGGAGTTTCTCCTATACATTACTAGGGGCAAGGTTCATCCTTAGTGGAAGCTAAGACTGGGGCTTCTCGATGGCATAGGTGGCACACACCGTCGACGATACACTATCCTATCTATTTGCAGAGGAAGTTAAAGCTGTAGAGTAGATACAAGGATTCTTCTCATCCGGGACCACAGAGCATGAGGAGGAGGTTTGTTTGATAGAGGCCACTCCTTCAACCCCATCTAGTATGGTCATCATATTTTTTTATTTTTATTTTTCTAACTCTTTCCCACTTGTTCCTGACTCTTACTCAATGGTTATCCGACAGGTGTGAATTTTGGGCATTGAAGAAGCAAAGCCCTTTTGCTCCCCCTTTCGAGTTTGGTGAGGGCCTAGCTGTGGGTGAGCGACCATCATAGGCCCGAGGCTCCTCTCAAGGCCCTTATATCGAGGCGTGCAAAGCCCCATGGTCGATACTGACTTGTTTGAGGGGGACCCGCAACCCCTAGTGAGGATCTCAACTTCCTTGAGGTCCTCGGTGATGAGGCGGGCCTATGGCTCCACAAGAATCATCAGGGGTCCCTGTTGAGCCCCTTGAGCTATTGCCTTTGGCAGAGGGGTCACCACCTGTGGTCGCAGAATTGGCCCTAGTTCATGGGCAGAGATCGCCCGTGGGGGTGGAGGCCTCTTAGGGGCCATCCCCTACCTCTCTTGTGGGGCCCACAACTAGGGGTTCTTGCCCTGTTGTTGGCACTTCTCCGAGGCCATTGTCTAGGTCGACCCCAGAGCCATCTGAAGAGGCTACCTCCTGGTAGCCAACATCAACACTCTGGCCCCTTACTACTCCATCGCTTGAGGTCGCGACTCCTAATGTGAAGCCATCAATCGAGGAGGGCCCTAAACTACCACTATCTCTAATGGGGGAGGGTCCACACATAACTTCTTCGGACCCATCTTTGGGCCCACCTGTAATGATGCTACTATGTAATGGTTCTGCTGGGAAGCTGTCCATTCCCGAGAGGGAAAGTGCCCTCGAGGTTCGATGGTCGTCCCTCCTCCTCCTCTATCCATCGACGCTTCGACAGACTAGAACTCCTTCACCTCCAGTCTACTACTGCTGCATTTAGTCATGTGAAGCCATGCTAGGAGGGGCTGACTAAGGACCAGTGGCTATGGGAGGAGGTCGAGGCGGTGACCACATACTATCAGGGGTCCCTTAGCGCTGTCCTGGCCGGTCTGGTATATCATTGCTTGTTAGATGTACCGGCTGATCTCTACTCCTGCAACAAAGTCTTGGTAAGGCCCCTTCCTTGAGCATGTCTATTATCTTCTCTAGTCTTCCTCTTTAATCTCCTTGCTCCTACCCTTGTGTAGCACCACCACTACTTGATAGCACTTATCGACCATCTGTGGAATGCAAGGGCACTGATCAGTCGGCACTCCCAGGCTAACTTCACCCTTTGGTCCCTGGCGGAGCAACTTGAAGGATGGAGGAAGGCGGTAGAGGCATGGGTCACTAAGCTATCCTTGCAACTGGCTCAGGCCTGCCTTTAGGCCGAGGAGGTGGAGTAGTGCTTTAGGGAGGCACAAAGGGGAATAGTGCTTTAGGGAGGCACAAAGGTGGATTCCCAGGTCTCTGAGTTAGCCCTGAAGCTTGGGATGGTCCTCCATCATGATGAAGAAGCTGAGGCATGGGAGGATAAGTCTCAGGATGAGGCAACTATTATGGAGGATATGACCATTGAAAGTATAGCAGAGGGGGAGCAGCAGATCAAGGCCCTTTGCCACGAGTTGAAAGATGCTCATCGGCAGTTGGGTAAAGTGATTGAGGAGAAAAGATTACTAGAGAAGCAACTATCAACTAAGTCTGACGAGTTGGTGGCTACACAACTAGCAGTCGAAGAGGCCAAAGGGGCTTGGAAGGATGAAAAGAACCAAGCCTCAGAGTGAGAGAGGAGGGTCATGGCCTCATACAAAGAGTCTAAAGGGTTTTAATGCAACCTTCAGTGCTCTAGCTAGGTTGCTTATGAGTTCGGGTACCAAATCGCCATTTGATGCTTCAAGATGAGGTATCCATAACTCGAGGTTGACGAGGATCCATATGTGGAGCTTCCCTCGGATGTCGAAGTGCTTGCTCCTATGGAGGTTCTCTTTGATGATTGCTTGACATCGTCTCCAACTCTACCTCCTCTAGCTTGATGCAATTGGGTCTTGGTGACCCTCCTTTTTATTTTTGTTAGCTCTCCTTTTGTAGCCTCCCCTTTGGGATGATATGTTTCGTTACTTGGTTTAATTAATGAAAAACCTCTTTGTTCACCTTTTGCATGATTCTTGAGTGGGGGAATGTTTAGAGTCTTTTCGTCTTGCTATTTTGTGGGCGTAGGAGCCCCTAAGTCTTGGGCTATCGTTAGAGTGTCCCTAGGGGAGTCATCAAGGGCCTGGCTCTGGTTCTCCCAAAAACATGGGAGACTAAGCACTAGCTTGGAGTGGGTCAGGAGGCGACACCGGCCAAGGGAACAATAGGAGTATAGTGCTATAGATGTTTGGCCTCCTAACACCAAGGCCCGAGGAGCACCTCTAATAAGGTACATGCAGGGATCGCCGCCTTTTAGAAAGGGAGAAGGGCCCTTTGCCTTAGATGTTCACTAGGAAGAGAGATAGAAGGGTGCACTTGTGACGCTTGGCTCTCCTTCTAGCATTAGAATGATGGTGTCATGAGTACCTTCGACATATGAGTTGACATGGTTGGTCTATTACCGAGAGTGCAAGCTCAACTAGGTGCCTCTTCCTTCGACATGGAGACTTTGGGAGAGATCGCATGAGCGAACAGTTCTATTGGTAAAGACCCGATTCAAGGAGGTGGGTGGTGGGATCTTCCTAGTTGCATGGTCTTCCTCTTAAGGTTGGATCATTTGTATATCCTCGATCATTCGACGAGCCTGCATAATAGACTAGCGTAGGGGGTTGCCCGACATGGCCCCTTCGATACTTAAGTCAGTGGGAGCAAGAAGACAATAATATAAGTTGTATGATTGGGTCAATGAGTAGAGAGACCTCTGTAGCAAATGAGCTTGCATGAGACAAATCATCCCTATCAGCAGGGAAAGCTGGTGGCCTCGATATAAGTGGAATAAAAAAAAGACATAGGTCGAAAAGATCGAATCACTATAAATTGATTTGTGTTGCTTCTCTTACTTTTGATTTCTTATTGCTTACTCATTTACTTTACACATAACCCTTGCTCGTATTTTTGGTTAATCGTATTTTTGATATAAATTTATTGATCAAATATTAAAATTATTAAAATTTGCTATAGCACTAATTCAACCCCACCCTCTTAGTACTATTACAATCATAGCAATTAGTATTAGAGCATGATTCTCTCAGTTGGATTAACACTCAAGCGAGATCTAATAGCTTTTTCAAGCAATTAAGAGGGTCACTTCATTACTCATTCTCCTATATTCAATGGACGAACTATATCTATTGGAAAACTAGGATGAGAATTTTTTTACTTTATATGGATTGTGAATTATAGAATGTCATCGAGTTTGGTCTTCAAAAATCTTCTAAATTGATAGATGAATGGAATAATCTTAAAAAGAGAACATTTTATTTAAATACTAAAGCTATACGTGTTTTCTTTTGTGCTTTAGGCAAAAATAAATTTAATCAAGTTTCTACTTATAACACCATATATGATATTTGGTGATGGGATAAAATAAAAAGACTTTGTATATGAATAAATACTAGCAACTCATAACATATAGTGGAATTAAATAGAAATCACAATAAAATGAAACACCAATATTTACGTGAAAAACTCCTCCAACTCGAAGGGTAAAAACCACATGGCAAGCCAGAGAAAATCCACTATAAGAATAATAAATGTACAAATCTCAAAGCCTCTTTCCCAAACCCAAGCAACAATCACAAGATAATGATAGGGATATAAGAATTACTTTACTATGCACAATATCTAAAACCTTCCTAACTGATCACAGTAATAATCCACTACAAATCTGATCTAACCTGAGGTGAGAACACTGTTTAGATGATTAAGAATAGCCTTTGTGTTGTCCTTGTCTTCTTCCCTTTTCTGCTTCTCTTGTTTTTCTGCCCTTAACTGCTATTGTTGCTTCTCCCTTTTTCGCAACCACATTCACAGCTGCCGCTGCCCTCATTTTTTCAATCTTAGCCACCAAATCTAGGTTAAAAGAGTTAGGGCCTAGGTTAAGTGAAATAGGACTGTGGGCTTTAATAAAGCTTAGTATAAGTTAAATAATGGGTTATTTGCCCGACAACCTTCCCCTTCAGCCCATAAGAGAGGTTGTCACATGACTCCTTAATGTGAAGCCATGTCGACCAACTGTTGGCACATCTCCTGCCTCTCTTTTGATAAAGTCTTTGTCAACATGTTTGTCCTATTATCATCTATGTGAATTTTCTGAAGTTGTAATTGCCTCTTTCAAACACATTTCTAATCTAGTGGTATTTGGCATCTATATGCTTTGACTTGGGATGAAAAGTTAGGTTTTTACACAAATGGATAGCATTCTGGCTATCACAATGTGTCACATAGTTTTTCTATTTCAGCCCCAATTCTTGTAAGAATTCTTTCATCCATAACATTTCTCTGCAAACCTCTATAGCGATAATATATTTTGCCTCTTTGGTAGAGAGAGCAATATACCTTTGTAATATGAGTTGCCATGATATAGCTCCCACTATAAAAGTGAGTACAAAACTTGATGTGGACTTTCTTGTATCAATATCTCTTATCATATCTACATCTGTGTAATCTGTCAACATAAGTGGTCCACCTCCAAAGCTTAAACAAACTTTAGAGCTCCCTCTGAGATATCTAAAGATCTATTTCACTGTTGCCCAATGCTCTTTGCCTAGATTTGCAATAAACACCCATTATATATGCGATGTCTGGCCTCTAATATACCATCGCGTATATTAAACTTCCGACTATTGAAGCATAAGGAACCTTTTGCATTTTCTCCTTCTCATGATGAATTTTGCTCTAAGCACAACTTGAAGTGACCTGAAAGAGGAGAACCAACTGGCTTTGCATTACTTATACTGAACATATCCAATACCTTCTCAATGTATTTATCCTATGATAACCAAATTTTATTGTTTCTTTTGTCACGAGAAATCTATATGCCCAGTATTTGCTTTACTTGCTCCATGTCCTTTATTGCAAAAAATTCACTCAATTCCTTCTTTAACCTATCAATTATAGACATATCTTTCCCAAGGATAAACATGTCATCAACATAAAGTAAGAGAATAATAAAATTCTCATTAAACCATTTGAAATATACATAATGATCTAAAGTCATTCTTTTGTATCCATTTTCAACTATAAATGAATCGAACTTTTTTTACCACTATCTTGGAGCTTAATTTAGCCCATACAAGCTTTTCATCAACTTATAGACAAAATTTTCTTTACCTTTGACCTTAAAGCCTTCTGGTTGCTCTATAGAAATTTTCTCCTCTAAATCACCATAAAGAAAAACTGTCTTCACATCCAACTGCTCAACCTCTAAGTGCAGGTTAGCAGTAATATTAATTGTAATACAGATATAAGACATTTTAACAATAGAAGAACAAATCTCTTCAAAGTCAATACATTTCTTTTGACCAAAGTCTTTCACAACCAATCTAGCTTTATACTTTGGTTGAGAACAATGTTTTTGAGTCTTCAACCTAAAAACGCACTTGTTCTTTAAGACTTTACTTTTCTTTGGTAGTTGCACCAAATCATATGTGTGGTTCTTATGCAAAGCATCCATCTTCTCCTGCATAGCAACTAACCACTTTTTTTTTCTGCTCACTTTCAACTGCTTCCTAATAACTCTCTAATTCACCTGTATTAGTAAGTATCACATACTCATATGTAGAGTATTTTCTAGAAGGTTGACATGATCTAGAAGATCTTCTCAACTTAGGTTCTATGGGAAGTTGCTCTATATATTCTTCCTATTCAATATGTCCTACAAGTATATAAACATCAGGCTCTACACCATCTTCATGTACATCTCCCCATCACCCTAATGTACTGTAGGATTAATTGGGTCACAATATGCTAATCCTTCTGTAGAAGTCTTGGCTGGTGCATCCTTCTTTAAATCCTCAAGGGTTTGATTCTCAAAGAATACCATATCTCTACTTCTAAATACCTTTTGCTTTTCTAGATCCCAGAGCCTATAACCAAACTAATTATGTGATTAGCCAAGAAAAATATACTCTTTTGTTGGGGGGGGGTTGTGGGAGGAGGGGGGTGAGTTGGTGCAAGTGTAAATATTCGGTGTAGATGAAATCTTTTCAATTAAACCAAGATAGGAAATATGAAGCTTTTTATTTTTAGTGAAATGAGTGAGTGATTAAAAGAAAGTTGCTAAGTTAATAAGGAAATCGAAAAGATAAGCAACGTTTAAAGGAAAGAACTTATCTTGAAAACTTTGCTTTCAAAGAGTTAATTTAAATTGGAAGTATCAATACAACAAATATATAAGCAATGAAAGCAAAGAACCACTCATAATTTTTATAGTGGTTTAGCACCAAAAGCTTATGTCCACTTCCGAGTCCTCCTTCTTGAGGCACACCGGTGTCCACTACCGATCTTCTTTTGGTAAGACCAAACCCTTACACTTGAGCTTACAAGGGAGACAAGATTTATAACTCTAAGCTCTCTCCCTTATCCTTTTTCTTTTTCTTACAATTCTCACACAATATTTTCGCAGAATATAATCACCAAAATTATTGTATTGAATATAAGAAAACTTGGGGCATTCATAGGCCCCAAATTGGCTTCAAAACCAGAGCCAAAATTTAGTCGTATTATAAAATTTCAGGTACGGGCGGTTTACCCATCGGCTCTGGGCGGGTCAAATGCCGAAAGTACCCAGATTCCCGGGAATGAGTGGTTTAACCACCCAAACTGGGCAGGTTAGTTGTCGTCAGTCGCTCGAAAACTTGGGCAGTGGCGGTACATCGGTCGCTCACCAGCAGTTTACCCATCGAAATTTTTGTAAAAGTGGTTCCCTCTACTTTTGAATCTTGGCTTGAACTTGATGTTGACCAACCCTTTGCTCAACCAATTGAGCTCAACCTGAGCTCAATCAAACCCTAATAGTAGACCCAATTGCCTTATTGAGTTGATTTGGATTCCTTCTAAATCCAACTCAATTTGGACTCGAACTCTAACTATGACTCAATGATTACAACACTTAATGACTAATCAAGATAATCAAGACCTAACTCCAGCCAGTCCGGTAGCCTCCAGCATTCTTACGGTGAGTCTTCTGGTCTTCTTCCGGTGATCTCCTGGCGTGTTCCCAGCGAGCTTCCCAATCCCTTCGGCGAATCTCCTAGCGAACATCACAAGATCCCACTACATCGTCCGAACCCCGGCCCAATGCTCAAGCTTGATCTTGGCCCATTATCTGGTTGTAACTCTATTGCTCTTGTCATAGTTAGTCCTGCATGATACTAATTATGACTTAATTAAATATAATTATAATTGACAAACATCCATTACAAGACCATCCTAACTCCCAGTAAGCTTTTCGGCTACCCCCGATAATCTTCCGGTGAGTCTTAGTCTTCTTCTGGTGAACTCTCTTGCGCCATCCTAGCAAACTCCCGATACCCTCAGCGAGCTCCCGACGCACTCCTAGCGAGTTTCCAACCGTATCGACCCGATGCATAGACTTAACCTTGGTCAATCCTGATTGTAATAATCATTCTGTCGTAATTAATTCTGCATCAATCAATTCTAACAATCTTGTTAAATCAATAACTCATCAATTGATTTCATCATCAAAATCCAAGATTCAACAATCTCCTCCCTTTTTGATGATGACAATCAATTGATGATAGGAGTTAATCCTAGCTCCTCCTAAATCCATGCCACTTAAATTTAAGAGAAGCACACACTTTTAAATTCAAGCAATCAATATTCTATGTAAATTTCAACATAAATTTGTATCAAGTCATCAACTCATAAAGGAATTAAGTATCTATATCCAAAATGTCTAATTCATATCCTTATTCAAGATATTCATCTATTTCAACAAGATCATGTGTCATCAATGTATTCATCATGTGTCATCAATATATATTTCTCTCCTTTTGTCATTAACAAAAAGGTGAAATATAGGCTTAGAATTTTAAGGCACATAAGTTTTTTATTTCTCCCTTTGTAAAAATACTACATAAGTCATAAAGAATTTTCTTTCTCTTATGAAGAAGAAGAAAAGAAAATAAGGGAGGAGTTATAAAATATCATTATGTATAGCTTTTAATTTGTAGAGATGAATTTCGAAAATAAGCTCAAGGATCCAATATATTCAAGAAGATTCAAGAATTTAGGAGCTACTCAAGTATCCAAACAGCATTTAAAAACATCTCATGTAATTTCAAGCAAGGGTAGCAAATAAATTTGTAAGGTAACATCATGCAAATTTTCTCCCCTTTTTGTTTTTGTAAACAATAAGATAAAAACATAGAGAATGTTTTCAAAAATATTATCACAAAAGGCTTAATATCATGAAATCTAGATTATCAATTTATATATGTTCATGATTTAACATTTTTAACTCTCAACCTCAATCTTGTAGATATAAGATTTTAAAAATTTTGAATATGAGCTCAACAAATCCATCTTATATCAATTTCAAGAAAACATAGCAAATAAAGATAGTGAGTTCTTTCTTTTCTTTTGAGAAGTGTAAGCTAGCAATTTTACATCATGCAAGCAAACAAGTTTTGCTCCCCCTTAATAATTTTCTAATAAAAGAATTATTTTCTTTCCTTGAATAATAAATAAGAAACAAGGTAGTAGGGTGAGAGATGTTGTATCATAAAA
This sequence comes from Ensete glaucum, assembly GCA_021527575.1. NCBI lineage: Eukaryota > Viridiplantae > Streptophyta > Magnoliopsida > Zingiberales > Musaceae > Ensete > Ensete glaucum. Next base: position 29,817,269 of record CM038557.1, read on the forward strand.
ATATGGCTCAATCTTTTAGATATAAATTTTAAAATCCAAAAATTGATATCTACCTATGCAATTTAATTCATTTAAATCAAGAGTAGTACATCAAGTGATTCATCAAAGATTTAATATCAAAGACTTATTTCAAGCATCATAGAAGTTTATGTTATATATATTTTCCTTTGTAAACATTTATCAAGATTCATGAAACAAGAATAATCTTTTAAAACTATCTTATCACAAAAATTTGAATCATCTTCTTATGTTCATTTTAATTAAAGTGATTTCGAAAGTGAGCTAAAAAATCTAAGAAATCCAAGAAGAATTAAGAGTCACTCATGTATTTAAATCATGTGATTTTCTAACATAAATAGCAAATCATGTATTTTTGTAGATCACCTTTTATTTATATTTTCTTCCCTTTTTGTAAACAAGAAGGTAGAACTAAGGAAGAAAAGTGAAAAATATTATATCATAAAAATGCTCAATTTTATAGATGTAAATCTTGTTTTAAAATCCAAAAAAAATCAAGAGCTATCCATGTAATTTAATTTGTCTTATACAAATTTCAAGCAAGGTAAAAATCAAGCAAATCATTGATTTTGCATTCAAATTTTGATAAGAAGTCCAATTTATAAAGTCCAAGAAATCTAAAGGAAAATAGTAAATCAAGCAAAAATTTTGAGTTATGCATTTCGCATGTATTTAGAAAATTTAGTATTCTAAATTTTCTTCTAAGCAAAATGATTCTATCATATCCAATTTGCTTCTAATCATATTGATAATTTTATTTTTCACTTTTTGTCATTGTCAACATCATGATTTATGAAAAAATCTTATTTTAAAAAATACAAGAAGACATAAGAGATTTGATTTGTAAAAGATTTTAAGTTATAATTCGAACGAATTAAAACCATGACATAGATAAAGAACTCATTCAATTTTTAATAATCAAAATCATCAAAATCATTTTCAAGAGATTTAAAATGAAATTAATATACTTATTGGTCTCTTAAAATGCTAGTGATTTCTTTTCTCCTCTTTATTGTAAATAATGAAAAATGATTCTTAGGAGATTAAACAATCTTAATTTATTTAGAATAAATCCTAAGACATATAATTCATTTAGATAGATTTACTTTTTAATAAAATGGAAAACGATCTTGATAAAAAATTTTAACTTATAATTGTCAAGATCATAAATCTCTCTTTTATTAAAAGGAGAAAATCGATAACGTGATTCCATAACGTATAAGTCAAGTCAGGAAATTAAGAAAATATTCATGATAATACAAATCTCTTTCAATTTTTAACTTATCATACATTTAAGAAATACTAATTTTGATGATAAATTATACTGAGAAGAAAGTTATAAGTAATAATGTCACGAAGAATATTATTATCAAATCATAAATGCCAAGAACATGATTTATTTTGACACATTTCTTCCTAGTTGAAATTTCAAAGTTTTTGAAATCTTAGGAGATCAAAAAGGATCTTGATTCTTATAGAAATATCAAGTTATAAATATTGAGAAGTTCAGATCATGATTAGGATGAAAGCTTTTCTTTAATAAAGGGAAGGAATCTTAGTAAACAATTTTGGTTTATATAAAGATCTCAATTTTAATTTTCAAGATTTCATGGTCATGATTTAAGTTATCAAAATATCAATAATGTTGGATAGATTTAAACATATCCATTCTTTAAAATAAAATCATTTGAAAACATATCCAAAATCATCATAAAAAATCACTTTATTTTATTTTTGTTTTCCAAAAAAATAGCTAAATGTATCATTTTATCTTTATTGAAGGATTCATGGGATAGATATTCTTTCAAGAAGAATTATCCTTCTTTTGAAATTTATTTCAAGAATGCAATGAAATTTAATGTCAAAAATGAAATTTCATTATGATCATTGCAAAAATATTTTCAAACAAAAGCTTTGATTCATTTTAAATCCAATGATTTTTGCATGTTGGAAGATTCTATCATGTTATCAAAAATTTTTCCTTTAAAAAAAGATAATTTAATATCTAATTTTTAGGTTCAAAAACAACATGCATCATCAACACAAGTTAATACACATCAATATAATAATAATCATCAAAATATTTCTTTCATATATATGATTTTTATTTAAGATAACTAACATTTCTTTGTTCTAATTATAGTATGCAATGGTTATGTATCATCAAGATTAACCATAATAAAAATTTATTTTTATTATTAATCTTGTTAATACTTAGGCTAGTGAGCTTTAAAGAATGTTAGATCTAAAGTTATATATCTTGACATCTAAAATATTATTCGGGGCTCCTAGCTTTAATTTTGACACAAACCTATAAGAAAGATATATTTGATTTAGACACCTATTTTATATTGGATCTTTCATAAAGAACTTTATCTTTCTTTTTTTGTTTGCTTTCATTGTATAAAGTTTTCTTTGGAACCCAAATAAGTTGGCGTAGATTACATTTTCTGAAATGGTATTTATTTACTTTATGTTCTAATTTGCCATAAAAATTAGACTTGATTCTTGGTGGCACATTTAATGTAGGTCCTTTTACAAAGATGGTTGGATTTTATTGAACATTTCAAATAAAACCTATGCTATTTCTATTATTAATATGACCTTTATTGGTAAGGATCATATTTAGGGATTTGTTCCCTATTTGAAATTTTTTTAGTGTTGATTTAAGCATGCAATTTTCTTCTTTAATATTATCTAGCATATCATATTTAGAACATTGTTTATATGATGCTAAGGAATCATGCATTTCATCAAGTCTTTTAAATAACAAATTATATTCATGTTTAAGCAACTTAAAAGATTTACTATTTTTTTAAATTCATCAAATAAATCATGAAACATATTTAATAATTCAGAAAAAGAATTGCTTAATGAATTACTAACCTCATCGTCGATGACCGTAAAAGCAAGGTTCTCCACTTCTTGGTTATGCATTTGATCTTTGGAACTCCTTGGCTTCTTGCGTTCATAGCAAAAGGTTTTGTTCATCTTTAGATCATTTTTAAGATTCAAGTTCATTAATTTTTTCGGTTCATTTATCAAAAGGTTAAGGTCCTCATCACTCGAGATTTCACTCGAGGAATCATGTTCTCAGTTAAAATTTCTTTCTGTTCTTTGGAAGGTGTTTTTCAAGTTCATTTTTATAAGATATTTTATTAATTGATTCATTTAGATTAATTGTGCTTTTATATGTGATTTTTAAAGTATAACAAATATTGAAAGTCAAATCACAAGCGGAAACATGATTAAACTCATTCTTATCAAGAGCACAAAGTAAGGCATTCATAACCTTTGCATTTAAAGAGAAAGTTTTTTTCTCCAAATCATTCCAATTATTCATTGGAAGATAAGACTTTTCAAATCCATTTTCAACAATAGTCCATAAATCAAGGTCTAAAGAAAGCAAAAAAACTCTTATCCGAGTTTTCCAATAAGTATAGTATGTCCCATTGAATATAGGAGGACGAATGATAGAAAAGCCATCTTGAAAGCCAATAAGAGCCATTTCTCTTAGGTGTTAAACCAAAATAAGAAAAACAATTGGCACTAAGAGGAGGAGGAGGAGGACGGAGGGGGGGGGTGAATTAGTGCAAAAGTAAATATTCGATTTAGATGAAATCTTTTCGATTAAACCAAAATAGGAAATCCAAAGTTTTTCGTTCTTTATGAAACGAGTGAGTGATTAAAAGAAATTTGCTAAGTTAATAAGGAAACTAGAAAGATAAGCAACGTTTGAAGGAAATAACTTATCTTGAAAACTTTACTTTCAAAGAGTTGAGTTAAATTGGAAGTATCAATACAACAAATATATAAGCAATGAAAGCAAAGAACCACTCACAATTTTTATAGTGGTCCGACACCAAAGGCCTACGTCCATTTTTGAGTCCTACTTCTTGAGGCACATTGGCATCCACTACCGATCTTTTTTGGGTGAAGACCAAACTCTTACACTTAAGCTTATAAGGGAGACAAGATTTACAACTCTAAGCTCTCTCCCTTACCCATTTTTTTTTCTTACAATTCTCACATAATATTTTCTCAGAATATAATCCCTAAAATTATTTTATTGAATATAAGAAAACTTAGGGTATTTATAGGCCTTGGATTAGCTTCAAAATCGGAGCCAAAATCCAATCGTATCCAAAAAATCTAGGTACAGGCAGTTCACCTACCTACCTGGGTGGCTCAACCACCCGAACACCTAGGTATGGGCGATTTACTCGCCGGTCCTAGGCGAGTCAACCGTTGAAAGTACCCAGATTCTTGGGTACGGGAGGTACAACCGCCTAGATTAGGCGGGTCAGCCGCCTTCAGCTGCCTGAAAACCTAGGCGATGGCGGTACACCCGCCACTCGCCGGCGATTTACTCGCCGAAATTTTTGTAAAAGTGGTTCCCTCAACTTTTCGAAATCCGACTTGAACTTGATGTTGACCAACCCTTTGGTCAATTGAGCTTAACCTGAGCTCAATCAAACCCTAATGGTGGACCCGATTATCTTATTGAGTTGATTTGGATTCTTTTCAAATATAACTCAATTTGGACGTAAACCCTAACTATGACTCAATGATTATAACACTTAATGACCAATCAAAATAATCAAGACCTAACTCCTACCAATCCGGTAGCCTCTGGCATTCTTGCGGTGAGTCTTCTAGTCTTCTTCTGGTGATCTCTCGGTGTGTTCCTAGTGAGCTTCCTGATCCCTTCGGTGAATCTCCTAGTGAACATCGGAGATCCCACTACATCTGAACCCGGGCCCGATGCTCAAGCTTGATCTTGGCCCATTATCTGGTTGTAACTCTATTGCTCCTATCATAATTAGTCTTACATGATGCTAATTATGACTTAGTTAAATGTAATTATAATTGTCAAACATCCATTACAAGACCATCCTAACTCCCGGTAAGCTTTTTGGCTATCCCCAATAATCTTCCAGTGAATCTCGGTCTTCTTCTAGCGAACTCCCTTGCGTCATCCTAGCAAACTCCCAATACCCTCAGCGAGCTCCTGACGCACTCCTGGCGAGTTCCCAACCGTATCGACCCGATGCATGGACTTAACCTTAGCCAATCCTAATTATAATAATCATTCTATCATAATTAATCATATATCAATCAATTCTAATAATCCTATTAGATCAATAACCCATCAATTGATTTCATCATCAAAATCTGATATTCAACAGCTTGGACATCTGATTATCTGAAATATGTACAAATGCATAACAACCAAACACTCTCAAGTGTATATAGGAGACATATTTCGCTGACTATACATGCTCTACAACACCACCATCTAGAGCTATACGGGGTGATAAGTTGATCATATCAACTATAGTCCTTAAAGCGTCATCCCAAAACTTTTTGGGTGGCTTGTCTTGTGAAAGTATACATCTAATTTTTTTCATGATGATGTGGTTCATACTCTATATAATTGCATTATACTAAGGCATTTTGAGAACTATCATCTCATGTTGGATGTCATATGACCTACAAAAATCATTAAACAACCATGTGTACTGGGAATTGTCATCTCATGTTGGATCCCTTTCAACTCTAGCACGAAACTCCTTGAAGATATTAATAACCTGATCTTTGATCTTCATAGCATAGGCCTAAACTTTCTTGGAGAAGTTATCTATAAAAGTGACAAAATAAAATGCATAATGATACTAGGAACATTAATAGATCCACAAGAAGTTTTTATTATTAAAGGACCACATACATCTTGTAGACACGATCTAAGAGGGATGCATTTTTCTAGAGAAAGCATGACTAGTAAATAAAACTCTATGTTGTTTGCTAGTAAACAATCTATATAAGAGTTCAGACATGTACCTCTGAGGTCTGACAATACCTCTCTTTTGGAAAGAACTTGTAGTCCCTTTTCGCTCATGTGTCCCAGTCGCCTATGCCATAACTCTATGCTGAAGTCTTTCCCTATAGCATTCAACTACTCACTATAAACTTTAGCTTGTAATCTGTATAAAGTGTGACATTTCTTTCTACTAGCTATAATAAGAGAACCCTTACTAAGCTTCCACTACCCTTTGTGAAATATAATATCAAAGTCTTCATCATCTAGCCTTCCAATTAAAATTAAATTCAGTCTTAAGTCAACCACATGCCTCACATCCTTAAACACCAACTTACAGCCAAGGTTGGTCTTTATGTGGATGTCACTCATGACGATAATATTTTCTGTGTCATAGTTGTCCATCTTGACGACTCTAAAAATTTGAGACTTATAGGTAGTAAAGGACTCCCTTCATGGTGTAGCATGATAAGAAGCACCTGTGTCAATTATCCACTCGAGATCCTGGCACACAAAAGAAAAAATATCATCAAAAGTAGATAAAATCAAATAGTCACCACCTTGCACTATAGCTGCGGTATTCTCCTTTGACTCTGTAGGCTCCACTTCTTTCCCCTTTTCCTTACTTTTCTTAAGTTACTTGCATTAATTCTTATAATGTCTTTTCTCACTATAATTATAGCAAATAATATATTTTCTTAATCTTGACTTACTTCTACCCATGCGTGAATCACTTTTATCCTTGGATCTTGACATTCCTCTATACTTTGAGATAAGTGCTTGTGAATTAATCTGAGTTGTTGCTGAATTCTTTCTCCTTAACTCCTTGTTCAAAAAACTTCTTGTTACTTAACTCATTGTAACAACACTATCTGGTGTAGAATTACTAAGGGAAACCACTAGTGTCTCCCAACTTTCTGGTAATGAACTGAGAAGTAATAATGCTTACAACTCATCATCAAGAGACATTTTCATAGAGGATAACTAGTTAGTAATACTCTACATTTCATTCAAATGTTTAGCAATAAAAGTATCATATTTATATTTCAGGTTCATAAGTTTTCTTCTCAAGAAAGCTTTGTTGCTAGTTGTTTTTCTTGCATAGAGACCTTCCAACTTTTTCTAAAGAGAGTATGCAGAAGTTTTAGTGAAAACATGATAAAAAATACTATCGATGAGCCATTGTCAAATGAACCCGACTTTTTTTCGATCTAACCTCTTCCTCTCATCATCATATAGTTGCAGGTTTTGCACTATCCCCTTGCAAAAGTCCATATAAATCTTTGCAATATAAGAGATATTTCATTCTTGGTTTTCATATCACCCAATTATTTCTATTCAAGCTAATCACACAAGAAATAATTACCGGTCTCCATGTTCGAACATAAAATTAAATATTTTTTGATATTAGTAGATATGATAAAATAAAAGAACTTTGTATACGAACAAATACCAGCCTGTAACACATGGCGAATTAAATAGAAATCATAATCAAATAAAAACTAAGATTTACGTGAAAAATCCTCTAAGTCGAAGGGTAAGAACCTTGAGGTAAGCCAAAGAAAATCTACTATAAGAATAATGAATATACAAATCTCAAAGCCTCTTGCCCAAACCCAAGAAACAATAACAAGAGAATGATAGGGATATAAGGATTATTTTACTATGCACAATATCTAAAACATCCCCAATTGATCACAATAAGAATCTACTGCAAATCTGATCTAACATGAAGTGAGAACACTATTTGGATGATTGAGAATAACCTTTGTGTTGTCCTTTGTCCTTGTCTTATTTCCTTTTCTGCTTCTCTTATTTTTCTACCCTTAACTACTACTGTTGCTTCTCCCTTTTTCTTAACCACATTCACTGCTACCCTCCTTTTTCAGTCCTAGCCACCAAATCTATGTTACAAAAGTTAGGATTTAGATTAAGTGAAAAGGAGTAGGGCTATGGGCTTTAATAAGTCTCATATGGGCTGAATAATGGGCTATTTACCTAATATTTGGCACACACTTGAAGCTACTCACGAAGGCATAAATAGAGTAAAAGAATCTAAAATTAATCTTTTTATTCATAATTATGAATTATTTAAAATAAAGCTACTCGAATCAATTAGTGACATATACACCTGTTTTATGGATGTTGTTAATAATTTAAAAGCTCTTGGTAAAAATTATACTAATCTAGAATTGATGAGTAAGATTTTAAGATCTCTTCCTAAAAGTTAGGATCTAGAGGTAATGATAATTTAAGAAGCTAAAGACTTGAGTAACTTTCTTCTTGAAGAACTCATTGGATTTTTAAGATCCTATTAAATAACCATTAAATCTAAAGAATACTACTCGAACGAAAGCTCAAGAAGATTTAAAAAGTTCATAAGAAAAAATAAGATAAATCCTACAAGAAAAAGCAAGAATAAAAGGGAGCCCAAAGAAAGATACAGTTATATGCTATGAGTGCAAAAAGCCATGACACTTCAAAAATAAGTGTCCGTAATTAAAAAAAAGTCATTAACCCAAAAGAAGAAGCAAGCACTCAAAGAAGCATGGGATGAATCAAGTGAGTGATGTTAAGGGTCAAATCAATAAAGAAGAAGTGACAAACTAAGCTTTAATGGCCTTTAACGATGAGTTATTTGACTCTTCCAAAACATCTTTATCATATGATGAATTACTTGAAGCAGTTTATTATTTATATGATGAACTTAAAAAGATTGGTAAAAAATATAATTTACTAAAAAAGGATCATGTCTCTCTCACTTATGAATTTGATACATTAAAAAATAACTATGACAATTATATGTCAACATCTTATATTAAATTGGAAGAGTTAAAATCACTTGAAAAGGAAAATATATTATTATGACAAATATTAGAAAATTTAAAATTAGAAGAAAGTAATTGAATATGATTATTGCTAGCCAATGTTGTGTATCAAGAAAAGAAGAAATTAGTTTTGTGAGTAGTAACACTCATCAAAAGCTAATAAAACTTTTAAAATAACTCACAATACATATTCCTCCTAAAGTTAAATATAAATTTTTTAAAAAATTAATCACTATGTTTAGATATGACCTTTAATATAATTATTATAAAATAGTTTGGGTTCCTAAACGAACTATAGGTCATTTGATACCAAAAGTAAAAAAAGATAGATCTAACCATGAACGACCTAAAATTAAATTGGCATATAAAACAAACCTCTCTTTCTTGTAGGTATGTTTCCAAACAAAAGCTAGAAGCAAAAGATGGTATCTTGATAGTGGATGCTCAAGACATATGACTAGTGATCCAACACATTTCTCAAATCTTACTAGCCAAGATGGAAGCTATATTATCTTTGGAGATAATAATAAAAGAAAAATCATTAGCATTAGAAATATTGATAATAAATCGAATATCTTAATTGAAGATTTATTTTTGGTACGATTAATAGTATAACTTAATAAGCATTAGTCAATTTTGTGATACGAGATATAATATTAAATTTGAATCTCATGCTTGCATCATAGAAATACCAATTAAGAATAAATATATGATTGTTTTTAGGAGTAATAATATTTATACTATTGATCTTCATGATTTTCATGATAAAACGTGCTTTTCAATTTTGAATAACGATACATGGCTAAGGCATTATAGTATCAAATTATTCTTACAAATTAAAATTAAGAACTTGTAAGAGGAATACTTAAAATTAAATTTATTAAAGATAAAATTTATGATACGTGCCAACTAAAAAAACACAAAAAAGAGCAACTTCAAACCTAAAAATCATGTGAGTACCTCTATACCATTACAATTAATTCACATGGATTTATTTCGACCTATTGATATTACAAGTCTAGGAGGTATTAAGTACATTCTTATGATGATTATAATAGACATATTTGGACATAATTCTTCACATATAAAAATAATTATTTTAAATATTTTATCAAATTTTATAAATAAGTTTAAATAAAAAAGGTTTTATGATTTCTTCAAGATCTGAATTTAAAGATCATAATTTTTAAGAATTTAATAATTTAAATAAGTATGATTATAATTTCTCTACTCTAAGAAATCCATAACAAAATGGAATTGTTGAGAGAAAGAATAAAAACTTACAAGAGATAACAAGAACCATGCTTAACAAACATCTACCCAAATACTTTTGGATCGAGCCATTAATATAACATGCTATGTCATGAATATGATTCTTATAAGACCTCAACTATCAAAAACTCTTTACGAATTATGGAATAATAAAAATCTCAATATTTTATATTTCATAATTTCTGAATATAAATATTTTATTTTATCTTTAGAAAAATTTAATATAAAATCTAATCAAGGTATTTTTCTTAGATATTTCTCTTCCTCTAAAGCTTGTCGAGTCTTCAATAAAAGATCCCTGGTTATTGAGAAATATATTCATGATGTTTTTAATGAATCTCATAAATTTAAGAAAAATAATTTTGATAATGATTTTGAATTTGATAAATTAAATTTAAATGATAATTCTCCTTCCCAAAGAAACTTAGATACATGTACTTCTAAAGAAACCTTACCTACAAAATGAAAGTACATAGATGCATATGGTAGGGAGCTAATTATTAGAGATACATCAAAAGATATTCAATCTCGTTCTTCATTAAAAAATATTTATGTAAATACTATATTTTTATCTTAAATTGAGCCTAAATGCATTGATGATACTCTCAAATGACTCATGGGTCCTAAATATATGAGGAGTTAAATCAATTTGAGAAAAATAAAGTTTAGATGCTTGTTCCTAAACTTAGTGATCATCTTATGATTGGCACTAAATAGGTCATTAGGAATAAGTAAAATAAACAAGGTATCCTAGTTTGAAACAAAGTTAGATTTGTGGCCAAAGGATGCAACCAAGAAGAACGTATAGATTATGAAAAACCTTCACTCTTGTGGCTAGACTTGAAGCCATAAGGATACTCCTTGCCTATGCATGTTTTTAAAATTTTTAAATTATTTTAAATAAATGTCAAAAGTATTTTTCTTAATGGTTTTATTTTCGAAGAAGTTTTTATTGATCAACCACTAAGATTTTATATTGATCTTTTTCTAAAACATATTTATAAATAATCTAAGACTCTCTTTGGGTTGAAGTAAGCCCCTAGAACTTGGTATAAGAGACTTAGCTCAATTTTTATTCAAAATAATTTTTTAAAAAGTAAGATCAATACCACATTATCTATTAACTATTTAAAAATATTTTTATTATTCAAATTTATGTTGGTGATATTATTTTTGGTTCTACAAATGAATCTTTATGTGAACCATTTACCAAAGTATGACCTAAGAACTTGAAATGGGTTTGATGGGTGAATTGATATTTTTCTTAAAATTATAAATTAAGCAATAAAATGATGAAAATTTCATTACTCAAACCAAGTATATATGTGCTAAGGAGAAATGCTTTGATCAATGGATGTGCTAAGGAGAAATGCTTTGATCAAATATTTTTACTAAAATATATATGGATAACAAAGAGAAATGCTTTGATCAAAAGACTTATAGAGATATGATAAATAATTTATTATATCTTACTACAACTAGACCTAATATAATATTTAGTGTTGGACTTTATACAAGATTTCAGTTAAATCCTAAATAATCTCACTATAAGATAGCTAAAAATAAATTTAGATATTTAAAAGGAACTCCTAATATGGGATTATGGTATCCTACATCTAAATATTTTAATTTTATTATTTATGCTTATGCTAATTTTTTAGAATATAGAATGGATAGAAAAAATACTTTTAAAACTTATTAATTCCTAGGTCATGCATTTGTTTCCTGATCTTCTAAGAAGCAAAATTATGTCATATTATCTTTAGCGAAACTTGAATATGTTATGATAGGTGCATATTATGCACAAGTAATTTAGATAAAAAGTACTTTAGAAAATTATGGAGTTTGCTCGATAAACATCCCTATAAAATGTGAAAACACTAGTATAATTTGCTTATCAAAGAATCCTATTCAACATTTTTGAACCAAGCATATTGAAATTAGATATTATTTTATTAGGGGCATATAAGCAATCATTACATATCCTTAGATTTTATTGATACAAAACATAAGCTAGCAGATATCTTTACTAAAATCATTAAGTAAGAAACAATTTGATTTTATTAGAAAGGAATTAGGTATATTAAACCTGAATGAATGAATCTTGATAAGCTTTTAAAAAAATAAAAATAAGGTGGCTGAAAATAGGGGCCCGACGGTAGCATTGTTGGTCTAGCAGTACTACCGCCAATACATATTGCCCAACAATGGTAGCACCACCCAAGCTGGCAATACCATTACTAACAACCTGACTTCACCCTTTTTAATTAGGGCCAATAGTAGAACCATCCTAACTCACCATCTAGCTCACTCCTCTCCCTAGCCAACCTCGCCCTTTTTCCTCCCTCTAAACCTTCCTCACAGTCGTGATCCTCTTCCTCCTCAAAATCTCTAAACCTCCTCCCTCTCTCTTCTCTTCTCTCCCTCTAAAGTCCAAGGATACTCAATCAATTCTCTTGTTGATAAAAAAAAAGATTGACTTGGGAAAAGGCTAGATTACAATGGCAACCTTTAAAACCTCCTCTTGTTCTTAATTTATTATTTGATCTTGTCTTTATTTGTAATGCATGTTGTAGTCTTCATGGCACCTAGAAGAGATAAAGGAAAGAGGAGAATAGATGAAACCTATGACACCAGCCTTTTTGATTCCTATGAACATGCTTTAGATTTTTAAACTTCGAATCATGGATTGTCCACAAAGGAAAATATGTGAATCATAAAGATTTGAGTTATTTAAAAATAATTCAATGGTTTACTAACTTAAATGTCCTTCATATTTTTCAAATTAGTGAACCTATCTTAGATTGAATAATAATAATTTGCATGTAGATGAAAATAATAGGGTATCCACTTATCTTCTAGGGCATCATAAACCTATCACAAATGACATAATTTGTAACCTTATAGGAATTACTGCAAAAAGACTAGGTTGCTATTTTAGAGAACAATGGGATACTAAATTAATTGGGTCATATATTCTGAGGTAATTGACACTATTTTTGGAAATCCTAACTTATCTATCATTCTTAAGAGTTGTGAACATCTTTTATCATTTAGTATAAAATTACTTCATCATATCATGATTAGTATTCTACTTAAATAATAACATCTTGATGAAGTTAATATTATAAAATATGCATCATGTATTGGATTATGATAAGACGTGATTGTTGCTTCAAATATCAATACATTAAAACATGATTGATATATCTAAGAAGGATATGATGCTTTCGTATGGTAGTTTGATTACTAGACTACTACATGCATATGACATAGCTATCTCTAGTTACGAAGAAATCATGAAACTAGATAGATTCAACATCATTAATAGAAATCTATTAAGAAGATTCAACCTCTACTCACTTTTTACAAGATCTCACCTATTATAACATAGAATCACCTCTAAAATTAAGGAGGAAGAGACTCAAACATGCTCAAAGAGAGAGCTATAACTCTACACTAACTTGAAATTTGTTGTTATATCAGTCAAGCATCAAGGAGATATTTATAGACCCCAAGAGGCTTCAAAATTGGAGCTAAAACATTAAAATTCCTAAAATTTCAAGTTTCAAGTGGTACTATCACCAACACATGGCAGTGTTATTATCGTAACTTTTAATGCTATAATTTTGGACTTTTGGACATTACTATCATCCTAATTTTTAAATTTTGAGTGGTACCACTACCTAGATTATACTACCACCTACATAGGCAGTATCACTATTAATAACACTAGTTTGTGCTTATTGGCTGACTAAGTACCACCACCTAGGCTAGCTCAAGGTCATTGTTTTGGCTTTTTAATGGGCCTAATTCACCTATTGGCTTTCTCAATAAGTTGGTATGGTTTCAACCCAATACCAACATAATTTGTCACTAAAAGACCTCGATCCAAACTTTAACAATCCAACACATATTCGATACAATTATGAAACTTTTAGCACATAGTATGCCATTCCAGCATGTCATCCAATCTTTCAGTATTTCATCTGAACCTCTAGCACATCGTTGTTTCTTTTGACATATAGCCCAATCTATTAGCATATCGACTTTAACACAACATCCAATCCTTTGGCGTAATACCCATCCTTTCGGCACGATGCCTAAATTTATAGCAGAAAGTCCAATCTTCGGTATGTTGGCCAATCTCCAACTCAACATCCAAATTTTGGTATGGTTTTTTCCCAACATAACGTTTGATTCTCTTGCTTTGATAATTTATCTTTGGTGGTTTGTATTCATGATCGAAATATTTTCTACACTTATCTCAAAGGATATATTAGGTCATAAACTTATTAATTGATTTCATCATCAAAATCTGAAATTCAAAAATCTTCTCTTATTTTATGATGATAATAAATTGATGATAAAATTTTAACTAGCCTCCCCATGTCTATATGCTATTTTGAAATATTATAATAAACTTCAATTCAAATAATCATATATCATTTAAATGCTTACACTAAATTTAAGTTGGAAATAATTCAATTATAAATCCTATTGATTTTCAATAATAATCATTGCAAAAATCATATGCATATGTTCAGTTAAAATATTAAAATAATTATTACATAAAATATATACATAATTTTAGTTAAAATATTAAATTAATTATTACATAAATTATATATAATTTTAATCAAAGAACATCATCATTATCATCATCATCAAAAGTTAAAATATCATAATTTTTCTTATTTAACATACTTAACCACGTTATCAAAAAGTAAGGACTACTTCTCCTCCTTTGTCATTAACAAAATGTATAAATATGCAAGCTATTCGGCCAACATCTACTTCGAAAATTTACCCTATGATATTTCAAGTCTATGATCGAAGTTTTTCTTGCATTACTTATCTTGAAAGCATATTAGTTCATAACTTCATCAATTGATTTCATTATTAAAATTTGAGTTTCAACAATCTCCCCCTTTTTATGATGATAACCAATTAATGATGGAGTTTTAACTAAACTCCCCCTGTCTATATGCTATAATGAACTTAATTTTTTTAAAAAAAATGATAACCTTTCCAACTATTTGAATTAAATTTAAAATAATTTTAATTATAAATTATAGTGACTTTCAATAGTGATTATTGTAAGAATCATATGCATAATTTTACATCATATCCATAGTTTTAAATAGTTACACATTTCAAACAAATATCATAAGTTAATGTAATCAAATACAACATGCATATGAGTGTTATGTCATCAAAAAGTTACCATTATTTCTCTCTCTTTGTTATCAATAAAAAGAGGAAAAAAAAAGAGTAAGCTACTACTTTTCTCTCCCCATTTGTCATTATCAAAAAGAAGAAAAGGATATCATTTTATCATGGTACTACTTTTCTTCATTTACATCAATATGCCAATGAAGAAAAATATCACATTAATCTCACATCATTTAGTTGCTTAATTTATAATATTAATAAAAATGTCAATTCACCTACCAAACTCATTTCAAACTCTTGGCTCATACTCTTGGCAAATTATTCATATAATGATTCATTAGTGATTCCAAAATAATATCATCAACATAAATTTGAATAATAAGAATACCATTTTAAAATATTTAATTAATAATATGGTATCGATCTTGTCTTTTAAAAATTATTTTGAATAAGAAAAGTGCTAAGTCTCTCATACCAAGCCCTAGGGGCTTGCTTCAAACCATAGAGGGTGTTAGATAATTTATAAACATAGTTTGGAAAATAATCATTTTCAAATTGAGATTGTTGCCCAACATAAACTTCTTTGGAAATAAAACCATTAAGAAAGATACTTTCGATATCCATTTGAAATAATTTAAAATTTTTAAAATAATCTAGGCAAGGAGTATCCTTATGACTTCAAATCTTGCTACAGGAGCGAATGTTTCTTCATAGTCTATACCTTCTTCTTAGTTAAAACCTTTGGCCACTAATCTAGTATTGTTTCAAATAATAACACCTTGTTCATTTCGTTTATTCCTAAAGATCCGTTTAGTGTCAATCACAATATAATCACTAGGTTTAGGAACACGCATCCAAACTTTATTTCTTGCATATTGATTTAACTCTTCATACATTGCCAAGACCCATGAGTCATTTTTAAGAGAATCATCAATGCATTTAGGTCTAATTTGAGATAAAAAGGCCATATTTACATAAATATTTTTAAGTAAAAAATGAGTTCGAATACATTTTAATGTATCTCCAATGATTAGCTTCTTAGGATAGGCATCTATATACTTTCATTCCTTGGGTAAAGTTTCTTTGGGAGTAGATGTATCCAAGTTACTTTGGATAGGAGAATTCTCATTTAAATTCAAAATATCAAACTCAAAATTATTATCAAAATTATTTTTTTAACTTCAGAAAACTTATTAAAAATAACATAGATAGATTTCTCAATGACTTAAGTTCTTTTATTAAAAACTTGAAAAGCTTTAGAAATAGAAAAATATCTAAGAAAAATACCTTTATTAGATTTTGCATCAAATTTTCCTAAGGCATCATTTTCATTTAAAATAAAATATTTATAACAAAAAACTTAAACTATGAAATATTGGGTCTTCTATTATTCCACAATTCATAAGGAGTTTTAGATAGTAGAGGTCTTATGAGAACAATGTTCATGAAGTTAATTAAGCATGGTTCTTGCCATCTCTTGTAAACTCCCATTGTTTCTCTCAATAACTCCATTTTATTATAGATTTCTTGGAGTAGATAAAGATGTCATACCCATTTGAATCATAAAATCCTTAAAAAATTATGATCCTAAATTCACCACCATGATTACTACGAATAGAAGAAATCATAATTTTTTTTTTATTTTGAACTTGTTTACAAAACTTTGTAAACGTTTAAAACAATCACCTTTATGTGTCAAGAATTATGTCTAATTAAATCTACTATAATCATCAACAATCATAAAAGTATATTTACTACCTCCTAGACTTGTGATATCAATTATTCTAAATAAATATATATGAATTAATTGTAATGGTCTAAAGGTGCTCACTTGATTTTTACATTTAAAGTTACTCTTTATTTGTTTCCTAGTTGACATGCATAAAAAATCTTATCTTTGACAAATTTAATTCTAGTCATTCCTTTGCAAGTTCTTTAGTTCTGATTTATAAGATTAAATTCATACTTGCATGACCTAATCTCATATGCCAAAGTCGTACATCATGTTTAAAATCGAAAAACAAGTTTCATCATGAAAATTATCAATATCAATAGTTAAATGTTATTGTTCCTTAAGACAATCATAGATTTATTCTTATGTGATATGTCTATCATGTAAGTAGTAGATTCAAATTTAATATAATATCCCTTATCACATAATTAACTAATACTTAATAAGTTATATTTTAAACCATCTACTAACAAAATATTTTCAATTAACATATTTGATTTGTTACCGATATTTTCAAATACCAATAATCTTTCCTTTGTCGTTGTCTCCGAAGGTGACATTTCCTTCGTAGGGAAACCATGAGAACATCACATGCACAGTGGAAAAACAAAACAAAAAGCTTATCATGTCGTCGTGTAAGGATTGGTGTATGAAAAACTATAAAATCAAAAACTGTGAGTCATGTGAGATTTATTACTTAGGGAGATCGTATACCCCTAAAACTTTCATATCCTATGAAAGAGAATTAAGGAGATCAGATACCCTATCTAGAGGTATCCACATGGTAGATCGATGCAGCGATGCTCCTTAAATTGTAGCAAAAAGCCCACAACTCTTGCGCACCTTATTCGTAATTTTTACGCACTAACTTGCAGCAAATGTGGAAGAAGATCTCCTATCTTCTTCGCTATTCTGTCATAGTAGGGAGAAGGGTGGTCACCTAAGAAGGGATGGGAGGGAGGAGAATAGGAGGGGGAGGCCCAAGATGTAGCCTATCACCTTATCGGTCGCCCCTGCCTCCTATTTATAGAGAGCTACCTAAAACCCTAATGGATCCTACCTTAGTAGGTATTGGATCTCTATCCAATTACTCAAACCTCTTGGATTATTGAATCTCTATCCAATAATCTCAATTTATCTCCAATTAGGCCACATGATGGAGTCTATTAATGTTGTATCTCATCCAATTACAATAGGGGCTTACTGGATAACTCATATCTAATCTTTTTCTTATTATAATCATCCACCATATGTGTGCGACCCTCTAGGTAATCTTGAGCTGATCTTAAGTTACACCTATCAGAATTCTTTATGACTTAGAACTCCTTTTACCTTAGTGAATTGTTATCTCATACTAATTCATTCAACTCATCGACTATGGAAGTACTAGGCCATAATACTATAGTCCCTCGACGGTATAAGAGATCTAATGTATTAGACCTATTTGTCATAAGTTATTATGTATCTATAGTCTCTTATCTATTTAATATCCTAGACCGTATATTGGGCATGGTAGTGTCAGCCCACATATGAAATCTATCAGAATCTTGCTCTAATTACATTCTCTCGAAGAACTCCTTCTCTCTTAATCTGAATGACTATGATTAGGGATTTGCTTGAGTGATAGCACTTAAGATATTTCTTTCGTGATACCAGGAATGGATGATCCTCTATTGACACTCAATTACCTTCGTAAGATTAGCTATCAATCTTGTTCGCTAGCTATACTAAATCTAGAACTTTTCAGTCAAGTAAGTCTAGCATCAAATAAAGGAGTACTCGAATAAGACATCCTTGGAGTCTTAAGTCTGATGACCAAATACATAATTGGGACTATAAAATCACTACTGACGTTAGGTATTATTAACCATATAACATTCTGTAAGCAAATCAATTAGTGAACTCATTCTTTAATAAGCACATTTATTGTACCCTTAGTGTCCCCACACGGGTGGCTATGAGACTAGCTACCTCAATCATATAGGATATGTCTAGTTATCTCGATATCACTCTTGAGTAACTTATGATCATGATTATTTATGGTTTGCATTGAAAGGTGAATCAAACTCATTATCATAATCTTATCATGATCCAATTCTCATTACCCAAATCTAAGGACATCACAATACATGCAACAGGCAACTTAAAGTGAGAATATGCTAATAATAATAGTAACCAAAAAGATCAGTGTATCACACGTGCCATTACTCACGGGATTGGCTTGTAGGGTACCAGAACCAATAATCTCCCACTTTGCCTAAAGCTAATAATATCAGTCGATCCCCATTAGACACCTGTGACATTCAAAGACAATCTGAGATAATGACTTTGTTAATAGATCTGTAATGTTATTTTTAGATAAAACTCTTTCTATTGCTATATCTTTATAGGCTACGATCTCTTTGATCAGGTGGAACCTCCTCAGAACATGCTTGGACTTCTGATAAGACTTAGGTTCCTTTGCTTGAGTAATGATCCCATTGTTATCATAATATATGGGAATCGGCACGTCGCTGCTTAGTACTACTAGTTACAAGTACCTTATAAGCCAATCACGTGAGTGATGGCACGTGTAACATTTGTTTTAGCATGATATTTTCCTCTTTAACATATTCTAGTATTTCACATTTTGAGCAAAAATTGTGTAATGGTAAAGTATAATGTAAGGTTTTATGTTTAGTGCATGTATTGTGTGATGGTGCTACTTCATGCATTTCATCAAGTTACCTAACTAGTGATGCATGCTCCCTTTTAAGTAGTTTATAGGATTTATTAATCATTCTAAATTCATTAGAAAGTTAATAAAAAGAAAGTAATAACTCATTAAAAGTAAAAGAGTTTTTAGGTGGGTTACTTACCTCATTGTGGTTTATCATAAGCGTGAAATTCTCTACTTCTTGCACTTTATCTTTGGAGCACCTTGACTTCTTTCATTCATAGCAAGATGTTTTATTTAATTTAGGTTCATTTTTATGGTTTTTGTATTAGGATCAATTGGCACTAACTAGGGGGGGTTGAATTAGTGCAAGTGTCATAGTGCTTGTTTAAAAACTTTCTTTCATAAAGTAAAAAGTTAACAATGGAAGTTTCTTTTGATATTTCGATAAAACTAATTTAAAATTGATTTGAGAGAAATTGTGAGAATGATGCTTGTAACTTTCTTCAACTAATTAAGAGCAATAGAAAGAAGTAAATAAAGCAAAAAAAGAGTACTTACAATTTATAGTGGCTCGGCCTCAACTGGCTTACGTCCACTCTTGAGTCCTCCTTCTTGAGGCACACCAACATCCACTACCGATCTTCTTTGGATAAAGACCAAATTCTTATACTTGAGCTAACAAAGGAGATAAGATTTATAACTCATTGGTCACTCCCTTATCCCTTTCCTTTTTCTTACAATCCACACAAGTTTTTCACAGAATTTTTCCCTTAAATTATTGTATGGAATGCAAGAAAACTTAGGGTATTTATAGACCCAAAGTGGCTTCAGATTTTTGAAGCCAAAAATCAAACTCACTCAAAAAATTCGGGTACAAGCGGTTTACCTATAGGCCCTAGGCGTTTTATCCGTTGTTAGCTACCCAGAAACCTAGGCAATAGTGGTTTACCCATTAAAAACTCTACAAAAGTGGTTCCCTCCACTTTTCAAATTTCGGCTTGAACCTGATGTTGATCAACAACCAATTGGGCTTAACCTGAGCTCAATCAAACCCCATAGTAGACTCGGTTGCATCTTTGAGTTGATTTGGATTTCATCCAAATTATACTCATTTAAGACTCAATCTTAACCTATGACTTAAAATTACAATCAAAATAATGCCACTAAGCTTAATGACCTTACTCCCACAAACCGGCAACCTCCAGCTTCTCCAGCGACGAGTCTCACGGTCTTCCTCCGGCGATCTTCTGACGTGTTCCTATTGATCTTCCTGATACATTCGGCGAAGTGCTAGCAAACGCCCGACGAGCTCCCATCGTATCGTCTAATCCTTGTCCCGATGCCTAAGCTTGATCCTAGGTTCATGTTTGATCTGTAACTCATCCCGTCATGGTTAAACCTGCACGATGCTAAATATAACTTAATTAAATATAATCATAATGACTAATACATCCATTACAAGACTATCCCAACTCCCGACAAGCTTTTCGGCTACCCTCGACAATCTTCCGACGAGTCTCAGTCTTCTTCTGGTGAACTCCCTTGTGTTATCCTAACAAGCTCCCGATACCCTCGGCGAGCTCCCGATATACTCATGGTGAGTTCTCAACCGCATCGTCCGAACCCTGGTCCTATGTATGGACTTGACCTTGGCTAATCCTAATTATAATAATCTTTCTATCATAATTAATCCTGCATCAATCAACTCTAACAATATATGTTAAATCAATAACCTATCAATTAATTTCATCATCAAAATTTGAGATTCAATAATCTCTCTCTTTTTGATGATGACAATCAATTGATGACAAGAGTTAATCCTAACTCCCCTTAAATTTATGCCACTTAAATTTAAGAGAAACACATAATTTTAAATTTAAATAATTAACATTCAGTGCAAATTTTAACACAAATTTGTATCAAGTCTTCAAATCATGAGTAAAAAGAATTATGCACTCATATCCATATCCAAGATATATTAATCCATATCCATATATTTCAACAATATCATGTGTCATTAATGTATTCATCAATTAATATCATGTGCCATCAATGTATATTTCTCCCCCTTTGTCATCAACAAAATGGTGAAATGTATAGCTAATAATTTCAAAGCACATGATGACATTACTCTCCCTTAGTATATGCATTATAAAATTTTATTCCCCTTTATGATTAATAAGAAGAGAAATAAGGGAGGTGTTGTTAAATCATTTCATCAGAGAGAAGAGCTTTTAATAAATTTTAAAAATAATACTAAGATGAGCTCAAAAGTTCAAGAGATTTAAAAACTACTTATGTATTTCAAATGTAGCAAAAGTCATCTCTTGATATAAAAAATTATTTCTTATAAATTTCAAATGTGGGCACATCTTCAAGCAATTTTTTTTATTTTTTTGAAAATAATAAGATAAAATCATGGAGAAAGTTTTCAAAAATGTTATCATAAAAGACTTTATTTCATGAAATTTATATTAGTAATTTATATATTTTCATGATTTAGCATTTCTAGGTCTCAACTTCAATCTTGTATATATAAAATTTCGAATATGAGCTCAACAAATGTTTCTTATGTAAATTTTAGGAAATTATAGCAAATAAATCGGAACAATAATAAATCATTATCTTCATGTAGATTTTCAAAATCATCATTGTATGCATGATCATCATACGTGATTTCACATCATCATACCTTTTCTCTTTTTGTCATCAACAAAAAAGAGAAGTTCAATTAGTAAGTTTTAGATATATGAAAGCTTAGTAATTTAGTAAATTTTTCATCACTTTAAATTATGCAAGCTAGTGAGTTCTTTCTTCTCTTTTGAGAAGTGTAAGCTAATAAATTGTTATTTCATTTGCAATCAAGCTAGCAATTTTACATCATGCAAGCTAACAAGTTTTGCTCCCCCTTTGTCATTGTCAAAAAGAAGGGATGGTTACAATAGTGCAAAACTTTTTCCATTATATCATTTTCAAATCATCACATAAAATATATCAAGAAAAATTAATATAGTGATAAGGTATACAATTCATGAATACAAATAGTTACAATCAAGAAACAAATCAAAAGAAAAACAAATAAAATCTCTTGATTTATTCATAAGAAATATCAAGTTGTCAAATTCATGATTTGTATAAAAATCTCCTTTTAAATTATACGAGAATACATAACAAAAGATTTTGATTCATAAAAGATCTCAAGTTATAATTTCAAGAAATCAAAATCACGATATAGGTAAAGAACTCATTCAATTTCAAAATCATCAAAATCATTTTCAAGAGATCAAAAATGATATTAATAGTTTATTGATCTTTTTAAATACTAGTGATTTCCTTTCTCTACTTTGTGTAAATAAGAAGGAAGAATTAAGGTAGAGAAGTGAAAAATATTACAAAAATACTCAATTTTATAGATGTAAATTTTATAGATGTAGATTCTAAAATCAAAGAAAAAATCAAGAGCTATCCATGCAATTTATATCTTATGCAAATTTCAAACATGGTAGCAAATCAAGCAAATCATATCTCACGTAAATATTGATAATAATAATCATGAATTCTAAAAGAAAACATAATAATAGATTAAGCTCAAATTGTAAATCCAATATTTTGCATGCATTTAGAAAGT
Organism: Ensete glaucum; assembly: GCA_021527575.1. NCBI lineage: Eukaryota > Viridiplantae > Streptophyta > Magnoliopsida > Zingiberales > Musaceae > Ensete > Ensete glaucum. Next base: position 29,840,399 of record CM038557.1, read on the forward strand.
TCTAATTTTCTTCTAAGCACTTATTACTCATTCAAAGTTATTATATCTAATTTTCTTCTAATCATATTGATAATTTTATTTTTTTTATTTAGTTATTGTCACGAAATATGATGACATAATTTTTTTTATCCATGTTTAAATTTACGCCAAAAAGTACAAGAAGATTATGTCATTAAAGATAAAATCAAATTTTTGAATATCAAAAGACATGATTTCGTTTAATAAGTTTTTTTCCTTTTTTGTAAATAATAAAAATGAGTCTTAGGGGATAATCCCAATCCAAAATAATTCTTTTTACTAAAACAGAAGAATGATCTTGACAAAAAAAAATTATAATTGTTAAGATCATAAATCTTATTTTTATTAAAAAGAGAAAATCATAGAGATCAATAACGTGATTCCCATAACATAAAAGTTAAGTCAAGAAATTAAGGAAATATTCATGATAATCCAAATCTCTTTCAATTTTCAACTTATCACAAATTTAAAAAAATACTAATTTTGGTGATAAGTTATGTCATTCGTAAAATAAATCATGTCTAGAAAGCTATTAATATCAAAAGACATTCATAAATATTAAAAACATGATTTATTTTAATAAATCTTCTCTTAGATAATAAAAATTTTAGGAGATCAATTTTGTAAAAAAAATCTTAATACATGAAAATTATCAAGTTACAAGTATGATTTTACAAAAAATTGAAATATTGGATCTCAACTTATATATGTGATTTCAAATCATCAAGATCAATGTTTAGATTCATGTTATTGTTTCAAAAATATAAACTTATGATTCATTTATAAACTTCTCCAAATGAACTTGATTTATGTAATGATTTCAAGATGTAATTTTTTAACTTGTTAAGATCATGATAAAATCATCAAAAATATTAATAACATTGGATAGATTCATCAATCTCTTTTTAAAACAAAATCATTTAAAACCTTATCCAAAATCACAATAAAAAATTGTTTTCAAAAAATTCAATGAAGGCATCATAGATTATTTTTCAATAGCTAAAATTCTCTAATCCATTTTTATAGTTTAAGAGACTCAACAAGAATAGTATTAATTTGTCTCTTGTTGAAGGATTAATAGAATAAAAATTCTTTCAAGAATAATTGTATTTCTTTTGAAATTTATTTCAAGACAATATCATTTTAAAGTCAAAAACAAAATTTTATTAAGATCATTGCAATAAAATATTTTCAAACAAAAACTTTGATTTTTCAATTCTAATAATTTTTAGACTTAGTGGAGTGAGTTACCATGCTCATTTCTTTCTCATTAAATATATTTTTAATTTATAAAAATACTAGACAATGAAGCATAATTTTTCTCTCCATTTTCTATATTATTCTATGCTAAAATTTTATCATTCAAGACAATCATAGTATTTCAATCAATCTAATATATAAATCAATTATTTCATAGATTTTGTCAATATTTGAACCATTTAACAATAGTCTTTACATTTAAACTAACATCCAAGCTAATGATTTTGAACATATTATTCAATTATCATCAAAATCTCATTCATGTAAATTTCAACATATTTTTCAATAAATAAGTTTCTATAATTCTAGTTTATTTTCATACTTGTATGCTCTAACTATGCATCATCAATATTAATTGTATAACGATGAACCATCAAAAGATTTATTATCAATAATTTCCTTATTATTACTTAGGCTAGTGAGTTTTGAAAGAAGATTAGATCTCAAGTAATGTGCCTTGAGCATCTACTTTCAAAACATACTTAGTGCTCTTATCCTTGTTAGGATGCAACTTTATATTATGGGAGATTTTGATTTAGGTATCCATTTGAGTTTGGGTCCTTCATGATATGTTCTTTTCATTTTCTCTAATAGCTTAAGGTTGTTTATGGTTCATTTACAACCCGAATTAATTTATATGGACTATAATTTTTAAATCGACAATTGTAGGCTTTATGTCCTAATCTATCACAAAAATTATATTTATTTTTCGATGGCAAATTTAATGTAGGTCATTTCATAAATATGGTTGACTTTTGTTGAATGTTACCAACAAAGCCTATATCATTTTTTCAATTAATATGACCCTTATTGGCAAGGATCATATTTAGCGATTTATTTCTAATTTTAAAATTTTCTAACATTATCTTAAGCATGATATTTTCTTATTTAAAGTTGTGTAGCATTTCACATTTAGAACTAGGATTATGTGATGCTAATAAGTCATACATTTTATCAACTTTATCAATTAACAAATCATATTCATGTTTAAGCAAATTAAAGGATTTACTAAGTTTTCTAAATTCATTAAACAAATCATGAAGCATATTTAATAATTCAAAAAAAGAATTGCTTAATGAATTACCAACCTCATCGTCGATGGCCATAAGAGCAAGGTTCTCTATTTCTTGATTGAGCATTTGATCTTTGATGCTCCTCGACTTCTTGCGTTCATAGTAAGAGGTTTTATCCATCTTTAGATTATTCTTAAGGTTCAAGTTTATTAACTTTTTTGGTTAATTTGTCAAAAGTTCATGCCCGAGATTCTCATCACTCGAGATTTTACTCGAGGAGTCATATGTCATTCTTAGTTCACAATCCTTCCTGTTTCTTAGAAGGTGTTCTTCAAGTTCTTTTTTATATATTATTTCATTTAATGATTTACTTGATTTAGTTATGCTTTCATGTATCATTTCTAATACATGCCATATATCAAAAGTCGAATCATAGTGAGAAACCAAATCAAATTCATTTTTATCTAAGGCACAAAATAAGACATTCATAGTGTTGGCATTTAAAGAGAAAGTATTCTTCTCTAAATCATTCCAATCGTTCATTAGAAGAGAATACTTTTCGAATCCATTTTCAATAATAGTCCATAAATCAAGGTCTAAAGAAAGCAAAAAAATTATTATCCAAATTTTCCAATAAGTGTAGTTTGACCAATTGAATATGTGATGACGAATAATAGAAAAAATCTCTTGAAAGTAAAAAAAAGTCATTCTCTTGGGTGTTAAACCAAATAAGTAAAATGTGACTCTGATATCAATTATTAGGACCAATTGAGGGGGAATGAATTAGTGTAAGTGTAATAGTGCTCATTTAAAAATTTTCTTTCGTAAAGTAAAGAGTTAACAACAAAAGCTTCTTTTAATATTTCGATAAAACTGATTTAAAACCGATTTGGGAGAAATTATGAGACTGATGCTTATAACTTTCTTGAACTAATTAAGAGTAATAGAAAAATGTAAACAAGATAAGAAAAGAGCATTCACAATTTATAGTAGTTCGACCTCAACCGGCCTACGTTCACTCCCGAGTCCTTCTCCTTGAGGCACATCGGCATCCACTACCGATCTTTTTTGGGTGAAGATAAAACCCTTACACTTGAGCTTACAAGGGAGATAAGATTTATAACTCCTTAATCACTCCCTTACCCGTTTCCTTTTTCTTATAATCCATATAAGTTTTTCACAGAATTTTTTCCCCAAATTGTTATATGGAATGTAAGAAAACTTGAGATATTTATAAACCCCAAGTGGCTTTAGATTTTTAGAGCCAAAAATCAAACTCACCTGAAAAATCTGGGTACAGGAGGTTTACCAGTAGACTTGGGCGGCTCAACCACTAGAATGCCAGGTTATGGGGGATTTTTCTGCTAGCCATAGGTGGTTTACCCACCATAAACCACTTGAAAACTTGGGTGGCGGTAGTTTACATGTCGCTTATCGATGGTTTACCTGTCAAAAATTTTGCAAAAGTGGTTCTCTCCACTTTTTAAATTTTGGTTTAAACCTTATGTTGAATAACTCTTTGGTCAACCAATTGAGCTCAACCTGAGCTCAATTAAACCCCATAGTATACCAGTTGCATCTTTAAGTTGATTTGGATTCCATCAAAATCACACATATTTAAGACTCAATCTTCACCTATGACTTAAAATTATAATTAGAACATGACTAGCAAACTCAATGACCTTACTCCTGCAAATCGATAACCTCTGGCTTCTCTAGTGGTGAGTCTCACAGTCTTCCTCCGGCGATCTCCTGGTGTGTTCCTAACGATCTTCCCGGTACCTTCGGCAAAGTGCTAGCGAACACCCAACGAGCTTCCATCGCATCATCCAATCATTGGCCCAATGCCTAAGCTTTATCTTGGTTTTATGTCTGATATGTAACTCATCACATCATGATTAAGCCTGCATGATACTAAATATGACTTAATTAAATATAATCATAATAGCCAATAAATCCATTATAAGACCATACCAACTCCTAGAAAGCTTTTCAGCTACCCTCGATAATCTTCCAGTGAGTCTCGATCTTCTTTAGTGAACTCCCTTGCGCCATCCTAGCAAGCTTCGGATACCCTCGTCGAGCTCCCGATGCACTCCTGACGAGTTCTTAACCACATCGTCCGAACCCCGGCCCGATGCATGGACTGAACCTTGGCCAGTCCTGATTATAATAATCTTTTTATCGTAATTAATCCTATATTAATCAACTCTAATAACATATGTTAGATCAATAACCCATCAATTACTTTCATTATCAAAATTCAAAATTCAATAATCTCTCCTTTTGATGAATAATCAATTGATGATAGGAGTTAATTCTAGCTCCCCCTAAATCCATGCCACTTAAATTTAAGAGAAACACACACTCTTAAATTCAAACAATCAACATTCAGTGCAAATTTCAACACAAATTTATATCAAGTCATCAAATCATGAGTAAAAAAAATTATGCACTCATATCAATATCCAAGATATATTAATCCATATCCAAGATATTTCAATCTATATCCACATCAAGATATCTATGTATTTTAATAATATCATGTGTCATTAATGTATTCATCAATTAATATCATGTGTCATCAATGTATATTTCTCCCCCTTTGTCATCCACAAAATGGTGAAATGTATAGCTAATAATTTAAAAGCACATAATGACATTACTCTCCTTTAGTATATGCATTATAAAATTTTATTCCCCTTTATGATTAATAAGGAGAGAAATAAGGGAGGTGTTGTTAAATTATACAAAAACATATAACAAAAAAATTTGATTCATAAAAGATTTCAAGTTATAATTCTAAGAAATTAAAATCACGATATAGTTAAAAAACTCATTCAATTTCAAAATCATTAAAATCACTTTCAAGAGATTTAAAATGATATTGATAGTTTTGTTGATCTCTTGAAATGCTAGTGATTTTCTTTCTCTACTTTGTGTGAATAAGAAGGTAGAATCAAGGTAGAGAAGTGAAAAATATCACAAAAATACTTAATTTTATAGATGTAAATTTATAGGTGTAAATTCCAGAATCCAAGAAAAAAATCAAGAGCTACCCATGCAATTTAATTTATCTTCTATAAATTTCAAGCAAGGTAGCAAATCAAGAAAATTATATCTCATGTAGATTTTGATAATAATCATAATGAATTTCAAAAGAAAACATGATAGTAGATTAAGCTCAAATTGTAAATCTAATATTTTGCATGCATTTAGAAACTTCTAATTTTCTTCTAAGCACTTGTTACTCATTCAAAATTATTATATCCAACTTTATTCTAATAATATTGATAATTTTATTTTTTCATTTTAGTCATTGCCATAAAATATGATGACATAATTTCTTTTCATCCATGTTTAAATTTACACCAAAAAGTATAAGAAGATCATGTTATTAAAGATAAAATCAAATATTTGAATATCAAAGACATAATTTTGTTTAATAAGTTTCTTTCTCCTTTTTGTAAATAATAAAAATGAATCTTAGGGGATAATCTCAATCCAAGATAATTATTTTTAATAAAAAATAATCTTAGCAAAAAATAAATATAATTATACAGATCATAAATCTCCTTTTTATTAAAAAAAATCATAGAGATTCTCATAACATAAAAGTCAAGTCAAGAAATTAATAGAATATTCATGATAATACAAATCTCTTTCAATTTTCAACTTATCACAAATTTAAGAAATACTAATTTTAGTTATAAGTTATGTCATTCATGAGTTTTAAAATAAATCATGTCAAGAAATATATTAATATCAAAAGACATTCATGAATATTAAAGACATGATTTAATTTAATAAATCTTCTCTTAGATAATAAAAATTTTAGGAGATCAATTTTGTAAGAAAAATCTTAATACATTAAAATTGTTAAGTTACAAGTATTATTTTACAAAAAATGGAAATATTAGATCTCAACTTATATATGTGATTTCGAATCATCAAGATCAATGTTTAGATTCATGTTATTATTTCAAAAATATAAACTTATGATTCATTTATAAACTTCTCCAAACGAACTTGATTTATGTAATAATTTCAAGTTACAATTTTTTAACTTGTCAAAATCATGATATAATAATCAAAAATATCAATAACATCGGATAGATTCATCAATCTCTTTTTAAAACAAAATCATATGAAAACTTATCCAAAATCACTATTAAAAATCACTTTTCAAAAAATTCAATGAAGAGATCATAGATTATTTTTCATTAGCTAAAATTCTCTAATCCATTTTTGTAATTTAAGAGATTCAACAATAATAGTATTATTTTATCTCTTGTTGAAGGATTAATAGAATAAAAATTCTTTCAAGAATAATTGTTTTTCTTTAGAAATTTATTTTAAGAATGCAATGTCATTTTAAAGTCAAAAATGAAATTTTATTAAGATCATTGCAATAAAATATTTTCAAACAAAAACTTTGATTTATTTCAATTCTAATAATTTTTAGACTTAGTGTAGTGAGTTACCATGCTCATTTCTTTCTCATTAAATATATTTTTAATTTATAAAAATACTAGACAATAAAACATGATTTTTCTCTCCCTTTTCTATATTGTTGTATGCTAAAATTTTATCATTCAACACAATCATTCAATCATAGCATTTCAATCAATGTAATATATAAATCAATTATTCCACAGACTTTGTCAATATTTGAACCATTTAACAATAGTCTTTACATTTAAACTAACATCCAAGCTAATGATTTTGTATTACTCCATCATTATCAAAATCTCATTCGTGCAAATTTGAATATATTTTTCAATAAATAAGGTTCTTTAGTTCTAGTTTATTTTCATATTTGTATGCTCTAACTATGCATCATCAATATTAATTGTATAATGATGAACCATCAAAAGATTCATTGTTAATAATTTTTTTATTATTACTTAGGCTAGTGAGCTTTAAAAGAATATTAGATCTCAAGTAATATGCCTTGAGTATCCACTTTCAAAGCATAACTTAGTGCTCTTAGTCTTGTTAGGATGTAACTCTATATTATGAGAGATTTTGGTTCAGGTATCCATTTGAGTTTGAGTCCTTTATGATATGTTCTTCCCATTTTCTCTAATGCCTTAAGGTTGTTTATAATTCCTTTAGGACTCCAAATTAATTTATATGGACTATAATTTTTAAATCGACAAATTATAGGCTCTATGTCCTAATCTATCATAAAAATTATATTTATTTTTCGGTGGCAAATTTAATGTAGGTCCTTTATCAAATATGGTTGATTTTTGTTGAATGTTATCAACAAAGCTTATATCATTTCTTCTATTAATATGACCCTTATTGGCAAGGATCATATTCAACGATTTATTTATAATTTCAAAATTTTCTAACATTATCTTAAGCATGATATTTTCTTCTTTAAAGTTGTCTAGCATTTCACATTTAGAACTAGGATTATGTGATGCTAATAACTTATACATTTCATCAACTTTGCCAATTAACAAATTATGTTCATGTTTAAGTAAATTAAAGGATTTACTAAGTTTTCTAAATTCATCAAATAAATCATGAAGCATATTTAATAATTTTAAAAAAGAATTACTTAATGAATTACCAACCTCATCGTCGATGACCATAAGAGCAAGGTTCTCTATTTCTTGGTTGAGCATTTGATCTTTGGAGCTTCTCGACTTCTTGCGTTCATAGTAAGAGGTTTTGTCCATCTTTAGATTATTCTTAAGGTTTAAGTTCATTAACTTTTTTCGGTTCATTTGTCAAAAGTTCATGTCCGAGGTTCTCATCACTCGAGATTTTACTCGAGGAATCATATGTTATTCTTAGTTCACAATCCTTCCTATTTTTTGGAAGGTATTCTTCAAGTTTATTTTTATATATTATTTCATTTAATGATTTACTGGATTTAGTTATGCTTTCATGCATCATTTTTAATGTACGCCATATGTCAAAAGTTGAATCATAATGAGAAACCTGATCAAATTCATTTTTATTTAAGGTACAAAACAAGACATTCATAGCCTTGGCATTTAAAGAGAAAGTCTTCTTCTCCAAATCATTTCAATCGTCATTGGAAAAGAAGACTTTTCAAATCCATTTTTAATAGTAGTCTATAAATCAAGGTCTAAAGAAATTAAGAAAACTATCATATGAATTTTCCAATAAGTGTAGTCCATCCCATTGAATATGTGAGGATGAATGATAGAAATAATCTCTTGAAAGAAAAAGAAAAGTCATTCTCTTGGGTGTTAAACCAAATGAGAAAAATGTGGCTCTAATACCAATTGTTAGAATCAATTGGCACTAAGAGGGGGGTGAATTAGTGCAAGTGTAGTAGTGCTCATTTAAAAACTTTCTTTCGTAAAGTAAAGAGTTAACGACAGAAGCTTCTTTTGATATTTCGATAAAACTGATTTAAAACCGATTTGAAAGAAATTGTGAGACTGATACTTGTAACTTTCTTGAACTAATTAAGAGTAATAGAAAGAAGTAAATAAGACAAGAAAAGAGCACTCACAATTTATAATGGTTCGGCCTCAACCGGCCTATGTCCACTCCCGAGTCCTCCTTTTTGAGGTACACCATAGTCCACTACTGATCTTTTGGGTGAAGAGAAAAACCTTACACTTGAGCTTACAAGAGAGACAAGATTTACAACTCTTTGATCACTCCCTTACCCATTTCCTTTTTGTTACAATCCACATAAGTTTTTCACAGAATTTTTTTTCCTAAATTGTTATATGAAATGCAAGAAAATTTGGGGTATTTATAGACCTTAAGTGGCTTTAGATTTTTAGAACTAAAAATCAAACTCACCCGAAAAATCTGGGTACGGGTGGTTTACCCGCTGACCTAGGCGGCTCAATCACCCAAATACGAGGTTACGGGTAGTTTACTCATTGGCCCTAGGTGGTTTACCCACTATTAGCCACCTGAAACCCTGGGCAGCAGTAGTTTACATGCCGCTTACTGATGGTCTACTAGTCAAAAATTTCATAAAAGTGGTTCCCTCCACTTTTTGAATTTTGGCTTGAACTTGATATTGACCAACTCTTTGGTCAACCAATTGAGCTCAACCTGAGCTCAATCAAACCCTATAGTGGACCAGTTACATCTTTGAGTTGATTTGAATTCAATCAAAATCACACTCATTTGAGACTCAATCTTAACCTATGACTTAAAATTATAATCAAAACATGACTACCAAGCTTAATGACCTTACTCCAATAAACCAGCAACCTCCGGCTTCTCCAGCGGTGAGTCTCAAGGTCATCCTCCGGCGATCTCCTGGTGTGTCCCTAGCGATCTTCCCGATACCTTCGGCGAAGTCCTAGCGAACGTCCGGCGAGCTCCCATCGCATTGTCCAATCCTTGGCCTGATGCCTAAGCTTGATCTTGGGTTCATGTCTGATATATAACATATCTCGTCATGGTTAAGTCTATGCGATGCTAAAGATAACTTAATTAAATATAATCATAATGGCCAATACATCCATTACAAGACTATCCCAACTCCCAGCAAGCTTTTCGGCTATCCCCGATAATCTTTCAGTGAGTCTCGGTCTTCTTCTGGCGAACTCCTTTGCGCCATCCTAGCAAGCTCCCAATACTCTCGTCGAGCTCTCGATGTACTCCTAACGAGTTCCCAACCGCATCGTCCGAACCTCGGCCCAATGCATGGACTTGACCTTAGTCAATTCTAATTATAATAATATTTTTATTATAATTAATCCTACATCAATCAACTCTAACAATATATGTTAGATCAATAATCCATCAATTAATTTCATCATTAAAATCTGAAATTCAATAATCTCCCCTTTTGATGATGACAATCAATTGATAACAGGAGTTAATCCTAACTCTCCCTAAATCCATGACACTTAAATTTAAGAGAAACACACACTCTTAAATTCAAACAATCAACATTCAGTGTAAATTTTAAAATAAATTTATATCAAGTCATCAAATCATAAACAAAAAGAATTATACACTCATATTCATATCCAAGATATATCAATCCATATCCACATCAAGATATCCATATATTTCAACAATACCATGTGTTATTATTGTATTCATTAATTAATATCATGTGTCATCAATGTATATTTCTTCCCCTTTGTCATCAACAAAATGGTGAAATGTATAGCTAATAATTTTAAAGCACATGATGACATTACTCTCCCTTAATATATGCATTATAAAATTTTCTTCCCCTTTATGATTAATAAGCAGAGAAATAAGGAAGGTGTTGTTGAATAATTATATCATAGAGAAGAGCTCTTAATAAATTTTAAAAGCAATACTAAGATGAGCTCAAAAGTTCAAGAGATTTAAAAACTACTTATGTATTTCAAATTTAGCAAAAGCAATCTCTTGATATCAAAAAGTATCTTTTCTAAATTTCAAATATAGCACATCTTCAAGCAATTTATCTCTATTTTTAAAAAATAATAAGATAAAATCATGGAAAAAACTTTCAAAAACATTATCACAAAAAGGCTTCATTTCATGATATCTATGTTAGCAATTTATATATTTTCATGATCTAGCATTTTTAAGTCTTAACCTCAATCTCATATATATAATTTCGAATATGAGCTCAACAAATCTTTCTCATGTAAATTTCAAGAAATTATAGCAAATAAATCAGAATATTAACAAATTATTATCTTTATGTAAATTTTCAAAATCATCATTACATGCATAATCATCATATATGATTTCACATCATTATACCTTCTCCCGCTTTATCATCAACAAAAAGGAGAGGTGAAATTAGCAAATTTTTGATATATGAAATCTTAGCAATTTAGTAAATTTTCATCACTTTAAAACATGTAAGCTAGTGAGTTCTTTCTTCTCTTTTGAGAAGTGCAAGCTAGCAAATTTTTGTTTCCTTTGCAATGTTCAAGCTAGCAATTTTACATCATGCAAGCTAACAAGTTTTGCTTCCCCTTTGTCATTGTCAAAAAGAAGGAATAGTTACAATAATGCAAAACTTTTTCCATTATATCACTTTTCAAATTATCACATAAAATATATCAAGAAAAATTAACATTATGATGAGATATATAATTCATGAAGACAAATTGTGACTATCAAGAAACAAATCATAAGAAAAATAAATAAATTCTCGGGATTTATTCATACGAAATATCAAGTTGTCAAGTTTATGATTCATATAAAAATCACTTTTTAAATTATATGAGAACACATAACAAAAGATTTTGATTCATAAATAATTTAAATAACTCATTCAATTTTAAAATCGTCAAAATCAATTTCAAGAGATTCAAAATGATATTGATAGTTTTGTTAATCTCTTGAAATGCTAGTGATTTCATTTCTCTACTTTGTGTGAATAAGAAGGTAGAATCAATGTAGAGAAGTGAAAAATATCATAAAAATACTCAATTTTATAGATATAGATTCCAAAATCGAAGAAAAAAGTCAAGAGCTACCCATGTAATTTAATTTATCTTATGTAAATTTCAAGTAAGGTAGCAAATCAAGCAAATCATATCTCATGTAGATATAGATAATAATCATCATGGTTTCAAAAGAAAACATGATAGTAGCTTAAGGTCAAATTGTAAATCCAATATTTTGCATACATTTAGAAAGTTCTAATTTTCTTCTAAGCACTTGTTACTCATTCAAAGTTATTATATCTAATTTTTTCTAATCATATTGATAATTTTATTTTTTCTTTTTGGTCATTGTCACGAAATATGATGGCATAATTTATTTTCATCCATGTTTAAATTTACACCAAAAAGTACAAGAAGATCGTGTCATTAAAGATGAAATCAAAATTTTGAATATCAAAAGATATGATTTCGTTTAATAAGTTTCTTTCCCCTTTTTGTAAATAATAAAAATGAGTATTAGGGGATAATCTCAATCCAAAATAATTCTTTTTAATAAAAAAGAAGAATGATCTTGATAAAAAATAATTATAATTGTTAAAATCATAAATCTCATTTTTATTAAAAAGAGAAAATCATATAGATCAATAACGTGATTCCCATAACGTAAAAGTCAAGTCAAGAAATTAAGAAAATATTCATGATAATACACATCTCTTTTAATTTTTAACTTATCACAAATTTAAGAAATACTAATTTTGGTGATAAGTTATGTCATTCATGAGTTTTAAAATAAATCATGTCGAGAAAGATATTAATATCAAAAGACATTCATGAATATTAAAGACATGATTTAATTTAATAAATCTTCTCTTAGGTAACAAAATTTTAGGAGATCAATTTTGTAAGAAAAATCTTAATACATGAAAATTGTCAAGTTACAAGTATTACTTTACAAAAAAATAAAAATATTAGATCTTAATTTATATATAATTTCAAATTATCAAGATTAGTGTTTAGATTCATATTATTGTTTCAAAAATATAAACTTATGATTCATTTATAAACTTCTCCAAACGAACTTGATTTATGTAATGATTTCAAGTTATAATTTTTCAACTTATCAAGATCATGATAAAATCATCAAAAATATCAATAACATTGGATAGATTCATAAATCTCTTTTTAAAACAAAATCATTTGGAAATTTATCCAAAATCACCATAAAAAATCATTTTTCAAAAAATTCAATGAAGGCATCATAGATTGTTTTTCAATAGCTAAAATTTTCTAATCTATTTTTGTAATTTAAGAGATTCAACAATAATAGTATTATTTTGTCTCTTGTTGAAGGATTTATAGAATAAAAATTCTTTCAAGAATAATTGTCCTTCTTTTGAAATTTATTTCAAGAATGTAATGTCTATTTAAAGTCAAAAATGAAATTTTATCAAGATTATTACAAATAAAATATTTTCAAATAAAAACTTTGATTTATTTCAATTCTAATAATTTTTAGACTTAGTGTAGTGAGTTACCATGCTCATTTTTTTCTCATTAAATATATTTTTAATTTATAAAAATACTAGACAATGAAGCATGATTTTTCTATCCATTTTCTATATTGTTCTATGCTAAAATTTTATCATTCAACAAAATCATTCAATCATAGCATTTCAATCAATATAATATATAAATCAATTATTCCATAGACTTTGTCAATATTTAAACTATTTAACAATAGTCTTTACATTTAGACTAACATCTAAGCTAATAATTTTAAACATATTATTTAATCATCATCAAAATCTCATTCATGTAAATTTCAACATATTTTTCAATAAATAAGATTTTTTAATTTTAGTTTATTTTCACACTTGTATGCTCTAGTTATGCATCATTAATATTAATTATATAATGAGGAACCATCAAAAGATTCATTGTCAATAATTTTCTTATTATTACTTAGGTTAGTGATCTTTAAAAGAATATTAGATCTCAAGTAATGTGCCTTGAGCATCTACTTTCAAAACATAACTTAGTGCTCCTAGCCTTATTAGGAGACAACTTTATATTATGGAAGGTTTTGATTTAGGTACCCATTTGAGTTTGGGTCCTTCATGATATGTTCTTCATATTTTTTCTAATGCATTAAGGTAATTTATGGTTCCTTTAGAAACCTAAATTAATTTATATAGACTATAATTTTTAAATTAATATTTGTAGGCTTTATGTCCTAATCTACTACAAAAATTATATTTTTTTTCGATGGCAAATTTAATGTAGGTCCTTTTACAAATATGATTAACTTTTGTTGAATGTTACCAACAAAACCTATATCATTTCTTCTATTAATATGACCCTTATTAGCAAGGATCATATTCAACTATTTATTTCCAATTTCAAAATTTTAAACGTTGTGTTAAGCATGATATTTTATTCTTTAAAGTTGTCTAGCATTTCATATTTAGAACTAGGATTATATGATGCTAATAACTCGTACATTTCATCAATTTTGCCAATTAACAATCATATTCATGTTTAAGCAAATGAAATGATTTACTAAGTTTTCTAAATTCATTAAACAAATCATGAAACATATTTAATAATTTAAAAAAGAATTACTTAATGAATTACTAACCTTATCGTCGATGGCCATAAGAGTAAGGTTCTCTATTTCTTAGTTGAGCATTTGATCTTCGGAGCTCCTCGGCTTCTTACGTTCATAGCAAGAGGTTTTGTCTATTTTTCGATTATTCTTGAGGTTCAAGTTCATTAATTTTTTTCGATTCATTTGTCAAAAGTTCATGTCCAAGATTCTCATCACTCGAGATTTTACTCGAGAAGTCATATATCATTCTTAGTTCACAATCCTTCATATTTTTTAGAAGTTGTTCTTCAAGTTCATTTTTATAGATTAATTTATTTAATGATTTATTGGATTTAGTTATGCTTTCATGTATCATTTCTAATGCATGTCATATATCAAAAGTCGAGTCATAATGAGAAACCCGATCAAATTTATTTTTATCTAAGGCACAAAATAAGACATCCACAGCCTTGGCATTTAAAGAGAAAGTTTTCTTCTCCAAATCATTCCAATCATTCAAAGAAAAGAAGATTTTTCAAATTTATTTTCAATAATAGTCCATAAATCAAGGTCTAAAGAAAGCAAGAAAACTATCATCTGAGGTTTGCAATAAGTGTAGTCCATCCCATTGAATCATTTGAATAAGGGAGGTGTTGTTGAATCATTTCATCATAGAGAAGAGCTCTTAATAAAATTTAAAAGCAATACTAAGATGTGCTCAAAAGTTCAAAAAATTTAAAAACTACTTATTTATTTCAAATATAGCAAAAGTCATCTCTTGATATAAAAAAATATCTCGTAAATTTCAAATATGACACATCTTCAAGCAATTTTTCTCCATTTGTTTGAAAATAATAAGATAAAATCATGGAGAAAGCTTTCAAAAATATTATCACAAAAATGCTTCATTTCATGAAATCTATATTAGCAATTTATATATCTTCATGATTTAGCATTTCTAGGTCTCAACCTTAATCTTGTATATATAAAATATCGAATATGAGCTCAACAAATCTTTCTCATGTAAATTTTAAGAAATTATAGCAAATAAATCTGAACAATAACAAATCATAATCTTCATGTAGATTTTCAAAATCATCATTATATGTATGATCATCATACATGATTTTACATTATCATACCTTCTTCCTCTTTGTCATCAACAAAAAGGAGAAGTGCAATTAGCAAGTTTTTGATATATGAAAGCTTAGCAATTTAGCGAAATTTTTATCACTTTAAAACATGCAAGTTAGTGAGTTCTTTCTTCTCTTTTGAGAAGTGCAAGCTAGCAAATTTTTTCTTCCTTTGCAATGTTAAAGCTAGCAATTTTACATCATGCAAGCTAACAAGTTTTGCTCTCCCTTTGTCATTGTCAAAAAGAAGGGATAGTTACAATAGTGCAAAACATTTCTCATTACATCATTTTTTAAATCATCACATGAAATATATCAAGAAAAATTAATATAGTGATGAGATGTATAATTCATGAAGACAAATTGTGACTATCAAGAGACAAATCATAGGAGAAACAAATAAAATCTCTTAATTTGTTCATAATAAATATTAAGTTGTCAAGTTGATTATTTATATAAAAATCTCCTTTTAAATAATACGAGAACACATAACAAAAGATTTTGATTCATAAAAGATCTTAAGTTATAATTCCAAGAA
Source organism: Ensete glaucum (assembly GCA_021527575.1). Classification (NCBI taxonomy): domain Eukaryota; kingdom Viridiplantae; phylum Streptophyta; class Magnoliopsida; order Zingiberales; family Musaceae; genus Ensete; species Ensete glaucum. Next base: position 29,856,310 of record CM038557.1, read on the forward strand.
ATCAAAATCATGATATAGGTAAAGAACTCATTTAATTTCAAAATCATCAAAATCAATTTCTAGAGATTCAAAATGATATTGTTAGTCTTATCGATCTCTTAAAATGCTAGTACTTTTCTTTCTCTACTTTGTGTGAATAAGAAGGTAGAATCAAGGTAGAGAAGTGAAAAATATCATAAAAATACTTAATTTTATAAATGTAAATTTATAGATGTAGATTCCAGAATCCAAGAAAAAAATCAAGAGCTACCTATGCAATTTAATTTATCTTATACAAATTTCAAGCAATGTAGCAAATCATATCTCATGTAGATTTTCATAATAATCATCATGAATTCCAAAAGAAAACATGATAGTAGTTTAAGCTCAAATTGTAAATCCAATATTTTGCATGAATTTAGAAAGTTCTAATTTTCTTCTAAGCACTTGTTCCTCAATCAAAATTATTATATCAATTTTTTTCTAATCGTATTAGTAATTTTATTTTTCCTTTTTGGTCATTGGCACGAAATATGGTGACATAATTTCTTTTCATCCATGTTCAAATTTACGCCAAAAAGTACAATAAGATAATGTCATTAAAGATAAAATCAAAATTTTGAATATCAAAAGAAATGATTTCGTTTAATAAGTTTCTTTTCTCTTTTTTTGTAAATAATAATAATGAGTCTTAGGGGATAATCTCAATCCTAGGTAAATCTTTTTAATAAAAAAAGAATGATCATGATAAAAAAATAATTATAATTATTAAGATCATAAATCTCCTTTTTTATTAAAAAAAATCATGGAGATCAATAACGTGATTCTCATAGCGTAAAAGTCAAGTCAGAAATTAAGAAAATATTCATGATAATACAAATCTCTTTCAATTATTAAATTATCACAAATTTAAGAAATACTAATTTTAGTGATAAGTTATGTCATTCATAAGTTTTAAAATAAATCATGTCAAAAATTATTAATATCAAAAGACATTCATGAATATTAAAGATATGATTTAATTTAATAAATTTCCTTTTTAATAATAAAGTTTTCAGGAGATTAATTTTGTAAGCAAAATCTTAATACTTGAAAATTGTCAAGTTACAAGTATGATTTTGCAAAAAAAATGAAAATATTGGATCTCAACTTATATATGTGATTTCAAATCATCAAGATCATTGGTTAGATTCATGTTATTGTTTCGAAAATATAAACTTATGATTCATTTATAAACTTCTCCAAACGAACTTGATTTATGTAAAGATTTCAAGTTACAATTTTTTAACTTGTTAAGATCATAATAAAATCATCAAAAATATCAACAACGTTGGATATATTCATCAATCTCTTTTTAAAACAAAATTATTTGAAAACTTATCCAAAATCATCATAAAAAATTGTATTTCAAAAAATTCAATGAAGGCATCATAAATTATTTTTCAATAGCTAAAGTTCTCTAATCTATTTTTGTAGTATAAGACAATCAACAATAATAGTATTATTTTATCTCTTGTTGAAGGATTAATAGAATAAAAATTCTTTCAACAATAATTGTCCTTCTTTTAAAATTTATTTCAAGAATGCAATGTTATTTTAAAGTTAACAACAAAATTTATCAAGATCGTTGCAATAAAATATTTTAAACAAAAACTTTAATTTATTTTAATTCCAATAATTTTTAGACTTAGTGTAGTAAATTACAATGCTCATTTCTTTCTCATTAAATATATTTTTAATTTATAAAAATACTAGACAATGAAGCATGATTTTTCTCTCCCTTTTCTATATTGTTCTATGCTAAAATTTTATCATTCAACATAATCATTCAATCATAGCATTTCAATCAATGTAATTTTAAATCAATCAATCCATAGATTTTATCAATATTTGAACCATTTAACAATAGTCTTTACATTTAAACCAACATCTAAGCTAATGATTTTGAACATATTATTCAATTATCATCAAAATCTCATTCATGTAAATTTCAACATATTTTTTAATAAATAAGGTTCTTTAGTTCTAGTTCATTTTTATACTTGTATGCTCTAGCTATGCATCATTAATATTAATTGTATAATAATGAACTATCAAAAGTTATGTTCCTTGAATATGACTTTTGATATTAGATTTCAATATTAGATCTCAAGTCATGTTCCTTGAGCATTTAATTTCAAAACATAACTTAGTGCTCCTAGCCTTGTTAGAAGACAACTTTATATTATGGGAGGTTTTGATTTACCATTGAGTTTGGGTCCTTCATGATATGTTCTTCCTATTTTCTATAATGGCTTAATGTTACTTTAGGAACCCAAATTAATTTATGTGGACTATAATTTTTAAATGGATATTTGTAGGCTTTATGTCTTAATATAATACAAAAATTATATTTATTTTTTGGTGACAAATTTAATGTAGGTCCTTTCACAAACATGGTTGGCTTTTGCTAAATGTTACCTACAAAGCCTATATCATTTCTTCTATTAATATGACCCAATTGGCAATGATCATATTCAATGATTTATTTTTAATTTTAAAATTTTCTAACATTGTCTTAAACATGATATTTTCTTTTTTAAAGTTGTCTAGCATTTCATATTTAGAACTAAGATTATGTGATACTAATAACTCATGCATTTCATCAACATTACCAACTAACAAATCATGTTCATATTTAAGCAAATGAAAGGATTTACTAAGTTTTCTAAATTCATCAAATAAATCATGAAGCATATTTAATAGTTTGAAAAAAGAATTGCTTAATGAATTGCTAACCTCATCATCGATGGCCAAAAGAGCAAGGTTCTCTAATTCTTGGTTGAGCATTTGATTTTTGGAGCTCCTAGGCTTCTTACGTTTATAGCAAAAGGTTTTGTACATCTTAGATTATTTTTAAGATTCAAGTTCATTAATTTTTCTGGTTCATTTGTTAAAAGTTCATGTCCAAGGTTCTTATTACTCAAGATTTTACTCGAGGAGTCATATGTCATTCTTAGTTCACAATCCTTCCTATTCTTTGGAAGGTGTTCTTCAAGTTCATTTTTATAGATTATTTTATTTAATGATTTACTTGATTTAGTTGTACTTTCATGTATCATTTCTAATACATGTCATATATCAAAAGCCGAATTATAATGAGAAACCTGATCAAATTTATTTTTATCTAAGGCACAAAATAAGACATTCATAGCCTTGGCATTTAAAGAGAAAGTATTCTTCTCCAAATCATTCCAATCGTTCATTGGAAAAGAAGACTTTACGAATCCGTTTTCAATAATAGTCCATAAATCAAGGTATAAAGAAAATAAGGAAACTCTTATCCGAGTTTTTCAATAAGTGTAGTCCATTTGAATATGGGAGGACGAACGATAGAAAAATCCTCTTGAAAGCCAAAAAGAGCTATTCTCTTGGGTGTTAAACTAATTGAGAAAAATATGACTCTGATACCAATTGTTAGGATCAATTGACACTAAGAGGGGGGGGTGAATTAGTGCAAGTGTAATAATGCTCATTTAAAAACTTTCTTTCATAAAGTAAAGAGTTAACAATGGAAGCTTATTTTGATATTTCGATAAAATTGATTTAAAATCGATTTGAGAGAAATTATGAGAATGATGCTTGTAACTTTCTTGAACTAATTAAGAGCAATAGAAAAAAGTAAACTAGGCAAGAAAAGAGCACTCACAACTTATAGTGGTTCAACCTCAACCAGCCTACATCTACTCCTGAGTCCTCCTTCTTGAGGCACACCAGCATCCACTACTGATCTTCTTTGGGTGAAGACAAAACCCTTACACTTGAGCCTACAAGGGAGACAAGATTTACAACTCTTTGATCACTCCTTTACCCGTTTCCTTTTTCTTACAATCCACATAAGTTTTTTACAGAATTTTTCCCCCAAATTATTGTATGGAATGCAAGAAAACTTGGGGTATTTATGGACCCCAAGTGGCTTTAGATTTTTGGAGCCAAAAATCAAACTCACTTGAAAAATCCGGGTATAGACGGTTTACCCGCCAACTTGGGTGGCTCGGCCACCCGAATACCAGGGTACAAGCGGTTTCCCCGCCATCAGCCACCCGAAAACCTAGGCGGTGATGGTTTATCTATCGCTTATCGGCAGTTTACCCGTCGAAAACTCCACAAAAATGGTTCCCTCCACTTTTCAAATTTCAGCTTGAACGTGATGTTAACCAACTCTTTGGTCAACCAACTGAGTTTAATCTGAGCTCAATCAAACCCCATAGTGAACCCGGTTATATCTTTGAGTTGATTTGGATTCCATCTAAATTACACTCATTTAAGACTCAATCTTAACTTATAACTTAAAATTATAATCAAAATATGACCACTAAGCTTAATGACCTTACTCCCACAAACCGGCAACCTTCGACTTCTCCAGTGGTGAGTCTCACAGTCTTCCTTCGGCGATCTCCCGGTGTGTTCCTAGTTATCTTCTCGATACCTTCGGAGAAGTCTTAGCGAACACCCAACGAGCTCCCACTGCATCGTCTAATCCTTGGCCCAATGCCTAAGCTTGATCCTGGATTCATGTCTGATCTGTAACTCATCCCGTCATAGTTAAACCTACATGATGTTAAATATAACTTAATTAAATGTAATCATAATGGCTAATACATCTATTATAAGACCATCCTAACTCCTAGTAAGCTTTTCTGGTACCCCCAACGATCTTCCGACAAGTCTCGATTTTCTTCTATTGAACTCCCTTGCGCCATCCTAGCAAGCACTCGATACCCTCGGTGAGCTCCCGATGCACTCCTGATGAGTTCTCAATCGCATCGTCCGGACCCCGCCTGATGCATGAACTTGACCTTGGCCAATCTTGATTGTAATAATCTTTTTATCATAATTAATCTTACATCAATCAATTCTAACAATATATGTTAGATCAATAACTCATTAATTGATTTCATCATCAAAATATGAGATTCTACATTTTGTTTATTAATTTATCTGGTTCATTAGTCAAAGGTTCAAGGTTCTCATCACTCGAGATTTCACTCGAGTCATATGTCATTCTTAGTTCAAATTCCTTTCTATTCTTTGGAAGGTTTTGTTCTTGTGTTCCCAAAGTTCTTTCCTTTCTATTCTTTGGAAGGTGTTCTTTATTTTTATGGATCATTTCATTTAATGATTCATTTGCTTTAGTTGTGTGATTTTTAATTTATGTCATATATCAAAAGCCGAATCATAAGTAGAAACATGATTAAACTTATTTTTATTTAAAGCACAAAATAAGGCATTCGTAGCCTTTGCATTCAACGAAAATATATATTTTTCTTGATCATTCCAGTCATTTATTTGATTGGATGACTTCTAAAAATTATTTTTGACAATACACCAATCACAGTCTATATAAATTAACAAAATACCCTCGTTATTGCCATACAAAGCTATTTACTCAAATTGGTGTTAGTCCAATGAGTAATAACCTTGCTCTAATATCAATTCTTAGGATCAATTGGCACTAAGAGGGGTGGTGAATTAGTACAAGAATGAAAGTGCTTGATTTAAAAATCTTTGTTTACAAAAAGCAACAAAAGAAACCGGAAGCACCTTTTAGTATTTCGTTGAAAACGATCAAGAAACCGATTTAAGAGGTCTTGAGAATGATGCTTGTATCATTGTATAAACTAATTCAAAGCAATGTAAAATAGTAAAAAAGATAAGTAAAGAGCACTCATAATTTTATAGTGGTTCGGCCCCAATCTTGGCCTATGTCCACTTCACGAGTCATCTTATTCGAGACCCACCGATGCCCATTAACGATCTCCTTTGGGTGAAAATAAACCCTTATAACCTTTCAACTTACAAAGGAGACAAGAATTACAATACATGGATCACTCCCTTCCCCTTTTTTCTTACACACTTTAGCATACAGACTTTTTATCATATATTTTTGCCCAATGACTTGTATAAAATTCTTATGCTAAATGTAAGAAAACTTAAGGTATTTATAGACCTCAATTAGCTTCAGAAGAATTGAGCCAAAATTCAAATGTATTCAAAAAATCCGGGTATGAGTGGTGTAACCGCCAACATCGGTGGTACAACCGTCGAAAGCCACCCTGAAAACAGGGTATGGGCAGTACAACCATCGGCCTAGGTGGTCCAACCATTGCCGACTGCTCGTATTCCTGGGCGGTGATGTTACAATCGCTAGCCTGGGCGGTACAACTATTGGCCTGGGTGATATAACCGTCGCTCATTAGCAATACAACCATTGAAAACCCCGAAAAAGTTATTCCCTTCACTTTTCCAATTCTGACTTGTTTCATTTGTTGACCACTTCTTAGGTCAACCAATTGAGCTCGACCTGAGCTCAATCCACTCTCCAGAGTGAACTTGGTTTGCCTCATTTGAGTTAATTTGGATCCCTTCCAAATCTAACTCAAACATGACTCAACCTTAGTAATGCTAACTATAATTTAATTAATTATAATCATAATGACAAACAAATCTGCTTCAAGACCTTCCCAACTACTGGTAAGCTTTTTAGCTACGCTCGACAATCTTCTAGTGAGTCTCGATCTTCTTCCAGTGAACTCCCTTACGCCATCCTAGTAAGCTCCTAATACCCTCTATAAGCTCCTGACACATTTCAGAAAAGTTCCTAACTACATCATCCTCCCTTCGGACTGATGCTTGGACTTAACTTGAGTCTAATCTCTGATTATAATTTTTTTCATGTCATAGGTAATCATGCATTAATCAACTCTAATAACCTTGTTAGATCAATAACTAATCAATTGATTTCATCATCAAAATATGAGATTCAACACAACCTTGGCTCTGATACCACTATTGGGAAACCTTAGTGGGAGCATCATATGGGCAATGGAAAGATCAAAATAAAATAGGTTTCCTACGTAGATCAAATGATTGTGTAAAAGATTAGGTCGCAAGAAAGCTACATAACCAAAAAAATGTGATACATGAGAGATTGATTACCTAGGGAGATCGTATATCCCTATTTTTTAGATCTAGATTGAGAGGATGAAGAAGGTTAAGCATCCTCCTCTCTAGTGGTATCCACACGATGGATCTCTACAGCAAAACTCCTTCAATCAGATCTTGCAACTCTTGCGCAGAGAGAGTGAGGAGAATAGGAGGGGGTAGCAAAAGCTATAACCTATCAACCATAAGCCTCCCCTCCAATTTATAGAAAGCCACCAAAAACCTTAGGGGTCCTGCCTTAGTGGGATTGAATCTCCATCCAATTACCTACTAACCTTATATTATTGAATCTATATCTAATAATCTCCTTTGGTATCTAATTAGGCCTCTTGTAAGGAGCCCATCAATGTAGGTTCTTATCTAATGAGAATAGGGGCTAATTGGATCTCCATTCAATCTTCTATTCGTTAAAGCATTCACCATATATGTGTGACCCTCTAGGCTCGATACCGAGCTGGTCATGAGTTGCTCCCATCATAACTCCTTCTGATATAGTGAATTATTATCCCCATAATGATGCACTCGACTATGTCATAATCTCCAAATGGTACAGGGGGATCGAATCTATCATACATGTCTGTCTATAATTATCATGTATCTATAATCCCTTATCTAACTAATATCCTAGAGACCATATATTGGACATAGTACTGTCATGTCACATACGGAATCCGTTTGAGTTTTACTCTAATCAAATTCTCCTGGAGAACTCCTTCTCTCTCAACCCGAACGACCCTAGCTAGGGATTTATCCGAGCAAGCATATATGAGATATTTCTCTCACGATACTGAGAGTGGATGATCCTTTATTGACACTTAATTGCTTTCATGATATTGGCTACCAATCTCGATAACCGATTGTACCAGATCTGAAACTTTCCGAACTTGTAAGTCCGATGTCAAATAAAAAGTACTCAAACAAGGGATCCTTGGTGTCTCAAGTCTAAGGTCCAGATACACAACTGGGACTATAAAATCGCTGTCTGACATTAGATATCATTAACTATATAACATTCCATAAGCGAATCAATTAGTGCATAAGTGGATCAATTAGTAAACTCATTATCTAATGAGCACTTGTACTATATCCTTAGTGTCTCCACGCAAGTGGCTATAAGATCGATCGCCTCCATCATATGGATGGGTATATAGTACACCGTGATGTCCCTCTCAAGTAACCTATGACCGAGATTATTTAGGATTTGTGTTTAAAGGTGAATCAATCTCATTATCATGATCTCATCATGATTCAATTTTCATTGCATAGAACCAAGGACATCATAGTATATATATGCAATAGATAACATAATGTGAAAATATGCCAATAATAACAATAAGCAAAAAGATCGTGCAGCATGTCACACGTGTCATCACTCATGTGATTAGCTTGTAGGGCATCTGTAACCAGCACAATCCCTCTTACTTCTACTTAGATGAAGATTTTCCTCCAAATCTTAGAGAAAGGACTCCTCATGCCTCCAAACCTAATCAAGACCCGCTCTGAGGAGTAGGACAAGAGAAGTTACTATTGCTTTCATCGGGAGTATGGACATGACACTGGGGAATGTCATGACTTTCAAAATTAGATTGAAGACCTTATTCACCAAGGGCGCCTCAATCGTTATGTCTGAGACCAAAGACCGAGTCTCGAGGTTCAACACCCCAAAAATCCTTCACCTCGACCGAAGGGGGCCATATAGAAGCAAATCGATGTCATAGTCAATGGGGCATACTTCTAGAGGTGATAGTTCCTCGGTGCACAAAGCATATGCACACACCTTAGTGGAAAAGAGACCGAGACACGAGCACAACCTCGAGATTACATTTAGGTCGGGGAATGAGGAGTACCTAAATCATGATGATGCGTTAGTGATCTCGGCATGGATCGTGAATGCCTAGGTTAAGAGGATCATGGTCAACACAGGGAGTTCAGCCGATATCTTGTATCTTGACGCCTTTCAAATATTAGGACTAATTGACAAAGATCTTGTTCCTATAACCTCTGCATTGACAGGGTTCACACGAGACTCCATCTTTCCCCTCGGCATGATAACCGACAGTCAGAGAGGAGCCGAGGTTAAAAACACTTATGGTCTCATTCATGGTGGTCAGACTCCCGTTGTCATACAATGCTATTATTAGCTGATCAACACTCAACAAGCTAAGGGTTGTCATTACGATATATCACCACACAATGAAATTCTCGACTAGAGCAGGAGTTGGTGAGGCGAGAAGTGACCCTCGTGAATCCAAGCAATGCTACCTGACGGTAACTGCCCAAAAAGTCCAAAGTTTTGGTGATGCCTGATGACCCAAGAGATCCAAATAAGAGCACCCTAAATCCCAAGCTAGTGGAAAAGGTGTTGGAGGCTCCCCTTGATCCAAAGCATCCGAACAAGGCCGTGAAGGTCAGCTTGACACTTCTAGAGGAACAACAAGACCAACTAGTGGAGTTCCTTGGCAAGAACGCCACCATATTCACTTGGACCCTAAAGGATATGCCCAGCATCAACCTGGAAGTTGCTTAACACCATCTCAACTTATCGCCCGATGCCCGACCTATGAAGCAGTGACCCCGGAAGTTCACTCCAGACTATCAGAAGGCAATTGAGGATGAAGTTGCTCAGTTATTAGACATAGGATTTATCACAAAGGTCAAGTACCTGACCTAGCTTTCCAATGTTATACTCATCAAAAAATCTAATGGGAACTGACATATGTGCATTGATTATACTGATCTCAATCGAGCATGCCCGAAAAACTGTTACTCCCACCCCCACCCCCAACCCTCCCCTTCCACCCCTTGCCCCGCCACCCCTTGAGCATCGACCAACTGGTGAATATTACTTCCGGATATGAACTACTCTTGTTCATGGATGCATTTTTGAGTTATAATCAAATTCAAATGGCACCAAGAGATTGGGAGAGCATAACATTCATCACTCACCATGACACATACTGTTATAAAGCGAACCACTTACCAACGGATGGTAAAATGTTTATTTAAAGACCAGGTCGGGATGAATATGGAGGTGTACATCGACGACATAATCATCAAAAGCCGAAGAGCTGACACTCATCTCTCAGACCTGGCTGAAACATCAGGCAAGTTTCTCGGGTTTGTCATATATTAATGTGGGATTAATGTAAATTCTGAGATGATAGAGGCCATCCTATAGATGCAGTCCCCCCGAACCATTAAGGAGGTTCAACGACTTACCAAAAAATTAGCGGCATTAAGCCGATTCATCTCCCCTGCAGGAGACAAAAGCTTGTCTTTATTCTGAGCATTAAAGTAGACAAAAGACTTCGATTGGACACCCCAGTGTGAGGAGGCCTTCCAATGGCTGAAGGCCCACCTCACTTACCTACCACAACTCACATCAGTCTCCCCTGAAGAACCTCTTGGACTCTACCTTGTGGCATCAGAGTCAGTGGTCAGCTTAGTATTAGTGAAACATAGCAAGGAGGGACAGAGTCTGGTGTATTACTCTAGCCACGTCCTCAATGGTCCCGAGGAGCGTTACCCCCCAATGGAAAAGCTAGCTCTAGCTCTGGTCCTGGTGGGAAGAAAGCTAAGGCTGTACTTTCAGGCACATCCTATTATGGTAATCACCATCCAACCCCTCCATCAAGTCCTTTCAAAATTTGATGTGGTAGGTTGAATGCTCAAATGGTCGGTTGAACTTAGCGAATTTGACCCAGAGAATGTCTCAAGGATGATAATAAAAGCCCAAGTGATGGTCGACTTAACCTCAAAGCTCACTATCCCAGCAAGCATGCCACAACCCAGCCCAACTTGGATGTTGAATGTCAATAGATCGACCAACACAGAAAAGAGAGGAGCTGGGGTCATCCTCAAAGGCCCCCCCGATCGACTATACGATTGCGCGCTCAAGTTAGACTTTAAAGCCACAAACAATGAAGTTGAGTACTAGGCACTCCTATTCGAACTAAGGTTAGCCACCGAGCTCCTTGTGGAAGACATTGAAGTCTTCATTGACTCTCAGCTTATCGCGGGCCAAATCAATGAAAAATTTAAGGCTCGAGAAGAGTCGATGGTTAGATATTTGGCCAAGCACAATGTCTAATCGACACTTTTTATCGTTTCATCATCACTAAAGTGTCTCGGTCATATAACTCACAAGCAGACATGTTGGCCAAATTAGCCTCTGCGTCCAGGTTGGAGGAGCACCCGACATGGATTTCTGAAATCCCCAAACTGACTATAAGTTAGGCCGAGGTAGTCACAGCTGAAACTAGACACAGTTGGATCAAGGAATTGCTCCACTTTAAAAGAGACGATGTTCTACCCAATGACAAAGCTACTACTTGGTGGATTAAAAGGATAGAAGCATGGTATTACTGATCAATGGATGTCTCTATTGTAGAGGCTTCGGTCGACCACTACTCCGCTGTCTACATCCAACCAAGGCATAGACCACCCTAGCCAAAGTGCATGAAGGAATATGCGGAGAGCACATCGATGCTCGAACTTTGACGCATAAAATCCCTAGACTAGGATACTATTAGTTGACCATGCATCGAGATTCCCGAGCCTATGTCTAGAAGTGTGAGTAGTGTCAGAGGCACGACCGAGTTTAGCATCAGCCAACAATACCACTTGCAACCTCGGACTATGCTTGGCCTTTCGCCCAATGGGGAATGGACCTCCTCGGTCCATTTGCTCCTGCCTCAGGGCAATGCAGGTTCCTAATAGTCAAGGTTGACTACTTCACTAAGTGGGTCGAAGCCAAGCCCTTGGCATCCATCACTGAAAGACAAGTCGAAGGGTTTATCTAGAAAAACATCATCACCTAGTTCTGTATCCCAAGGGTCATCATCACTGACAATGGAACATGGTTCAACAACCCAAATTTCAAGACATTCTATTGCGACTATAAGATCTAGTTAAAATTCAGCTCGATCATCCACCCCCAAGACAATGAACTTGCCGAGGTCACAAACCAAGCAATACTCAAGGGACTGAAAAGGAGGGTCATCGGAGCACAAGGGACCTAGGTGGATGAGCTCCCAAGCATTCTGTGTGCCTCTCGGACAACCCCGAAGACACCGATCGGAGAATCCCCATTCAGCCTCACCTTCAACATCGAGGCAAGTCCTTCCCCCGATATGGTTTACTCGACCCTCTGAGTTGAGTTATACGAAGAGGAAGCCTCAAACAATCAACTACATGAGAACCTCGATCTGTTGAAAGAAAAGTGAGTTGATGCCCACCTCAGAGCGTTAACATATAAAAGGGCCATCACTAGACTGTATGATAGCAAAGTAAAGCCTCGGCAAATTGGGTCAACGACCTAATCCTATGGAAAGCCGAAGTCAACGACCCAACTCAAACTTGAGGCAAACTGGCACCAAATTGGGAGGGCCCCTACCGAGTTATCAAGACTGTCCGAGAAGGGACTTACACCCTTGTGACCATAGATGGCAAACCGTTATCGATGACATGGCATATATCCAACCTTATGAAATTCTACACATGACAATTCCAGAATTGAGACGAAGGAAAAGGTCCCATTAATAAAAGCACTTGATTGCAAAGTAGGTCGGTTACAAAATATGGCCTCGCCCGACCAAGACACCAAAAATGGCCGGGTGACCAAGTTACAAAATGCCACTTGACTCACAAAAGAAAAACAAAATTATTAAGTCAGGACTCGGGCGGAATCGATTCATCAAAAGGTTGCTTTGTTTCCATCGACACCAAATCATCCTCAAATCATACCGTGAATGGGTCTTTTTCCACCTCCAAGTCCAAGTGTCGAGCTCGAAATTGGGCCAAAGCAACCCAATACCCATACTTATAGGAAACTTGCCCTATCCACTGTAGGCCCACTTTGAACCTTGTAGTCTTCAACTATCTTCTTTGGCAGCTCAGTTCGTAGGGCTTCAAGTTCCATGCCAGCCTTTAAAAGGTCATCATCTACTTTTCGATGACTAGCCCATTGTTCCTTCAGTTGCCTCTGGGCATCAGATAAATTGGCCCGAGCATCATTCAGATCCTTGTTTGAGAGCACCAACCATTGAGTCGCCTCAGCCAGCTGGGCTAGCAACTTTTCATTTTTCGCATGAAGGTCGGTTGCTAGACCGCCCATTGCTCAACTATAGCCATTAGCTCCAAACCACCACCCGACCTTAATTCCTCCACCTCTTGCTAGAAGTTGGTGGCTCAATTGTCCAGAATGGTTACGAGCCGACCCGCATCATGGTCCCCGTCTAGCAAAGCCATATCATAGTGGTGGCCCTATAAGTAAAGTCTAGTAGCCGAGTTGGTCAGGCCATCTATGCATGAGAAAAAATCGAGATTGAGGGGTTGAGATAAGACTTACCAGGACAATTTTCTTTGTTGCTTGAGCAAAGAGCACCTCGAATGGCAGCGTGTATAGCTCTTTCACCAGTTGGGGATGCAAAACCCCCCTCTCGAACTCAGTCACCTCTTGAGGATCATCCCAAACATGTGTCAAACTCTTCAAAGCCCTCCACCGACTCACATCTCGAAGTCAGGATCCTATGGAGGTAGGCCAGTCACTTGCAGGGCATAGTACCCCTCGTCATTCTTGCGCATGGTCATCCCGCATAGCTCCTTCATCAACTTTGGTCGATGGTAAGTTGGTGGCACGAGCTCTCCACTTGGTACGACGACCAGCTCCTTATCCTTGGAGTGCGCCCGATAGCTCCCTTCACTGCACCAGGATTTGGGCTTCCCCGCGGTCACATTAACTCACTTGTGTGCTTAGGTGGAGTCTTCATGGCACGGTGTCGACCCCTCAATTGGCCTCTTCAGGGTCGAAGTTAAAGTAGCCCTCGGCGCGGCTTCCACAGGAACTTCTTTGACCTGATGCAACGAGATGGCAGCCCGAGCCACTTGAGCATCCCCGCCAACAGGTTAGAATGTTAAGAGCCTCATAATCAAAGCAATAGATGCCACTAAAAGAAAGCCATACCCCAAGGGGCTAGGTTGAGACTAGCCTCGACCAGTCACAACTTGGTTATATCCCGGATCACCTGAGAACAGGAGAGGATCCCCTTTATTCTACTGACTAGGATGGACTCCTCCTTTGATATGTACGGGGGAACATTGCTGATCGGGTGAACCAACCACTCAAGTCTGAAACCCCACCATGGACCGCTAATCAAAAGGTAGCAAGTTTTCCAACCCTCATTGTTAGAAGGGGCTCGTTGACCTTGAAACCAATACGGGCAGTTAAGTAGTAACCGCCCTGACTCTTGCAAAGGCAAAAGCATGCCACGAACAAGTTCCGAGTTGGGGTGATTCCCTCCCACGCCCACCTCCTCCCCAACATTCCCCAAGGAAGGTGATCAGGTAACGCCACGAGTTGGGTGCTACCTGGCTCGGTAAAATTCTCCACCACCCGAGGCACTCCTCGATGGTGGGGTGGAGACGGAAGTGAAGTCTCGCTTCTAAGGTGTCGATAGAGACGCACAGGCCAGGAGAATCCGAGCTGTAAGGTCGCTGCCCGAGCAGCGAAGCATGTAATAGATAATCTTCAGGGATGCTATAATGTTCCCGGATTACGACAAGCGACCCTCAGTCACTACCGAATCGAAGTCATGACATGTCTTCATGACTTATAGGTCCCGTACGGCCTTCGCATCCATTAGGGACAGAACTCTTGAGGATGCCCCCTAGGTACTAGCCACAGGAATTTTCGAGCTCGTCCCCTCCGATCTAACAAAGGGGATGGATGATAGAACCCCAAAAGGAGCCCTATAGATTTTGATCCTTGAGGAGAATCAACCCTTGGAACACTGTAGGGGTTCCTCCCTCCTAGATTTGGCACAAGGCTAAAATAAAATTAATAATTACTTAATTCAAGAGGGGGGTGGCTACATCTTTAAATAAGGATCAAAACCCTAGCCTAAGGGGGTGCTTGCCTAAGTAAAATTACCTATTTACCCCTCTTATAGCCAACATGCCTTAATAGGAACATAAGGCGGCTAAGTGACTCTATAGCCGACCTAAGCAGGGGGAAATCTTAGCTGACCAACCCAGTAAGGTGTGTGACAGCTACTAAGACCTAAAGGCTAATCTAAACCCTAGCCATACTCCTTTATAAGATAGGAGTGACTTTATTACAATCTAACAAGGTTTTTATTGACTAGTACTAAGATGATTAGGACTCAACCCTGCTGGAGTCCTATCGAGTCCGCCCTCTTCAGATCAGCCTTGTCAAGCCCAATTTGGCATGAGCTTAGATTGTAATTCTTTTAGTTTTACTCTTCTTTCATACCATAGACTTGTATCCAACCATATCTTAAATTTGGTAGTAATTAATATCTCTTGTAAAAACCTCGTATGGAGTGTGGGGGACGCCTCAGTGTAAATTAGGAGTCGACTATCTTACATAAGAATAGCCCCAATTCCAACTCCTAACGCATCGGACTCAATGACAAAAGTGCAGCTGAAATCGGGCAGCGCTAGGATCGATGTCATCGTCATGGCTGCCTTGAGTCATTCAAGGCTGCGGAGGCTTTATCCAACCACAAGAAGGAGTCTTTCTTTAGTAAGGACATGAGCGGGGCACTAATCTTGCCATAATCTTTCACAAAATTTTGGTAGTAGCCCGTGAGTCTAAGAAAATCTCGTAGTGATTGTACATTGTAAGAAGCCACACTATGACTGTTTAACATAAAGAGTATTCTCTCAAAGAATCATTAGAACAGTTTGTAAGTGCTAAAAATGTATATCAAGTGTATGGCTATAAATGAGAATATCATCAAAGAATACCAATACAAACTTACATAAAAAACTCCGAAAGATGTCATTCATCAAGCTTTAGAAAGTAGAAGGAGCATTCGTAAGTCCGAAAGGCATTATCAGAAACTTGTAGTGGTCGTTATATGTGCGGAATGCAGTTTTTAGAATATCTTCAGTGCATACCCGAATCTGATGGTATCCGAATCAAAGATCTAATTTAGTAAAGACTTTAGCTCCTTTTAATTCTTCCAAGAGTTCATCTACGAATGGGATAGGATATTTATCCTTGACGGTTAGAACTAAGTAGTTAATGCATATCCATCACGTACCATCTTTCTTATGCACTAGCAACACCGGTGAGGAGTAAGGGCTGCAACTCGGTCGAATCATCCCGGTGTCAAGCATTTCTTTAATAATGTTCTCAACCTCATCCTTCTATAAGTGAGGATAGTGGTATAGTCACAAATTTGTTAGAGGTTTGCCTGGCAAAATAGAAATATGGTGGTCATGCGACCGGTTAGGGGGCAGCTCACGCGGCTCTAAGAAAACATCTGTGAATTCATTCAGGCAAAGGGCAAGCTTAGGATCTGAGTTTTGTACATTCTCCTCTGTAGATGGCTGTTGAATATGCATCAAGAATCCACTATGTGCTTTGTGCAAAACTTTCTCCATTCGTTGCGATGAAACGGTGAAAATTTGGCTCCTACACTTGCCTCGTAACCTGACCTGTCTCCCTTTAATAAAATTTCATGATTAATTTAGAAAAATTTTAGAAGATATCACCTAGTGTTGTGAGCCATTCGATCCTAAGTATAGCTTCATAATCATCAATGGGTAGGAGGAAGAAATCAACTATCACTTCTTGATCTTAGAGAAGTAGTTTCACCCGCGGGCACCGTTGGTCGTAATTAAAGATTCGACCGTCGGCGACCTTTATGTCAAACTTGTTGCAACCTTCGATTTGAAGCACCAAACGTGCAGCAACCTTACTATTGAGGAAGTTATTGGTGTTGCCCGTGTCAATGAGAATGGTGATGGGTTGCTATTTTAGAAGTCCTCCAACTTTCATCATCTGCGGGTTAGAGTAGCTGGCCAATGCGTGTACTGCATAGTCGGCCGGTTGGGACTCTTCCTCCCTGGCTTCTTTTTTAGGTTTAAGGGCTTCTTCAGATGTTTCATTGTCCTCATCCTCCATTGGTTCAATCACAAGGAGCCGGCCCTTTTTGCAACGATATTCGTGGCTCCATGGTTCATGGCAATACCAACACAACCCCTTGGTCGATCATTCGTGAAGCTCATCTCTTATCAACATTCTTAGTGTAGGAGCTTGGATGGCAGTAGAGGGTTCTGGTTATAGGTGCCCTGCAAGCCAATCACGTGAGTGATGGCACATGTGACACGTTGTGAGATCTTTTTGCTTATGATTAATATTAACATATTCTCACATTATATTATTTGTTAGATATATATTGTGATGTCCTTGGTTCTGTACAATGGAAATCGGATTATGATGAGATCACGATAATAAGATCAATTCACCTTTAAACATAGATCCTAAATAATCTCGGTCATAGGTTACTCAAGAGGAAGATTGAGATAACCAGATAGATCGGTGTACTATATACCTGTCCATATTATGGAGGTGGCTGGTCTAATAACCACTTGTGTGGAGACACTAAGGACATAGTACAGGTGCTCATTAGAGAATGAGTTTACTGATTGATCTACTTATGGAATGTTGTATAGTTAATGATACCTAATGTCAGATAGCGATTCCATAGTCCCAGTTGTGTATCTGGTCCTTAGACTTGAGACACCAAGGATGCCTTGTATGAGTACTCATTTCTTTGATGCCAGACTTACAGGTTTGGAAAGTTTCAAATCTGGTACAACTGGTTATCGGGATTAGTAGTCAACCTTACAAAGGTAATTGAGTGTCAATAGAGGATCATCCACTCTCGATACCATGAGAGGAATATCTCATATGTACTTGCTCAAACAAATCCCTAGCTAGGGTCATTCGGATTGAGAAAGAAGGAGTTTTCGGTAGAATCAGAATAGAGCAAGACAAATTGATTTCGTATGTGACCTGACAGTACCATGTCTAATATACGGTCTCTGGGATATTATTTGGATGAGGGATTATAGATACATGGTAACTATGGACAGACAGGTCTGATGGATTTGATCCCCCATGTACCGTTTGGGGACTATGACGTAGTGGCCTAGTACGTCCATAGTCGATGAGTCGAGTGAATGATTATGGGGATAATAATTCACTATATCAGAAGGAGTTCTGATGAGAGTGACTCATGGCTAGCTCGATATCAGGCCTAGAGGGTCACACACATATGGTGGATGCTTCAACGAATAGAGAATTGGATGAAGATTTAATTAGCCCATATTCTCATTAGATGAGACCCTATGTTGATGGGCTCCTTGATTAAGGCCCAATTATAGGCCTAAGGAGATTATTGGATAGAGATTCAATAATACAAGGTTAGTGGGCTATTGGATGGAGATCCAATATCCACTAAGGAGCCCTAGGGTTTTGGTGGCTCTCTATAAATAGGAGGGGAGACTCATGGTTGATAGGTTGCAGCTTTAGCCACCACATCCTATTCTCCTCCTTTCCTCTGAGCAAGAGTTGCAAGATCAGATTGGAGGAGTTTCACTATAGAGATCCATCGTGTGAATACCACTAGAGAGGAGGACACTTGACCTCCTTCATCTTCTCAATCCGAATCTGGAATACAGGGATATACGATCACCCTAGGTAAAATCAATCTCTCACACATCACGATTTTTTTGTTTTTGTGATTTTTCTCGCAACCCCAATCTTTTGCATGACGATTTGATATGCGTGGAAAACTGGTTTTTGTTTTAATTTCTGCTATGCATGTGATGCACCCACTGAGGTTTCCCAATAGTGATATTAGAGCCAAGGTTTTCGTGCAAAAAATTGGTTTTAAACTGCATGTGATGAGATTGAATCGTGTAGAATTATTCTACACGCTTGTTGCAGTGAGTGGCGGTAGTAGGCACTGCCTGCCGGGGAGGGGCGGCCACATGCATGTTGTCTACATGCGAGATGGTACCCGCGGCCCTGCAGGCGGCCATGGCCTACCTACCTACAAGGGGTAGCCGCCCGCAGGGGCAACAGCCCGCAAGGGGCGGCCACCCACAAGGGCCAGCCGACAGCGACCAACCCGCAAGGGGTTGCCGCCCATCCTACCGCTAGTAGGGGCGGCGGCGCCGATCGCAAGGGTGGCCACCCTTGGCAAGGCGGCTATCGGCCGCAAAAGGTAGTAGTCGCCTACACAGGGGCATCGGCGACGGCAGCGCAGTGAGGGTAAAGGAGGGCTAGGGCATCTTTTTGAAAAAAAAGATGGTTATGCCCCTCAAATTTTGAGAAATTCTAGCTTTATAGCTTTTATATAGAATTCTTTAATTGCCCTTAATATTTTTAAAAATTTTAAAGACGGTCCTCTTATCTAGAATATCGAAAACACCCTCATTAATTATAGAAATTCGAGGACTGTCCTCATGTATAGAATTCCAAAAATGCCCTCAATAATTTTAGAAATTCCAAGGACTGTCCTCTTATCCAGAATTATGAAAATACCCTTGATAATTCTGAAAATTTTGAGGCTGTCCTCTCATCCAGAATTATGAAAATGCCCTTGACAATTTTGAAAATTTTGAGCATATCTTGATTTCCAAAAAATTAATTAATTAAATAGTTTAATTAATTATTATATATATCTAGTAATCCTACATATGATGTGATGTATATGTGATGTATGCTATGGATGGATGATCATGAATCATGTATTGTGATGTGTGTAATTGTGATTATTATTATTATTGGTGCCTGCAAGTCTGCGTTTTTTCTCGTTTATTGTTGGGTCTGTGTGCCTGTGATTATTTGTAATTACATGGAGAGGCGCAGCGGGAGCCTGGAGGTTATAGCGGGACTCACGATGTCATGGCGGGAGATCACGATGCTTGGTGATGCGACGATCCGACGAAACTGATGATGACGAGATCAATAATCACAGGGCATGGAGATGTGTCAATGCATACATAGATCCTATTGTGAGTGATTAGGCCTATTGGCTTGAGCTTAATCATATTAGGTGACGGCTCATTATCATCTGGTGTGGCTTGCATATGTGATGTGTTATACACCTACTAGATATATGTATATATATATTTGCATACAATGTAGATATATATTAAATATGTATATGTGTGACATAACATATTATGAGACCGATACAAAACAAAAACCCCTCCTATGATAATATTAAGTTGGTAAGCATAAGACAATAAGATTGACCCACGTGGCCTTCTATCGTTATAGAAAGAAATTGAATCACGACATAGGTTGAGTTGGTCGAGTCCCTCGAGACTCACCTATCTACATGATCGATTTCTTGCCTACGACATAGAGATGTCATCAGTGACCTAAGGACATGGTATGCTTGGTCGAGTCCCTCGAGGGCATATCATCAAATCAAACTCATCTTGTAACAATAGTGATAACTTAATTGAATATCATGGTTGGTCGAGTCCCTCGAGACCATGATAATTCGGAGGCCGAACGTGACGGGAATCACAGATTTGTGATTGGCAAGAGTTGCCTACCTTTTGGGCTTATTGTAATTGGTCGAGTCCCTCGAGGTTGCACTAAGATGCCAATTGGATCTTGATCCCCACTAGGAGTCTGCCGGAGACTTCCGTCTCACGTGTCGAGGGTGTCATGTGATTCGCTAAGAAAATAGTGGGAGTACATTAAGATAGAAGTTCATATCTTAATTAGTATTTTCTGTAAAATTTACATGTTATTTATTTTTGCTATATCTTGTTTTGTCAAAAACATGTCGCTCATAAACCTCCTACGTGGCATACTTGATGTCAATTGCCTCATTGGTCCAAACCATACAGATTGGCTCCGCAATTTGAGAATTGTTCTCACGACGAAGAAAATCGCATATGTCCTTGATACAATTCTGCCCACACCGGAAGAAGGGGCAAACAAGGATGAGATCGCTCACTATATGAAGTATATAGATGATTCCACGTTGGCAAAATATTATATGTTAGCCTCCATGACTCCTGAGTTACAAAGGCAACATGAGAGCATGGATGCAGATTTTATCCTTCTTCATCTTTGCCAACTGTTTGAAAAATAGGGAAGAACTCAAAGATATGAGATATCTAAGAAACTCTTCCAAGCCAAGATGACAGAAGGGACATTGGTTGAGAACCATGTCCTAAAGATGATAGAGTGGATCGAGAAACACACAGGTCTAGGAATAGTCCTAGAGGATAACCTATGCATTGATTTTATACTTCAGTCCCTATCAGATTCCTTTTCTCACTTCATCATAAATTTTAACATAAGCAAGTTCGAGGTGACTCTCCTTGAGCTCCTCAATATGTTGAGGGAAGCAGAGAGTGCCATCAAGAAGGAGAAGCCAGTTCTCTATATTGGTGAGACCAAAAAGAAAAGGAAGGCCAACACGACCCTTAAGAAAGGCAAGGGCAAAAAAAGACTAGGTAAGGCAAAGGTTGCCAAGAAATACCAGAGAAAGGACAAAGGACAATGCTTCCACTGTGGCCAAGATGGACATTAGAAGAGAAACTGTAAGGACTACCTTACAGAGAAGGCGAGACAAAAGCTTGTAGAAGCTTTAGGTATATTCATGATCAGTCTCCACTTGTCAAATTTTCATGATAACACATGGGTATTAGATATCGAGAGTGTTTATCATATCTGTAATTCGTTGCAGGTTCTGGCAAGACCTAGGAGATTGGCTAGAGGCGAGATGAACCTCAAGATGGGCAATGGAGCAAGAATTGCTATAGTTGTTATTGGAGAGGTCACCCTACATCTGTCCAGTGGAGCTATTATTGCATTAGATGCATGCTATTTTGTTCTCTCTATTATCAAAAATATTATTTCTATCTCTTGTTTGACAATTAGTGGAAATAAATTAGTTTTTGAGAATAATAATTATTTAATAATTATGGATGATGAGATCATCACTAGAGGGACCCTTATAAATGGCTTATATATGTTAGACACTTCTCCACATATCATGAATATAAATATGTTTAAGTGGAAAAGAGATGAGATGAATAATGTATATATATGGCATTATAGGCTAGGTCATATACATGAGGGAAGGATTCAAATGTTGCTGAAAGTTGGATACTTAGATCCATTTGACTATGAGACATATGCAACTTGCAAACCTTGCCTTCATGGGAAGATGACCAACTCTCCTTTTAGTAGAACTAGAGAGAGAGCCACCGAGTTATTGGAACTTATACATAGTGATGTATGTGGTCCCATATCAACTCAGGCTATAAGTGGTTACTCATACTTCATTACATTCACTGATAATTTCTCCAGGTATAGACACGTGTACTTAATGAAGTACAAATCTGAAGCCTTTAAGAATTTCAGAAAATATAAGAATAAGGTAGAGAGCTAAATTGGAAAGAGCGTTAAGACTCTTCGATCAGATCGAGTAGGAGAGTACTTGAGTACGGAGTTCACTCATTTCCTTAGGGACAATGAGATTCTATCCCAGTGGACACCTCCTTATACACCTAAGCACAATGGTGTATTAGAAAGGAGGAATCACACGTTGTTAGACATGATGTAGTCCATAATGAGTTTCGCTGACCTACCAATTTCATTTTGAGGGTACATCCTAGAGACTGCAGCTTACCTTCTGAACAGAATTCCATCAAAGTCGGTAGTGTCTACACCATATGAGATATGGAAAGGAAAGAAGCTTGATCTTAAGATTGTTTGGGGCTGTCCTGCCCACGTTAGAAGATATAACCCCGATAAGTTAGAATCAAGGATAGAATGGTGCATATTCGTGGGATACCCAAAGAAAACTTGTGGGTATTATTTCTATCATACCAAGGACTGAAAAATCTTTGTTGCCAAGAGAGTCGTGTTCCTTGAGAAGGAACACATTCTTGGTGGAAACTGTGGGTGTAAGATAGAATTGAGCGAGGTTAGAGAACCTAGCACCATTCCAAAGCCCAAGTCTGTTCAGGTACCTAACACACAAGTTCCAACTTTACATAGGTCTAATAGAGTATCTCACCCTCCTGAAAGATATATGGGACATATCAGTAGAGATGACTCTTAGGATATTGATCTTCAAACCTATGAGGAGGCTATTATGAGTATAGACTCTGGGAAGTGGTAAGAAGCCATGAATTCTGAGATGGATTCCATGTACTCTAACAAGGTTTGGAACCTTGTGGATGCACCTGAGGGTACTATACCCATCGGCTGCAAATGGATCTTTAGAAAGAAGATCGAAGTGGATGGAAAGGTAGCTAAAGGATATCATCAAAGATAAGGAGTTGACTACGACGAAACCTTTTCACCTATAGCCATGCTTAAGTCCATTAGAATTATTTTGGCCATTGCAGCACACTATGTCTATGAGATCTGGCAGATGGATGTCACAACAGCATTCCTCAATAGCAACCTCAAGGAGGTGTATATGATACAGCCAAAGGGATTTGTATCCAAAGAGAGTCCAGATAAAGTGTGCAGGTTGCTTAGATCCATTTATGGATTGAAGCAAGTTTTCCGAAGTTATAACATAAGATTTGATGAAGTGATCATATCTTATGACTTCATTAAGAATGAAGATGAGCCTTGTGTGTATAGAAAGGTAAGTGGAAGCGCTATTACCTTCTTGGTGCTATATGTGGATGACATCCTAATCATTAGGAATAATGTAGGAATGCTCTCCACAATAAAGGCTTGGCTATCCAGAAACTTCTCCATGGAAGACTTAGGGGAAGTATCCTATATTTTGGGGATCCAGATCTATAGAGATAGATCCAAAAGGATGCTTGGCTTGTCCCAGTCTAGGTATATAGACTCTATTGTCAAAAGATTTTGCATGGAGAATTTCAAGAGATGTCTCATATCGATGAGACATGGAATATCACTTTCTATGAGTATGTCCCCAAAGACTCCTAAAGAAAGGGCAGATATGGATAATATACCTTATGCCTCAGGAATAAGGTCTATCATGTATACAATGCTATATACCAGGCCTGATATAGCATATATTCTTAGTGTCACAAACAAGTATCAGGCAGATCCAGGTTTAGAACACTGGAAGGTAGTAAAGCGTATCCTTAAGTACTTGAGAAGCACTAAGGATCTTTTACTGATATATGGAGAAGGTAGCCTCCAGGTTAAGGGCTACACGGACTCGAGTTTTCAATCCGACATTGATGATAGCAAGTCAAATTCAAGATTTGTTTTCACCCTAAATGGAGGAGCAGTAAGCTGGAAGAGTTCCATGCAAGATACTACTACTGACTCGGCCATAGAGGCAGAATACATTGCTGCAGTAGAAGCAGCAAAGAAAGGGGTGTGGATGAAGAAGTTAATCAAGGATTTGGGAGTCATACCAAGCAGCGTGGAGTTGACTCCCATATATTGTGATAGCGACAGGGCGATAACTCTAACAAAAGAACTCAGGTCTCAACAGAGTTGTTTTGAAGAGGTTTCATCTGATTAGAGTGATCATGACCCAAAAAGATATAATAATGAAAATAGTTTCATCCGAAGATAACATTGCAGATCGACTGACGAAGCCACTAGCACATATTATATTTGAGCATCACATGGGTTTGATGGGGATCAGACACATAGGTGATTGGCTTTTGGTCAAGTGGGAGATTGCTGCTTACAGGTGCCCTGCAAGCTAATTACGTAAGTGATGGCACATGTGATTTGCTATGAGATCTTTTTGCTTATGATTAATATTGGTATATTCTTATATTATATTATTTGTTACATATATATTATGATTTTCTTGGTTCTATGTAATAAGAATCGGATCGTGATGAGATCAGATAATGAGATCGATTCACCTTTAAACATAGATCCTAAATAATCCCGGTCATAGGTTACTCAAGAGGGATACTGAGATAACCGGATAGATCGGTGTATTATATACTCATCCATATGATGGAGGCTGCTGGTCTCAAAGCCACTTGTGCGGAGACACTAAGAATATAGTTCAGGTGCTCATTAGAGAATGAGTTCACTGATTGATCCACTTATGAAATGTTGTATGTTTAATGATCCCCAATGTTAGATAGTGATTTCATAGTCTCAATTGTGTATTTGGTCCTTAGACTTGAGACACCAAGGATGCCTTGTATGAGTACTCCTTTATTTGACGCCAGACTTACAGGTTTTGAAAGTTCCAGATTTGTTACAACTGGTTATCAGGATTGGTAGCCAACCTTACGAAGGCAATTAAGGGTCAATAGAGGATCATCCACTCTCGATACCATAAGAGGAATATCTCATATGTGCTTGCTCAGACAAATCCATGACCAGGGTCATTCAGATTGAGAGAGAAGGAGTTCTCCGGTAGAATCCGAATGGAGCAAGACAAACTGATTCTGTATGTGACCTGACAGTATCATATCCAATATACGGTCTCTTTGATATTATTTGGATGAAGGATTATAGATACATGGTAACTGTGGATAGACAAGTCCAATGGATTCGATCCCACGTACCGTCTGGGGACTAAAGCAAGAGTCCTAGGGTTTTGGTGCCTCTCTATAAATAGGAGGGGAGACTCATGGTTGATAGGCTGCAGCTTTAGCCACCACCTCCTATTCTCCTCCTTCCCTCTGAGCAAGAGTTGCAAGATCAGATTGGAGGAGTTTCGCTGCAGAGATCTATCGTGTGGATACCGCTAGAGAGGAGGACACAGGACCTCCTTCATCTTCTCTATCCAGATCTGGAATACAGGGATATATGATCTCCCTAGGTAAAATCAATCTCTCACACATCGTGATTTTTTGATTTTTTTAGTTTTTCTCGCGACCCTAATCTTTTGCACGACGATTTGATTTGCATGGGAAATTGATTTTTGTTTTGATTTTCACTGTGCATGTGATGCACCCACTGAGGTTTCCCAATAGGGGGCAGTATGCCTCGGCATGGCTGGTCAGGGAGTGACCCTTGTCCTTCGTACCTCGTGGTTCAATTGTTCTTCTTGGATACGCGCAAAGGAAATCACCGCCATAAGAGTGTACGATTTTCGCGCCTTTGTTTCTCAGATCAATTCTTAGTTTGGTTAGATAAATGCTTAAATCTTATTTGATATTCATGTATTGTAGAGGTTTGACGAATCTTTGCCAATTGTCCGTTGATGTTGTCGAAATCGGTTGGTCCAAAGCGGTTTAGTAGTCCTTCCTTGAATCGCTACCAAGAGAGTCCTCCATGGGTGTGCTCAAACCAATTAAACCACTAAATAGCATCTCCCTCGAGGTGGATGGCAGCAATCTCCACCCATGTGACGTCGGTGGTTCGGTAGAACCAAAAATAGTGCTCAACGCGCGAGATCCACCCGATTTGGTCTCCTTCTTCCCATCTAGGGAAGTCAACCTTCATGCGTGATTATTGAGATCAAAGGTGATGTGGCCATATTCTTGAGGATCATTTCACCAATCTGAAGTTTCTCCGTATTGTGATTTCCTCAGGCTCGACGATCAGCCAACGCTGAATTCGAAGAAAAGGGATCACAGCTTCTCTTCCATACAATTTTCAAAGGCTTCAAGCTTTGTATCAATAGCCTCCTCTGATGCCATAGTATATGCCTCTAAACCTGTAATATTGAGATTTTTTTTTCTATTATCGGTTAGTGGCATAGGAATTTTGGAGAAGAGGGTGGCCGGTTGGAAGGTGAATCGGTTTGGATGGAAGTAGGCTGTGGTTTAGGGTAGATTTGGGGGGCTGTTTGGTTTTAGTTTAGGATAGGGTTTTGAAGAGTTTTTGGTGAGGATGGTAGGGTTTTGACATGAGGAAAAGAGAGTCCAAAATCTCACAAAAAATAGCACTCAAATTTGATAGAATTCAGTGAAAAAAAGTGCTGCGATATGCTGTCCTATTGAACCGATTTTATGTAGGAGAAACGATGACTTCTTGACATAAATTCCATAGGAAAGTTCAAGAATATTATATAGAAATCCTTAGTTTAGATGTTGTTAATACTAGTAAAAAATTTGACAAAATTTTGGCATCATAACAGTAGGGAAATAGGGTAAAAGACGAAAGACAGATTTCTTCATCGTAAAATTCCAGAACTACATGATAGTCAAAGATTACACAAGGAAACCAGTTCCAAAAGGATTATTTTCAAGAAATCAAATTTAAATGAAAGCCAACTTGATCTTGAGAATTGTGTAAAAAATTCAACCAGAAAGGAGAAGGAATAAGCTGGTTTCAAGAGGCAAAAGCATGGCTAAAAATTTCTACAGTGTTTCACCTTTGTAACAATGATAACGTTTGCAACAAATGAAATTTACAAGGGATAAAATTTAGAAAAATCTTTAACATGTAAAGTAAGGAATCTTGCAGTATTAAAGAGACATGGATGATTAAAAAAATACTAGTTTTCCAAATCAAACGCAGGGGGTAGTGGTAGACTGATTTAATCTGCAGTTGGGGTAGAAGGTGGAGGTGCGTGTCACAGCAATTGTGGGAATTGCTTGGGAAGGTGAAGGCGGCTGAGATGGCTACAGGGGTAGTAAGATCACTGCTCTGATACCAGATGATAGAACCCCAGAAGGAGCCCTATAGATTTTGATCCTTGAGGGGGATCAACCCTTGGAACGCTATAAGGGTTCCTCCCTCCTAGATTTGGCACAAGGCTGAAATAAAATTGATAATTACTTAATTCAAGAGGGGTTTGTGGCTACATCTTTAAATAGGGATTAAAACCCTAGCCTAAGGGGGTGCTTGCCTAAGTAGAATATCTCTTTGCCCCTCCTATAGCCAACTTGCCTTAATAGAAACAGGAGGCAGCTAAGTGACTCTATAGCTGACCTAAGCAGGGGAAAACCCTAGCTGACCAACCCAGTAATGAGTGTGGTAGCTACTAAGCCCTAAGGGCTAATCTAAACCCTAGCCATACTACTTTATAAGTTAGGAGTGGCTTTATTACAATCTAACAAGGTTTTTATTGACTAGTACTAAGATGATTAGGACTCAACCCTGCTGGAGTCCTATCAATGGACCTAACACTTAAGGAAGAATCTGAGGAGATCATTTCGACCTATTCATAAAGAAAATTGACTAAAGGAGCTAGGCGATCAAGGAAGAGCAATTTGAGGAAGACCAAGGAAAAGGACAAAATTAAAGCTGGGGAAAATGAGAGTTCAATAGCGAGAAAGGGGAATTTATAAGACTGAAGGGTGACGGTTCACCTTCCCAAGGCAAGATGGTGAACCTTCCCAAAGAAACAGCGATAACGGGAACCATATTTAATGCCAACTACATTAAATATCGCGAGCACCATTCAAATCTCGGTAACATCCCACTGTATCCAGACCACATGCGCGTATCATCTGTTATGTGCAGCAACGGCACAATCAAAACACTTGCCATGTGCATGTCGCGAGAACTAGTCTATCGACTTGTGTATCTCGACCAATCCACATCCCTTGTGCCCGAGTTGACCCTCTCAGCCTAGGAAGCCAATCTGTGCTCGAGTTACATATCTTAGCCGGTCCATATCTCCTGTCCCAGAGTTGACCATCTCGGCCCAGGAAGCCAATCCATGCCCGAGTTTCATATCTCGATCGATCCACATCCCCTATGCCCGAGTTTACCTTCTTGGCCCAAGAAGCCAATCCATGCCCTAGTTGCATATCTCAATCGATCCACATCCCTTGTGCCTGAGTTGACCCTTTCGGCCTAGGAAGCCAATCTGTGCTCGAGTTGTATATTTTGACCAGTCTACATCCCTTGTGCCCGAGTTGACCCTCTCAACCTAGAAAGTCAATCCATGCTCGAGTTACATATCTTGGTCGGTCCACACCCTTTATGCCCGAGTTGACCCTCTCAGCTCAGAAAGCCAATCCAAGCCCGAGTTATGTATCTTGGTTGATCCACATCCCCTGTTCCCAAGTTAACCCTCTCGGCCCCTGAGACCAATCTGTGCCTGAGTTGTGTATCTCGTCCGGTCCACATCCCTAGTGCCCGAGTTGACCCTCTCGACCCAGGAAGCCAATCCGTACCCGAGTTGCATATCTTAGTCGATCCACATCCCCTGTGCCCGAGTTTACCCTCTCGGCCCCAAAAGCCAATCCATGCCCGAGTTACGTATCTAAGTCGGTCCATGCCCCCGTGCCCAAGTTGACCCTCTCATCCCAGGAAGCCAACCAAGCCGTGCGCGAGTTGCATATCTCAACCGGTCCAGACCCCTTGTGCCCGAGTTGACCCTCTCGACTCAAGAAGCCAGTCTGTGTCCAAGTGGCATAGCTCGGCTAGTCTAGTCCCCGAGTAGTAATGCACGACTAGTCCACTTCCTGAGCAGTAGTGCTCGACTAATCCAATTCCCGAGCAATAGTGCTCGATCAGTCCAATTCCTGAGTAGTAGTGTTTGGCTAGTCCAGCTCCCAAGCAGCAGTGCTCGGCCAGTCCACTCCTCGAGCAAAGTGCTCGGCTAGTCCATTTCCTAAGTAGTAGTGCTCAGTCGGTCTAGTTACCGAGCAGCAGTGCTTGACTGGTCCAATTCCTAAGCAGTAGTGCTCGGCCAATCCAGTTCCCAAGCGGTAGTGCTCGACTAGTCTAGCTCCCGAGCAGTAGTTCTCAGCCAGTCTAGTTCCCGAGCAATAGTGCTTGACCAATCTAGCTCCTAAGCAGTAGTGCTCGACTAGTCCAGCTCCCGAGTAGCAGTGCTCGGTTAATCTAGCAGTACTCAGCCAGAACCCGAGATCATTAACTCAACTAATCATACAGTTGTTACCACAACTTTCTGCCTGAAATCAACAACTCAATTCCAATGGTGTCGTGCCCCGGTCGGGCCAACCAACGCAATCGACTCATTAACTCAGTAAACATCAGCGAAAGTACATCAATCAACCTGACCAAACTTGGCCCCAATGGCCACTCAATGGAAATTCGCATGATCTAAAGGACGAAGACCAGACAAGAGCTACGAACAGGAAAGACCCTCTCCCTGGCCCCTCTTTAAGGAACTCCGGGAAAGGTCTTGGGGGGCGGGGGGTCCTCGGGTGGGTGGGTGTGGGGGGAGAGGGATGGTGGAGGAGGAATGATAGGGTTGATAATAGGCTAGCCCACCACTCACTATGATTTCTACCAATTAGCGCAGTCATAGCCAGCCTGGCACAGGCGTGGTTGACCCGACACAGTCACAACTGGCCTAACGAAGGTATGGCTGACCTGGCATAAGTATGGCCAACCTGGCACAATCATGATCAACCCCATGGAGGACGTCGACAGGTACAAGTGCAATGCTCGAGGATCTTGGGACCATACGGGGTCATATGCCACTACAGCATAGGATGCCTATTGGGAAACCTCAACAGAAGCATCACATATGTAGCGAAAATCAAAAATAAAAAATCGATTTCTCACGCAGATCAAATTGTCATGCAAAAGATTGGGGTCACGAGAAAAATACAAAAATCGATAAAATCACTATATGTGAGAGATTGATTTTACCTAGAGAGATCGTATATCCCTATATTCAAAATCTGAATGGAGAAAATGAATGAGGTCAAGCGTCCTCCTCTCTTGCGGTATCCACACGATGGATCTCTACAGCAAAACTCCTCCAATCTGATCTCGTAACTCTTGCACAGAGGGAGGGAGGAGAATAGGAGGTGGTGGCTAAAGCTGAAGCCTATCAACCATGAGTCTCCCCTCCTATTTATAGAGAGTCACCAAAACCCTAGGACTCTTGCTTTAGTGGGTATTGGATCTCCATCCAATAACCCACTAATCTTGCATTATTAGATCTCTATCCAATAATCTCCTTAGACCTCTAATTGGGCCTTAATCAAGGAGCACATCAGCTTAGGGTCTCATCTAATGAGAATAGGGGCTAATTAGATCTCCATCAAATCCTCTATTCGCTGAAGCATCTACCATATGTGTGTGACCCTCTAAGCTCGATACCAAGCTGGCCATGAGTCACTCCCATTAACGCTGACGACATTAAGGAACCTGATACGGTCGATCTTTGGTAATATGTATAAAAGCTACCACTGAGAACAGCTTAGGGGGCTCTTTAGGAGAAAAACTCCTTCCACAGAGTAAACATCCGAGATTATCTCGGTCGGGGTACTGACTTAATTGTCGGATAGGCCACAAAGGGCGCCCCCACCCTGGCGTGGCCTTTGTGCAGGAACTCTCGACCGACCCGAGTTCAGGCAACGTCGATCCAAGCTCAAACAACACCGATCCGAGCTCAAACAACACCGGCCCAAGTCGAATCCTCGAGCAGACAACACACTTGAACCGAGCCAAGGAGCGCACATCGTCGATCTCCTCCGAGCTTTATCCCCTTCCCAACTGACGCGGACGAGCTTGAGCACATAGATAGAACCTAGCTGTACTGATTCCCCAACCACCACACAAAGTTCCAGAACATATGCAAAGAGATCAAGCATGCAAACCGATGCCAAAGAGTACGATGCTTCAAGAAGGGGCCATTGCAGATAATATACAAGTTCTTCAGCGTTGCAAGTTCTGAACTCATTTTCTTTAAGAACGTAATTTTACCCTTTGGAGGAGATAAGATACAAGTTCTTCAGTTTTGCTGCAAATCACTAAAATATATTGGCCCCGGGGGGGGGTGGGGGCGGCGGGGCATAAAGAGGAGAGTATATTGGAAAGAGGGACGATGGGAGAACATGTGCAACGAGCGATCAGGTTGGAAAAAGGGCAGCAAGCAAGCGACATGCGAGTAGATTAGAAAGAGAGAAGAAAAAATCGATATAAAATTAATAATTTAAAAAATAATAAAATTATATTTTTTATCTTTTTCATTCGTACTTTTTTTTTTGCATGTGACAACACGTACAATTTTTTACGTCAACAAAATTAACGATAGAAGGAAAATTAAGATTAAAATTTTCACTTTAGTAAGCCTAGGAATCTCAATGCTATTTTTTAAAGTATAAAGATGAAGATGCTAATCATAATTGACTATAGGAATAATGTATAATTACTGTGTTAAAATCTGATATTGATCGGTTTATTATTGCTCACAAGAGCAACCTTAGGAATAACGTCAAAAGGAAATATATTGCCACATCACAAAAAAGATATCAAACATTTACAACCAAATATCATAAGAAATTTTGAATATCCAAATTATAAGTGATTCTGAGATTAAGACAAATGTACCATCAAATAATTTTCACAACACTAATGGCATTGAAAGATTTACAATGCTGAGTTCAATAGAATTTTTCTAAAAGAAATTGTACCCTTGCCGTAAAATAGCCCTGAAGAGACACTATGCTGAACCACAACCACCCCAAAGAGGCAAAAGAGAAAGAAAAAAAAAAAAAGAAACTGTGGAATGTCCGTATTGCTGTTATTCACAGATAAGCTGGTTAGGATCTTTTCAGGTGCATCTCCACACAACCAGAGCACCTCATGTAAGAGAACCCAATGCAGACAGTTTTTGTTCTTGAGTGCTATTAGGTTAGCCAGCGACCAAACTGTACAAAAATGAATCGAGGGCTACACATTGAACAGATAGTTAAAGTCCTCCACCGTCAAGCGAGTTTGGCGAGTACCTGATTCATCTTTCCCAAATGCAGAAGCTACCATCTCCCTCTTCTTTTCCTGTAAACAAGTATACTACAACACTTTAAGCAAAAAATTCAGTCATTTAATCATAAGCATCAAAAAAGGATCCAACATTAAAAGATGACCACTTTGATAAGAGATGTACGTCTTTAAACTATTCAATCTCCCTACACTAAGACTTGAGTAACACATAAAAGCTTGAAATTTTCTCCTACACGCCCCTAGATCACTTGTCTCCTTCCTGTGGCAAACAATCTGGCATATTCATAAAAACTAGTTCAAGATCTAACACAATAAGATTTATTTTAGGAAGAGAAACTTGCCAAACATCAACAAAATAGCCAATATTTTTTATTAAAAAGGATTTTAAATAAAGAAAGTGGAAGCTACAAATTTCGTCATCTGTCTCCATCAAATAAGAAGTCAATTTTCAAGAACCAAATTTTAGCTTTGCAAGGCACAATAAGAAACTATTTTTAATCTTTTTAATAATTAAAATCATTAGCAGCTCGTGACAGCTGATTTAAGAAATTGAAAATTTTCTGAAACTAGTTCGGAGCTTCTTCAAAGCATGAGTAACTAACGTCCTCAAATTTAACTGTACTGAATGTTTATCTTAAAAAAACTTTGAGTTCTGATGCCTAGATGAATGCCTGTATCTTATTTAATAAAGTTTCTCCTTGTCAAAAAAAAGCAGAATGCAAAACTATATTAAACTTATTTGACCCCTTTAAAGATGCATTTGAGTTTTGATTGAACATTATTTAGATTGTGACATAATTTAATGTCACATTAGTTTAATTTCTATTCAAAAGTTGAATAATGGATGACATTCAGGAATTCAATCTTTAATGTGGCATCCCTATGTGCTCTTGAACAGTTTCTGCTGCAGGGTTTACGGTATTAAAACTAGAGTTAGATTAATCTTATAACTTTGTCCAAACAGAACACTGTAACTTGGTAACCCTGTTGACAATTTGTTTTTCATAGAAACAAAAGCATCCAAAAATCAAATCTTTTAGGACCACAAGGTAACAGTAAAAAAGTACCTAGTAGTTTAACCTTGCACAGACTTCAAGAAAACATTTCTTTCTTCTGCTGTTACAGGTCTTTTCTCACACTCATATACTCTTCTTTTTTGTTTCTTACTCTTCCTCATTTCAAACAATAAATTGTCAGGAAACGAAACTCAGCAACTAACAATCACATTCTTGTCTAAATCTATTGAATTTGTTTAAATTAAAAAATCACTTTTAGTTTGCCCTTGAGTGATGAGATTATATCAATAAAATGCTTCAACTAAGTAAACTGGATTCAGCCAAACTAGTTAGAAACCACTAGATTTTTGAACAATTTCAAGTTTCGTAGGAGTTCGAGCAGTTTCAGCAGAAACTATCTAGTTTCAGCTGGAACTCAACCAATTATACAGGAACTAAAATATTAATGGCTATAATGATATTTTAATCTTTCCTTTATATCTTTTAGTGACAACTTGGTCCATGTGTGCATTCAAGTATAACTATGCAAGCAGAAGCCAGAAAATTTAAAGCTTTATTATTGTTAAAAGTTAAGACCAAATGAATATTTTTTAAAAAATAGAATCAGGCAGCACCTTTCTTCTGAGCCCATCTTTATTCTTGTTTTTCAAATGATCAAATCATAGAAAAAGGAGAAAAGGTCAGTAAACTTGGGTTATCATTCAAAAAGCTAGGTAAATTTAGAATAGCACTTAAAGTAAAATGTTCGGAAACATGAGCTCTTTTAGTTATATTTACAAACTAAAGCCCTTTTCTGATAAAACTATTATTTTCTTAACCCTTTCATATTATAGTCTCTAAAAATAGAAAAACTAATAGACCATCTATAACCACATGAATCGCCGAAACCAAACTCTGGCATGGGCCAAGACCATAATCAGCAACTTTTAAATCTTGAAATAGCAAATCTTTTCTCAAGATTATAGTACTAGAACTCAAGAAGTTCTATGGACATATAATTACTTCTAACTAGCTAAAAGTGTCTTGTTTTGCAGACCAACAAAAGCTGATCTCAAGTCCTGCACTTGCTCAACTATATCCAATTTCTTCTGCTAGCACATTGCGGGAGACTCTTAAGAAAGAATTAACATAAGCCAAAGAAATTTTGGAATAAGAAAATCAGCATGAGAATCAATTGAGTGCTCAGCTACACTGATATGGTACCTGGAGAGCCAAGATGCGATCTTCCACTGTGTCCCTGACCATTAAGCGTGAAACAGTGACAGGACGGGTCTGCCCAATTCTGTGCGCTCTATCAATTGCCTGGTCCTCAGTAGTAGGATTCCACCATAAGTCGAGAAGAAGAACATGACAGGCCACTACCAAATTCAGACCAAGACTTGCAGCTTTCAGGGACATAATCATTACAGTAACCTGCAACAAAGTAACATTCATTACATGCAGCACAAAAACAAAAGGGAGGGGTTCAGAAAGCAAAATGAACAGAGTATTGTACTGCATAAATTCATTGCAGACCTCCGGAAGCATGTGGAAATCTTTGATTGCTTTCTCCCTAGCAGCAATGGACATTGTCCCATCAAGCCTCCTATATTGTATACATGAATCTTTTAATGGAACCTCCAACAAATCCAGCATCCTTGTCCACTGAGAGAAGACAATGGCCTTTTCAGAAGGTTGACAGTTTGGATCAGACTTTTTTCCATCAGTTGTACACACAGAACATCGCTGTGAAACTGTAACACCATGTTGCAAGGAGCCATCAGTTTCTCCATTAGATTTCTCAGAGTTGCAGTTTGGAAGAGAACATTGGGATTTAGAAAGTGATCGCAAGATCTCAATAGCTGCTTTTACTTTGGAAGAATAAGAAGACGACCTATTTCCACTAATTTTAACTGCATCTACCATTTCAGAACTGCAACCGCTGGAGCTGCAACTCTCACCAGGTACGTCCCGTATGGAACTTACCAATGTAATTTTGGAAAAT
Organism: Ensete glaucum; assembly: GCA_021527575.1. Lineage (NCBI taxonomy): Eukaryota > Viridiplantae > Streptophyta > Magnoliopsida > Zingiberales > Musaceae > Ensete > Ensete glaucum. The sequence continues at coordinate 29,891,651 of CM038557.1, forward strand.
ACTGAAGCAACATTTAATCGAACTTTGCAGTCAGCTGAAGGGCAGATGTTGTCATCCCCATCAAGATGCTCACAAATACATTGATTACAGAAAACATGTCCACATACTGTAACCACTGCATCCTCAGGTGGATCCTATAAAGACAATAAAATCTTAATGACATAGGGTCATATATCTCTCCTATAACTACTAAATTTGTAACCATGTGTGGTGAAACAACAGAAAGTACAAAAAAAAAGAATATTTAATGATTTTTGAAACAATAGAAAATAGAAAAATATGTTTAAGATGGTACAAACATGTGATAAGGAAACCTATGAATGCAGTCGTTATAAGAGATGAAATGATTACTATTAGTGGTATGAGAAGTAGATGAAGACCTCAAAAGTAATAGAAACTATAAATAAAAACTTAAATACTCTCTCTTAACTAAATATCTGACTCTTTATATATCTCAATGGTAGCAAAAAATTCATGTGGTTGACCGAAATAATTGTGACTTACGATTTTATTATTGTTATTGCATTTAGACAAAAATTTTGAGAATAACATTAAAAACAAATATTAGTCATATAGTATAAAATATTACTATAGTAAGCATTAATTATATATATAATACAAAAATCTCAAGATTTGTTTACTTATTGAGATAATGATATATCCCATTGTAGGCTCACGGCAACTCTAATCATTATATGGATGAAATATTAGAAAATGCAATAAATGAAAATCTTACTTGAGAAGTGTCCATGGAAATTAAAATTATTATTCCAACATCCTATTATTATGGCATATTTTTTTATTAAGAGGTTAAGTGCTACTCTTGTCATCCCATTCTACTCTCCACTTGCTTTCCTCTTTATTCTAGCAATTAATAAACAATACAATGATACCAGTCAACCATGATAATTACAGCAAATAAAAAACACAATATTATCAACTAAATATCCCCTGTTTCTATAAACATAGTTGTAAATTTCCTTTTTTTCTTTTCTTCCACCTCAGCCTCTTCTTCCTTCTACTAATCACATGTCTTTTAGCTTATCAAACCATTGAAATTGGCCAAAATCAACCGAATTTAGTCGACTTTGATCAAGTTTATCAAATCTATCCAGTTCTGGTTATAAGGTTGAGAAATAAATCGAACTAGATTGATTAAAGCTTCTACGATGCTTTAGTGTCAAAACAACTCATGGTGTAGAATTGTCTAAGTAAAAAATTTTATAAAATAAAGAGAAAAAAAAATAAGAGAATGAAAAAACATCATAGTAGTGAATTGCATTGATGACAAGAAAATATGAATTAAATAGTAATCCACATAAAATGTGCATAGTCCTTTGATTAGCAAATGCATCAACGAGAAAGCATATTTGAACTCAATCAAAATAATGCTTAAGAACCACAGTATTTGTAGGTTCCATGCACCCTATCTGGAAAAAAAATCAGTAACTAAAATGAGAAAACAGACTATGTTATGAAATCAACATGTAAACAAATTTGTAGTTATATAAAGATTCCAATTGACAGCGAATATATCCATCATGACTAATCACAAATGACAGATACATACATTACAGATGCTACAAATAGCTAAGCAGGCTTCCAAGCAACTCAAAAGATGATTCTGTTTCCCTTCAGGAAGTTTCTTAACCATTTCTATGGAAGAGCTCCTGACAGAATTAGAGCTACATCCATTTACCAAATGGCGATGATCACAAGCCTGCCTAAGACGTAGGAGCATCAACAAAATATTCACATAGTTCTGCTTGACAGTCCCTTCATTTGCATAAACCTGAGCATGCAAAAAAACAAAAGTTTCAACTTGAAACCTCTCCAACACCATATCCAAGAAATCATACTGATATTTTAAAAGATCTAAAGTAAAACAAAATTTGTGAATAAAAACTATATACAACATCCTGTGCTGCATAAAGAAAATCATATAAGGTGCATTTGGGAACACATTTGAAATGTGCATTGAGAGCTCAAATGCACATTTCAAATGTAAATTGATGTTTAATAATTTTTTTTTAATCACATCCGACCTGGATGCTGCGTTGGGAATGCTCAAACGCTAAGGTTACTTCAAAATAGCATTAACATTTCAACATTTACAAGATGCTAAAGTAATTTTTAAATTCCGAAAGTGCCTTGTGACTTTATCCACAATTACCAGATTGCCAAAATGATTTGGTGCTAAATCAATATGATTTATATTTTCTGTAGGATGAAATTTTATTTATTTAATTTTAAAAAAATTATATTTATTTTATATGATTATATTTTTATTTATTATATATCTGGGCCATATGAATTTTTTATAGGATTACATACATTCATTTTTGTTTTTATTTATTTATTTATTTATTTAAATAAAAAATATGTATTTGCATTTAAATAATTAGTAAAAATATTTAAAAGAAATTAAAACAAAATATTCAACATACTTTTCAAATATAGTTTTACCAAACAATATTTACGTCAATGCACATTTAAAATGCACTTTTCACTTAATGCTTACCAAACGCTCAGAGCATTCCACAACTACACATTTACTAAAACCACTTTCTCCAGCTGCACATTAAAAATGCAAATGTGTTCCCAAACACGACCATATTCCATCACTAATTGAACTTTCAAATCTAGCAAGCTTGATTAGTTCATAACTTGGATTTCTCTTCAAGTCAATAGTTTGTTGGCTAATATAACAATGAAAGAACATTTCACAACCAAGATTCATCATAAAAGCAACATTTAAAGACGATCAAGAAGCATAAAGGCACCTTAAACTGCTCTCGAGATTCAGCTTCTAGATTAGTGTAGAAAGCCCGTTCCGCTTTCGAGAAGTCCACCTTTTTCAAAGTGACAATCTTCGGTGGCAGGGTAATAATAGGCTCACCGTTAATCATAGTGCCTGAAAATGAAATGATGATGAAGAAAAATTAGTAACTAAACAAAAAAATACAATAGTAAAATGAAACTACTATAATTAGTAAGCCTGCTTAGTGAATAAACAATGGAAAATGAAGCTATTTTCAAAAACGGCAAGCATTAATGTCAAGTCCAACGAGTAATTTGTTCTATACCTCCCACTATAAACACATGCTACATATTGAACTAACATTTACTTATTTGTCCATATAAGAATTGAAGAAAATAAGGGGGTATGAAGATCTTTGGAATGATTAATATTAGTAGTTCCAGTGACCATCGCAAAGTAGTTGTGTGTAATGGTGCTATAATCTATACCTAGGTAGACAAAGCCTAAATTAAATACAGTCTCACATGCACATGCACATAAGAAGGCTCCCAAAAATTTTGTTAAATTGAACATGAAAGTCAGGCTTTAGTAAGATTTCTGGAGGAGTTAATCACGTTATACCCTTTTCCTGGGAGCAGTATATACATGGCACAAAAATTCTCACTAAGGGGATCAAAGAAGAAAAAAAAAAAGTGATGATATAAACCAATGTTCGCAATTTCGTACCGTATTGACATATCGAGCTCTGCTCGGTATGACACGATTCAAGCGTATCGATCGGTATGTCTGGGCATACTGCTTGGTACATCTTTTTTTAAATTTTTTAACGATATATATATATATATATATTTATTTATTTATTTATTTATTTATTTATTTATATTTATATATATAACATAAAAAAATTTAAAAAAACAAGAGGCGACGTCATCGAGGCGATGCTGCCTCGTTTTCTCCTCCCGACGCAGACGAGGAGAAGCCTCGAGAACATCACCAAGGCCTCCTCTTTTCCTCATCGCCTCAGATGAGAAGATGGTGACGAGAAGACCGCGGTAAAGAAGTTGCCGCCTTGCGAGGTTCTCCTCATCCGCTATGCTGACTGTAGACGTCTCCCTCTTCCACCCATATGTACCGCCCATACGGGGTGGCACGATGCGAAACGACAAACCTTGATATAAACAAGATATCTATGTAATATATCTCAAATAACTATTAGAAAAAAGGAAAACTTCAGAATTTGTCTTAATTTTACAAAAAACCATCCATCAGTGGTATCATCTCAAAAATCATTGCAATAATAAAATTTTTAACTCACCTTTAGTACGGCGTAGCATTATAGTCTTCAAAACAGCTTGAAGCTTTTTGTAACCATTTGTTGGATTCCGGCTTATTGTATTCTTTATCATGGAACAAAAAGATCCATAATCAGAATATGGCTCATATCCAAGAAATCTGAAGTAGCTATAGAGGTCATCAACTGCATTCTGTATGGGAGTCCCAGACAAGCACCACCTTCTCTTAGCCCGCAGACCCCAACATGCCCTTGCAACTTGAGTCCTATGATTCTTAATACTTTGAGCTTCATCCAGAATTACCCTGAACCACCTAACTCTAGCTAGAGGTCGAACAGACAACTTGAGCAATGTACTCTGTGTTTCATCTCCATCTTTTATGCATTTTTTCGAGGAGCTTGGAGAACCCTTCCTTTTTTTATCAACAATATGTCCGATGAGACTATCATGTTTTCTTTTCTCCTCATCAACTCTCTCCTCATCATCTCCACCAACAATTGGTTGCTTGGGGACTTCCATGCTTACAATTGCATATGTTGTCAGTACAACGTCATATTTTGTGAGCTCATGGGGATCCTTTGTTCTGTTATTACCATGATACACTAAAAAAGACAGATTAGCACTGCTAGTAACCCTAGTTTTCAGTTCCTCAGCCCATTGTCGAAGTACACTTGTAGGGCAAACAATCAAAGTTCCTGCTGCAGGCCTACCAGGTACAGCCATCACAGGGCACTCCCTTTTCTTGGATCCACTGACCACCATAAGACCAGAAATCTGGGGATTCTTTACTCCGTTAATCTCGGAAATATCACCACAGTCATCATCATCATCCAAATGTAAAGATTGCGGTCTATCTTGTTTACCCATGCAAGACAATGATTGGTGTGATGGAGATCTCTCCATCAGGATTAGTGCTATTGTAGATATTGTTTTACCTAGTCCCTAAAACATAGAAACCAAATGGGATCATTACTTGTTACGGTATAAGATATACTGTTATTAAATAACATATAAACTGGCAAAATGTCTGTATACCTGATCATCCGCAAGTATTCCACCACAGCAGTGTGGACTGGCCGTTTCCTTTTGTACCATCCAAAATAAAGCTATACGCTGTAACAGAAATGCTCTTTTCAGGTAGCAATGGGGAAAAACAAAAAGCAGGTAACTTAACAACCAAACCATCAATATATTATTCAATAGTTTAATCCAATCGAACCTGGTGTCTCAAGAGAGAAACTGACATCATTCCCTCATCAGGAAGAATAGCCTCAGATCTTGGCTGAGAAAGATCCTGTTTTAAAACTAATGTCAGTTCTATCATGGCTGTACATACATATTAAAACCAGCTATTGTCACACCGATGGTATAGAAGAGACTTCAGTGCAACCCTCAGAAAGAAGAAACATACATCAGATACACAGATGGCAATATGACAGTTGTCATAACAAAAGTGAGAAAAACAAGGAATCTTAAAAAACATAATACACATGTTACATGAAGTACTTATGCATCACCAGTAGCAAGAAAATAGTTTTACCTTTTCAAACATTACATCATAAGCCCAAGAAAAGGAGACATAACCTTATATATCCAGTACAAAACTTCTGTCTGTCAAGGATGCAGAGCAGCCTGAGATCAAGAGTATCTTAATAATGTGAAATGGGTGGAAGAGAACTATAGAGCAAGGTAGTTCGACCAATGTATTAACTTATATACAAAAAGAAAAGGACACAGTTCCAGCTCAATGCATAAGGCTCTCAGCTATGGGGTGGCTGACTCTAGGGCAGCCAGATAGTCTTCTATTTGCAACTTAAATCCATGGAACAAATGTGGCAATGGAGCATCCTTATGTTTACTACTTGCTCATCATCCAAGGAGATGTGCTTCATGTTTATGTAACTAAACCTACAGAGTTCTATGTTGAACAATACTTGTAACAATAACATGTTTATCTAATTGCACACATCAAATTATTACAAAGAAGTATTCAAATTGAATATGATGGCCGACTTTAATTTGATTTGTAAACTAAAATGGCCTCTCTATTCTTCCTCAAGAAGACAATCATCAAAAATCATTTGGTGATTTGCATTTAAAATGCAGAAACACCTAAGAACCTAAAAAGGGCATATCAGAACTCGAATAGCAGCAGTGATCAGACAAATAAAAGGTCAATGTGACAATGAGAGATCTGGAAACAGCTGAGTGAATCCTTTTTAGAAGAACATTCAGGAACAGCAAAAAGAATAAAGATCCAATATATAGTAGAAACATTACAATTTTAAATAAACTGGCACAACTACAAAAGAATCATGCCAGTGGTTCCTGATTTTGACATAATTAACGAATATATGTATGTGAATGAATATATGTGGTCACTGTGGTAACTAGACAATACCATGTAATAGGTAAGTTTCTATGCATGTGAATGACAGGTTCTATCAGAAAAGTCTCCTATTTTTCAGTCTTAGAAATATTAAACAGGAATCAGCACATGGAAATCAAATTCAGCCTCTTTGTCGTTTGCTCCCAAGAAAATATAACATCTAAGATAAGCTCCCACACTAGCACCAAAATTAGACAAACCAAAAAATTCAGTGGATCCAAAAGACAAGGTAGAGAAAAACAAATTCTAGCTAAATTCTCAATGGCTGAATGCAAATGAATTATTTAGCTTGCAATGAAATCAGTATGTCGTTTACCATAGCATAGATTCGAACACTATATATTTATACCAAGAAATGAATCAATCAAGAGTTTCATAAGAAGCAGTGATGATATATGATACAAAAATAAAAACATTATTATGGTACATCAATATAGTCCATCATCTATCAAAGGAAACAAAGAGGCAAAAGAAAAACAACAATCTTTCACCTAGTAGTTGATGTATGCTCAAGAAATGGAGATCAATGACACCAAGGAAATCATTTTCATCCATTTTGTAATGACCAGTATTTGCTCGGTCTCAATCCGAACCTAGATGTAGACCACCCCCATTTCGGGCGGTCTGGTCCAACCTAACTTAAAAAAGCTTCAAAATCGGGCAAATTAGAGCTCATGTTAGCATGCCCTTCTCTATATGTGTGGAGCTCACAATCCCTTTTTACCCATAAATGGGTTGCACACTAACCTCGGGTAGGCTTCCTCCTGTTTCCTAAAACTGTCTCCTCTTTTCCCTTCCTCTTCCTCCCTCCTGCTCCTCCACTGCCTCATCCTCTTCTTCTTCCTTCCCCTTCCTCCTTTAATGTCTCGTCCTCCACTTCTTCCTTCCTCTTCCTTCTTTATCTTCCTCTTCTTCCTTCCTCTTTTGATACATACTAGTGTACCATGTGACGATAGTAGTCAATACATATTAATCCAAGCAAGGAATGGTACAATAGTAGGGTAAAAAATTGCAACCCTTGACTGACTCGCTGCTAGCTAATGGAGGAAGCAACAGTCAGCTTCATTTGTCCTTTCTTAAGGGTAAAACGATTAATCTGTATGGATGTGAGAGGTGTGGAATGAGAAAAATATAGTCCCACTATGGTATGAAAAATTGACTAGCTTAACTGGTAAAATCCATCATTATCTTCATAGTTATAAGTAGGTCCGTTTCAATTTTTATTATATGATATACATAATGTGACTCATCATCTTCCAAATGAATTTATCATAGTTACTTCTTTAATTAAATAATCTCCACTATTTTTAAGTATTATCAGTTATAATTATCTAGAAGGTGAACCTTGGTGATGGTAAAATTGATCCCTAATGACTTGTGTAAATAGGGATAATGGTAAATAGGGTTAACAGTTATTACCTAATTACCTTATAGGTAAATTATTTAATTTTTCTCATCTAAGACCTAAATGTTCAGAAACAATAAAATATATGTCGATGGGTACCTACTAAAGGTATGCTGAGAAGTAATTAATTATACAACACAAAAGCTAGCATCATTAGATGTATCATAAAATGTTTGTTTCAACTACAACAACAACAAAGTCATAAGTCCTACCTATTTGGGGTCAGCTATATGGATCTTTTGCCGCCATTAAGATCTATAAAACGCCATACATTTAGTAAAGTCTAAAGTACTTGAATCCAAGGTTTACCCTACCAAGCGGTAAGGCCCCGTACCGGGCGGTACGTACTGGTCCGTCTGACTAGTATGTGGACCGGCGGCTACCAACGGTACTGCCTAAATCGGTCGTCGACGATTGATTTTGACCGTCGACGGTCAATTTCGACTATCGGTAGTCGATTGAGGGCAAAATAACAAAAAGGAGAAGAGGGAGAAAAAGGAGAATAAAAGGAGAAAAATACATCATGCGCTGCTCTTCACCGGTTCCCCCGCACGATCCGCCACCCGCGGGTCACCCGCACGATTCATCGCCTGCGGGTGAAGAATTGCCGACAAGCAAATCCTTCTCCCCGCACGGGGAGAAGGATCGAGGCGACGTCAATAGCTTTTTTTTTGTAATATATATTATATTATATTAATATTATATTATATTATACCGAGCGATACGCATTGTGGATACCGCTCAGTTCGGGTACCATACCGTACCGAGATAAACTCGGTATGCCGATACGAACCGATACGACGAACCTTGCTTAAATCTTTATCTATAGTTTCTATTAAAGTGTTTTTAGTTCTTCCTCTACTAATCCTTGTACCACTAATATTAATTATTTCACCTCTTCTGACTACTGCATCTAGAGGTCTCCTCAGCACATGCTCATACCATCTTAAACGATTTTGTTTCATCTTATCTTCTATCGAAGTGATACCTAGTTATTCATGAATAAAAATATTTTTTTTCTATCTTTCCTAATAACTCCACGCATCCATCTCAACATTCTCATCTCGGCCACATACACTCTTTGTATATATTTTTTCTTAACTATCCAACACTCAAATCCATAAAGATTGTTGGTTTCACAATTGTTTTAGAAAATTTTTCTTATAATCTTAAAGGTATTCGATGATCACATAAGACTCATGACATCCATCATCATTTTAATTATCTTGTTTTCATTTTATGAATAATATCTTCATTGATCTCTTCATCTTGTTGAATAATTGATCTAAGATACCTAAGGCTTTTACTTAAAAGGATTTATTGTTTATCTGATTTAACTACATTCTTTTGTTTATTTCTAGAATCACTAAAATTACATTTTATATATTTTTAAGGTCAATGATTTAAACAGGTACTCGGGAGCTCACCTAAGTGTCGAGCGAAGCGAGGCGAAGCCCGAGCGCCTCATATGAGGACCAAGCGACACGCTTCAATGAGGGGTTGCCTGGGTGCTCATCCGAGCCCAAGCGTCGGGCGCTTCGGGCAAGTGCCTGGTTGATATAAGGCAACCGAACCAAACTTTCCAGTTTTGTTCGGTTAAATGTGTGTTAGTTGGTTCCATTTAACCAACTAATGGATGTAGTTCCTTACCTCAAAAGCTATGTGCGACCCATCTCCTAACCCTAGCGCGCGTTTTCTCATGCTGCCTCCGCCGTCGATGCTTTCTGCAACCGCCTCCGCTGCAAATGCAACGAACCGAGCCTTCCTCTGTCGCCGACCGAGTCTTTCTCCCACTACTTCCGTTGTTGTCCGCTGTCACTGTTCGGCTATTGTCAATTGTTGTCCGCTATCGCAGTTGTTGTCCGCTACTTCTCTTATGACTTTTCACTGTCGATTTCACTGGGTGACATTTTTTATCCCTTTTAACAGTTCTATTCTTCCCTTCTAACTGTTGTTAACAGTTAATAATATGCTATTAACAGTAGATTATTAATTATTATACAATGTCAAAACTTTATTTGACTTCTGAGTCCTATGACATTTTTGTTATTAGCAGATGGATAATATGACTTGGTACTTTAGAAATTAAAATTTTTAATTTAATATTATATTTTATTTAAATAATTATATTTATTAATCATATTATATAGTTTTTTATATTTTAATATTTTAGAGCGTCTTGCTTCGCTTGGGCAAGCACCTAATGCCTCGGGAGTTTTGGAATCTTTTTCTGCGCCTTTTGACGCCAACACTTTTTAAATCACTATTTAAGGCTTGCCTCCATAGCTCAAGTTTATATTAATTTCACTTGGGCTCTCAACAACTAAGCAAATATCATCAGCAAATAACATACACCAGGGAGATCTATCATATAAGTCAAGGTTTGACTTACCGGTCTGTACCGATGTACCGAATTTATCTCGGTATCGGTACTGGTACATGACATTATGCATAATGCATACCACCCGATATATTAAAATATAATATATATTTCATAATATAATATTATATAATATAATATTAATTATATTAAAATATTAATAAAAAAAGAAAAGGGGGTGACGTCACCTCGACCTTTCTCCCGCGGGAGACGTTTGTCTCCTCGTGCGGAGAAAAGCTGACAGTGATGATTGGTGGCGGACCATGGCGACGCACGGCAATCGACGAGGATGGCGCAGGGAAATAAATACTCCTCTTTTCTTTTTTTCTTCTTTTCCTCTTCTTCTTCTTCCCTTTTTCTCCCTCAATCGGCCGCCGAAGGCTGAAATCGATCGCCGAAAGTCGATTTTTGGCGGAACCGACCAGTAGCGGGCAGTCCACATACCGGCAACCTGATGGATCGGTATACGGGCGATATAGGTCGAAATTACAAACCTTGATGTAAGTGACTATTAAGTTCATCCATTATCAATGTAAAAAAGTGGAGACTTAATATGGATCCTTGATGAACTCCTATGCTAATAGGAAACTTAATAGACACTCCTTATAGTTCTAACTAACTAGTAGTTACATTATCATACATATATTTAATAAGGATTCACATACCGGTCCGTACTGGTGTTCCGATATTTTGTCGATAACGATGCGATTCGACCGACATTTTGTCGATCAGATCGAGCGGTACCAATATATTATAATATATTTATAATATATTAAAATATAATATTATATAATATAATATTAATATAATTATGAAAAGAAAAGAAAAAGGCGGCGTCGCCGATCTTTTCTCCTGAGAAAAATCGCATGCGACCCACAGCAACGATGGCGGCGGCTGAGCGATCCATGGTGGCGACGCAGTACCTTTTCTCTTCGCTTCTTCTTCTTCTTCTTCTTCTTCTTCTTCTTCTTCTTCTTCTTCCCTTCTCAATTTCTCCTTAATCGACTGTCGACGATCGCCTTTTAGCAGTACTGCACTGTCACGGGCTTAGCTGATTTGCCTAAGCTGTGCAGCACCCATGCGTGTCCGTCCGCACGGGTCAGCCATCCCCGAGATCTCCTAGAGTCCCTTAGACTTACAAAAGAGAAAACGGGCCACAAGAAGCAATTCCCACGGGATCCACAAGCAACTACTGAATAAAAACACTTTATAAAGCCAAATACAAATTACACCCATGGACATTACAAACTCAGAGAGGTTGCACACAAAGGATAATAGTCCATTACAGACCGCATCAAGTCCCCACAAGTGCTTATAAGACACACTTGTATTTACAAGCCAAACTTGGTCATAAAGCAAATCAAACTAGTCAAGTCATCGCAAGCCCGCTTCTTGTTGTACAAGATATATACCTAAACCGAAGGACACGGACAAACACGAGCATTTCATCGAACACCTTGTTTACATTATTGTCCGTGACATTCTCCACCACTTATTCCTTCGACGTCCTCGTCGAAGCCACTGTAGACGCTGCATCTCCTCACATTCTGCTGAATCTTCAATCTTCTGCTTTGGCTGCAACACGCCCCTTTAGCTCCCTGCCGCTCTCTGCCGTTGTTTTTGAGTAGTCGAACTCGATCCGCCATGCTGCTTCAACTCACCAACGGGGTGAGTTGTGCTGATCCTTGTTGGTTCTCGCGGATCCCTCGATGAAGGAAAAGACCTGCCTTATTATGCGCCAGTATCGTAGTATACTCATATTGCTTAAACTGGGTGGATGTTTGTTGATGCTTTAACGAGCATCGCCTCGCGAATCGAGCAAGATGGTGCAAGTCGAACTCTTGCCCCAAGCAGTTGCAGGTGGGCTACTAGTGCAAACTCACTCGTAAGCTCTTAGAGCTGCTCATGAGGAGTGCGATAGTGAATAAGACAAGTGTAAATTTGGGCACTCTTTGGGAGTGGAGGAGGCGCAATCTGGTGTGCAATTGGGAAAAGGAGCTTCAAAAAGAGACTTATAACAGTGGAAACCCACCTCGATGTTCTTGAAGCGAGCTTGGAGGAACTCTACCAAGGGCAATAAAGACTCTTTGGGGTAGAGAGCTCACAAGAAGAAGCTGAATCTCGGATAGATAGGGTTGAGTCCCTGGTCGATCGATCGATAGAGGATACCAAAGACTCAGTGTGACATCTACATGAAGTTATGGCGTAACTCATGATAAAGGTGACGTTACTCACAAGAACTCTTAATGCAGGAGAGAACAATACCCGCGCTGCACCATTGAAGTTTTTAAGGTCCTTCCTCCACAATGTTTGCCCATTGAACCTTCTTCCACTGTTAGTTGTCACTTCCAAGTATGTTCGCATCACTCCCGCTTTCGATTAGTCAATTGAGAAATGAAGTGAAAAATCTACTCTCAATAGTACTGATCACCAATGTCTTCCATAAGTTTTCTTTGAAGGGTCACTAAACTTATGCAGAGCTCCTCTGTTGGATAGATAAGAGAACTGGGATACTTGACTTCACCCATTCTCTTCGTAGTTGAGAAGGTAAGGTTACTTGGCTTCGCTCACCTCCTCGAGTTAGAGAATTGGGGTACTCGGTTTCGCCCATTCTCTCGAGTTGAGAAGGCAAAGGTTACTCGATTTACCGCCTCCTCGAGTTCATGCATCGAGTTGGTTACTAACATTCGCCCGCTTTGCTCACACTCAAGCACTTGAAGTGTTTGCATTCCTGCGTTGAGTTAGCTCGTGATTTGCCTTCTCACCGCCATTGAACTTCGGAATGCAAGAAGTGGCGCCTCCCGAGTCCACCTCCTTTCTAACCGACGCTTTTGGGTAGCCGAGCCGACTTGTCATCGCCTCGCCTTTCGACCACCGCCCGACACCACTATGTCCTCCTAGCAGTTCTCCTTGGTCGATGGAAAGACAGATCGCAACTCACGCATGGCCTCCGTCATCTGTTGCAGGCTCGTGCATTGCTCTCCTTAGCTTCCTTGGTAGCAACGCTTACTCGGCTTTGTCTTCGACTTACCTCCCTTAAGCAAATGTGAGCGAAACAATCCAGCTCTCCACCGCTCGATTATACTTTTGTATAACCAAGTCCCTCCATGGGACTCACTATTACTTGCAATCGACTTCTCCTCGATGGTATACCCCATATCGATGACCAAGGCTTTCATCCGATGCAAGCTTGATGACACACGGAAGACCCGCCTCACTACGACGTTCACCCTTGAATCCACCCTTCTTGCTGCATTGTTCACCGAAATGGAGCTCTCGCTCTAATCATCCATGATCACGCCCCTCCATGGGACTCACTAGTGCTTGTACTTGGACTTCTTCCTCGGTGGTATACCCCATATGATGACTAAGGCTTTCATCCAATGCAAGCTTCAATGCACACGAAGACCCGTGGTACTACGACATTCACCTTGAATCCATAGCCCTTCTTCTTGTTGTGTCGTACACCAAAGTGGAGCTCCCAATAACTCCTAATCATACCTCAGATAATCTTGTCCTCACGGGACAAGATTACTCAGACATTACTACGAACTATTCCACCACGATCCGCCGCACCATGTCGCCTCCTGGTGACATCTCCATCATCTGATTCTTGTGTGATGAACTCGGACTAGGACTTCTCCACGTGGCCTCGCCAACACATCGTAGGGCTTCCGCCATCTCCGATTTTTAGTTCGCTCCTGGCAATTCACCTTCGCCCCCACTCTTAGGTCACACCGGAAGAAGCATATCTCTAGGACCACGCCTAGTAGCTCTCAAGTCCTCGACTTCGCTAGAGTTGGTGCACCATTGTTCGGATCTTGGGCCTCTATCCTCTACCAAAGACAATCTTGCTATGCATCTCTTGTTCCCGATAACTCAACGGCAACACGTGGTATATTCTTCAAGAGTACCCACGCCCTCTTACCCGTTAAGGTCTCTCGATCCCAACTTTGCCTCCGCAAGTTGAATCACCATAGTTACTCCGTCAAATGCATCTCGAGGTAGCTTGTGCCTCAAGCTCCCTTCATCTTTGGCACCATGCAAAATAAGTCTGTCCCATCGAATGAAGAACCCATGGAACGACATGATCCCACTCTTGCCTCTACAAGAGTTCATGCCCTTGACCTGTTCAAGGAAAGCTCGTGCCTCCGCCTCCATGTTCCATCTTCTATGTCGACTCCCTTCACGCGGCTTGGGTACTTCACTGAGTTCCACCCAAGTCGCTCCGCTCCTCAATTTGCATTGAGTTGATAGTGGCCCTCGCGTCCACCATTCCACGGGTCAGCCCTCTGTTGAGTTTGATTTTTACATCGACTCTAAGTGTGCCTTCATATGATGTTGCCTTGGATTGCTCCCCCACTTGATCTCGAAATGCATTCACCAATGCATTACCTCATTCGAGATCATGCGACGACTCTTCGCCGCTCACTCAGTCCGTTGAGCTTTGTGGAGATATAGCCTTGAGGAAGTCTTCCTCAATACGCATGCCATACGATTCTCCCACTAGAGAACTAGGACTTATCCCTCCTGGATATCTGTCCTGCTGGAGCAACTTTTCTCTTTACATACTTCCCACTGGAAGTTTCGGAGACCATCATCCCCTTTGGACTGCTCCGTCTTGCTGAACAACTTATGTCTTGTTCTGCCCTCGCAAATGCACTTGCTAGATTGCGACCCTTCTCCAATACAATCTCCACTGCACCCTTCAAGGTCTAGCAACGTGTTGTACTTGTTGCACATTTCAGCCGCCTACAGACATATCATTTCCATGTCGAAGAGAAAGTTCTGATGCTCCATGCCGCCGAGTTCCGATCGCGCCTTAGGATAGCCACGAACACTTCGTCATCTGTGTACAAACCCTTGCATGAGTTCTGAATCCTTCGAGTTAGCAATTCTCCTCACCTCTGTGAGCTTTGCACAACTCTTTCGGTCGTTACGTAACACCTCTCATCTTGCACGGTCTCATCTTTCACCAAGCGCCCGCTTTGCCTTGAGCACCGTCAAGTTTTGATTGCCAACGTCGAGCTATAGCTCGAACTCAACCATCCCAATCTTTGTACGCTACGCATTCTTCTTCGCTTGCTTGTCCTCGTGGTGCCTCTCACGCAAAGGGTTAGTCATTCCTCTGAATGCCAAACCTGGATGCCCGCTCTTCTGAGCGACTCCTTTCCCTACATCTCAATGTCCGTTTTCCCCCAAACGGTTGCGCATGTCTGCCTCTCTACCCCAACTAGGTCCCCACGTCAGTATAGTGGTATTGCGTATGCTTGTCCCGCCTCGATACCACACTATCACGGGCTTAGCTGATTTGCTTAAGTCTGCGGACCCATGCGTGTCCGTCCGCACGGGTCAGCCATCCCCGAGATCTCCTAGAGTCCCTTAGACTTACAAAAGAGAAAACGGGCCACAAGAAGCAATTCCCACGGGATCCACAAGCAACTACTCAATAAAAACATTTTATAAAGCCAAATACAAATTACACCCATGGACATTACAAACTCAAAGAGGTTGCACACAAAGGATAATAGTTCATTACAGACCGAAGTCCCCACAAGTGCTTATAAGACACACTTGTATTTACAAGCCAAACTTGACCATAAAGCAAATCAAACTAGGCTAAGCCTTCTGCTTGTTGTAGATATGTACCCAAACCGAAGGACACGGACAAACATGAGCATTTCATCGAACACCTTGTTTACATTGTTATCCGTGATAGCACGGTAGCGGTCGGTCCGCGTATCGGTCAGCTGCCGGACCGGTATATACCGGGCAATACGGGGCCTTACCGCTCGGTAAGGAAAACCTTGATATTTAATAACATCAATATAAGTAGTGGAAATACCTTTCTTTTCTACAACCCACCATAAGAAATCTCTAGGAACTCTATCATAAGCTTTCTCTAAGTCAATAAAAACCAAGGTTTGCAATTTCGATATGTGCTAGGCGGTACATACCGATCTACCAAGTTACCGATATGTGGATCGCCCACCATCGGGCGATACCGCCAAAATCGATTGTCGACGGTCGATTTCGACCGTTAGAGACCGATCGAGGGAGAAATCGTCCCTCGACGATCGATTAAGGGAAGAAGAAGAAAAAAAAGAGGAAAAGAAGAAAGATTGAGACGACATCACTCTTTTTTTTTATATTTAATATTATACTTAATATTATATTATATTATATTTTACTATATTAAGCGGTACACATTGGTACCATATTGGTACCGAGATAATCTCGGTACACCAATATGGACCGATATGTCAAACCTTGATAAAAACCATATATAAATATTTCTTTTTCATCCAATACTTTTCCATTAATTGTCTTAATAGATAAATAGCTTCTATGGTTGATCTTCCAAGTATACAACCAAATTGATTTTCAGATATATTTGTTTCAAGTCTTATCCTACTTTTGATAACTTTTTCCCAAAGTTTCACAATATGACTCATGATTTTAATTCCTCTATAATTTAAACAATTTGAATGTCACCCCTAGTTTAAATTAACACAAAAAATTTCTTTCTTCATCCATCGGGCAACCTTCCGAATCTCATGATTTTGTTAAATAGGTTAGTTAACCAATTTACTCCCTTGTCCCCTAAACCTTTCCAGACCTCAATAGGGTGCCATTAGGCCCTACACTCTTAGCTATGTTCATATTCTTTATTGCATCTTTTATTTCATTAGCTCTAATTTTACAAATAAATCTATGATTATTAAATCTACTTCCATTATTTAACGTTAAATCTAAGTCCTATAGGGATATTTATTAAATAATTTATAAAAATATTTTTGTATATTTCTTAATCCCGTTATCAATAGCAAATATTCTTTGATCTTGGTCGTTAATATATCTAATATTACCTAAATTCTTATACTTACTTTCCCTAGCCTTAGCAATTCGACATATATCTTTTTCACCATCTTTAGTATCTAATTTATTATAAAAATCATCATAAACATTATATCTTGCCATACTATTGCTATTTTCATTTGTTTTTTAGATTCTTTATATCTTTTAATTTTTTTAATTTTTTTCTAATTTTTATAATTATGTCAATCATTAAAACATGATCTTTTGATAAAATTTATTTTTTGAGCTTACCCACACCACCACGAGCTCTCTCTTAAGGTTACACCTCTACATTTAATTTCACCAATTCAATATATATATTTTTCACTATCTTTGATACCTAATTTATTATAAAAATTATCATAAGCTTTATATCTTGCCATACTAACCGCTATTTTAGTCTCTTTTCTAAATTCTTTATATCTTTAATTTTTTCTAATTTTTATAATTGTCAATCATTAAAACATGATCTTTTAATAAAAATTATTTTTCTAAACTTCTACACACCAGCATAGCTCTCTCTTAAGGTTACGTTTAATTTCACCAATTCGATATATATCTTTTTCACTATCTTTGATATCGAAGTTATTATAAAAATTATCATAAGCTTTATATTTTTGTCATACTAATTGATATTTTAGTCTCTCTTTTAAAATTATTTATATCTTTTAATTTTTTCTAATTTTTATAATTATATCAATCATTAAAACATGATCATTTAGTAAAAAATATTTTTTTAAACTTCCTTGCACCACCACTAGCTCTCTCTTAAGATTACTACCTTTAGTTTCACCAAGAATGTACTTTGTTAAGCTCTCAATTTTATTTGTCATCGTAGTCCAAATAATATTAATATTATCCTCATCTAAGTTCCAAGTCATCTCTTAAAAGTGTTTACATTATCATCTTTAAGATTCCACCATCCAGTCCTAGTAATTTTTTCTATTATATTTTCGATCTTTCATTTTCTATAGTAAATATCTAATGCCATCAGCCTATATTGATTCAACAAACCTTCGCTAGGTATAACTTTACAATTCTTACAAATAACTTTATCAATCTTTTTAATAAGAAAAAAATTTATTTGACTACAACTATGACCACTCTTATAAGTAATTAAAAGTTATCTTTCATCTTAAAATGAGTATGTACAATCAAGGTTTTCAATTTCGATATTTACCACCCGATATGAGCAGTACATACCGGTCCGCTAAGTTGCCGGTATGCGGACCACCCGCTACCGGGCGGTTCCGCCAAAAATCGACCGTCAGCGATCGATTTCGACTGTCGACGATCGATTGAAGGGAAAATCGACCGCCGACGGTCGATTAAGTGAGAAAAAGGGAGGAAGAAGAAGAAGAAGAAGAGGAAAAAGAAGAAAAAAAAGAGGAGAAAAAGACCTCGCGTCTTGCGGTTGGTTGCGCCGTCGCCCGTGGTCGGGCGCTCTTTCTCCCTTGCTGGGAGAAAGATCGAGGCGACGTCGCCAAGCGGGGAGAAAGATCGAGGCGCCGTCGCCCCTTTTTCTCTTTTTTTAATATTTTGATATTATATTATATAATATTATATTGTAAAAATATTATATTATATTTTAATATACCATGTGCATGCGTCTTGCATACCAATACCATCTGATGAGATGAACTCGTATCTTTGATACGAACCGATAAGTCAAACCTTGTTTACAATTATAAGATTATACGAAGTTGTAAAATCCAAAATCATACCACCATCTTCATTTCTCTCCCCATAACCAAACCCTCCATGTAGCTTTATATCGCTCATATATTTTCCCTACATGACTATTCAAATCTCCTCCAATTATAAGTTGTTCAAATATAGGCATTCCTTGAATAATATCATCTAAGTTTTCCTAAAATTCTCTTTTAGTCTGATTATCAACTAACTTTCAATAATATCAACTAATTTTCAACTAACTTCTAAAAATTTAAGATAAAAAGTTATCCATCGCTTTTTGTTTCATCAATTGCTTTGTCTGTCTCCAGATTAAATAAATATCAAAAAAATCCTATAGTGTTGCAACACACACTTGTAAACGAGAAAAAGCCAGCAACATTTGAAGCAATGGTATACAAATTATAAATCACATTTGGACAATGTGGCCCTCCATCATTAAAAAAAAGCAATTAAGCAAGGAGCAACAATTACTAAGAAAATGATAAAAGATTAAAAAGACTTCATTTTTAATAGTCATAGCATCATACCCTTATACTGAGTCTATCACTCGAACAATCGTCAAGCATCAAATATTTAATATTAACATGAAGTTCATTGTCTCAAATTAAATGTTTAGTTAGTTGAAGAAAGGAAATAAATCTAAATATATGCGTCAAATACTATTAAGATAGGAATTTATAAATTAATTATCAGCAAAGGAGAGGCAACTAGAACCTGCAATGCTAGCCGAAGAGTTAATCTCTCATCATCTGCCTTGAGCCTCGTCCCTCCCAACCTAGGCTGATATGTCTGAATATATCCAGATTGCTCTAACATTGTATGATTTTTTACAATCACTGGTGGTGGAAGCGGGTGGGCAAAGTTGCTGACATCATCAAGAATACATATGCCAGCATCATCATCATCCTCCACACTTATGCAGCTTAATGTAGAACTCACATTAAGATCATCATCACTATGCTTGAGACTATTGTGTTGTATGTAATGAGATTCTTGCACCAGTTCCTCTCTTCCAGTCTTTGTTGATGTCTTTTGCTGCTTATTGTGTAGATTTGGAAAAGAATGAGGGAACCATTTTAATGATGCATCAACAGCAGGTATATGAGCATCATCAAAGATAGAATTTCCAGTAGATGGTAGTGGAGAGGAATCTATACTAGATTCACTCTTAAGACTAACATCATCTAGATAATTCTGCTCCACACACATGTCTGGCAGTGGTTCATCAGTATCAGCCATTTGAATCAAGGACCCAACTGATGCCAATGCTTTATCCAACTCCACTGCACTGCTTCTAGTTGAACTCTGGAATGGATACAGATGATCCTCGTTTTCATCGTATATTTGTTTTAGTACATCCTTCTGATGTGACACAATTAAATGAGGGAACTGACCTTGTACTGTGTTTCTTAAACCTCTTAAGACACCATCAGTAGGAGACTCCCTATATGGCACACAGCCATTGCCATGAGCATTGTACACCATATTTGTTGCCTCAGTAGCATTCAACTTAGAAATAATGGAATTCAGAGAAGTTGAATCAACATCCATAGATGTAGTATATAGACATTTTTCCTCCAGAGAATTTTTCAGAGCAGCATTTCTGTCATCATAGAACTTGCAATCAGTTAAACCAGTCTTTTTTCTTGACATAGTATTTAATGAATCTGCAAAACAAGAAGCAGAGAAATTATCAGCGGAAATGTTCCTCACATGTGCCAAATTAGATTGGGAATGTTGTTCCACCTTGCAGTGCATGAATGATAACATACCATCTGCATAAGATTCATACATTTTGAACCTATTCTGCTGTGAAATCCCAGCTCTCAGCTCATCAAAGTCCTTTTGATCACTGTCCGAGTGCAAGTCACAACCGAAGTCTACATAATGTGAGACATCTAGACCTGCTTCTTCAGCATTACCAAAGGGACAATTCGGCAGATACTGCAATTGTTGACTGTTGAAGTTGCTACTTATCAAACTATCATGAGAACTTCCAACCAAATTCAATGAACTAAAATCATATTCCTGATTTGAAAATCCAAAAAAACTCAAAGGATAAGCAAACATGCTTTTGGAATCAGCATGTGCTGAGACAGCACTGGTGTGACCACTCACTGGGATTAAGGGAGAGTTGGAACTTTGTTCTGATCCAAAAGAAAATCCTAAATTCGTTTCTTTTTTACAGTCCGATACACCCAGAAAATTTGATGTTGTCCATTGAGAAGCAAGCTCTCCATGAGCTGGAGATTTCGAAAAACCTAGACATAACATTAGAAGGGAATTATCTTGCTTGTACTATGTCTTAAGACTTAGCTAGTACAGCTTAAGCACATAATACTAGTTCCCACAAAAATATAATAACACAATAGAGTACAACACAAATACCAGCATTAGGCTGAAAGGCATTAACAGGATCTGTTGGACCACCAGATTGCTTGCCTTGGTGTGAACCTTCAAAAGTAATCTGCATATTACACTTCCATGAAATTAGCATTAACCAAATTAGAAAGCAAATTACTACTGAATAAACAAAAGACAAACCACATATACTCGACATGGATTATATTTGATTTAAGTGCTGAAGAAAGGTTTAGAAATGAGGTCATTATGAATCACCAAAATAAAAATGTACATACTAGGTATGTAAACTGTAAAGGCTATCTTCAGCTAGTATTTATAAACTGTCCACTTAATGTAGTTTGTTTCAAGTTGAACAGACCAGACAAAGTCTAATAAGCTCCATATTTGAGTCGAGGTTCTATCTAGCATCAGTAAACTGTTGTAGCTAAGTTCAACTGCAATTTGCTTCACTATGTAGGTCAGCTCGGCGCCAAAAGAGTTGGTCTTTCCAAGTTACTGTTAAAAATTAAAATCTTCCTATTTCTTATTCTATGCCTACACTTTCAACAGTAGATGTACAGAAAGATTACTGAAAACTATATACCATCCATTAGGCTCTGACAGTTCTAGCATGTATGTTCATAGAATAAAACTAGAAACAGTATTCATTGGTTGAATTACGTCTTGTTACAATTATCAAAAATGTCCCTCAAAGACGAAGTTCATAAAAACATTATTAAAACCATCTAAAAGACACCAATTCACCAAAGTCAAGAATAATAAACGTCCAGAGGTTTTTTGCTCACCAATAATCAAGCAAAATAGAGGATGTACTTCTAGGCTATAAATCTCATGCATAAGTCATTAAGTTTTCGAGTTTGTAGCACATAGCTTTAGAAAAAACCACCAAAGGCTAATGGCCAAAGCTTCTATCAAAAGCTGCATAACTAATCCCTGAAGAAACTGACCCACATGATGATGGAGGACAATTGCTTGCAGCTCATGAATAAGTTATGGAACAATACCTATTGATATGTATAACGTCAAAATTGAAAAAGTAGCCCAGATCTTTATCAATAATAACTAACTGTTTCAAAAAAATTTAGTTAATACAGAAAAAGAAATGTCGGTTGGACCTTGTCACAGATTGGCCATGACAAGAGTCAACAGTGAGATAACGGCAGGACCACACACCAACAGTCCTTTCTTTCAGATACAAAGGACCACTTGGAGCAACTAATCACCATATGATTCCATGAGTCCCAGACAGAATTGCAGAACCCTATCACAACTACTACAACGATTATTTTAGCTATCAAGTTAGATGCCCTTTGTTATGCCGACAATACACAGAAAACTCCCCTTACCTTCTTCAATCTACACAAGAGACGACGCAGCTGATACCCAATCAAGAACACCAAGAACATCAAGATCCATCAGCAAACAGACAAAGACTAACATCTAATGGCAGGGTCACAATCGCATGCGCAAACGACCATAATTCAGAGCGAACTGAAGGCAACCTTACCTGGGACTGGTCGTCGACCGGGTCGAAGGGCTGCTCATCGAGGAAGGCGTAGAGGCCCTCGACGCTGATCGAAAGATTGTCGTCAAGTAGGAGGGCGTCGTAGCCGTCGAGGTTATCGGACGAATTCTCCGGAGCGACGGCCATCGGCGGCGGGAGAGAAGACCAAACCCTGATTCTGCGGTCCGGAGAGTCGCCGCCGCCGTCGTCGTCAATTCCGAGTCTCGACGACGAGAAACAAATAGAACAGGAGAAAACGAGGAAGAAGAAAGCAGGGGTGGGGAAGAAGCGTGGGGAGAAGAATCCGGAAAGATTGATGGGTCCGTGACAGATATCGGAGAAAGCAAAGAAGGGAAACAGAACTTGTTAATCGAGTGGGAACTGCGTCGGTCGGGGGATGGAAAGTAAACAAGAAGGAAAGCTACACTAAAATATAGCAACCGGAAAAGCGTCATGCTTATCCGGAGTCCGAAAACGGCTCGGACTTGGATTATAAATATCACCAACAAAAGATCCACCATCGCCGGAAACTTCGGATCTACCCGTTCCTTCTTACTCGTTAACGTACCCGTCACGTGTCCTGTAGGGCCACGGCGCCCTTACGAGTGGTTCAGGTAGGGAAATAAATGTTGTCGCGAAATTGTTGTAGAAATAGGTATCAGACGTGAAGTTTATTACGGTGTGTTTCCTCGTACTTTGGCGGCGCAGCTTCGAGGAATGGCGTGTCCGGGAGGTGGAACCCGAGACACGAATCCGACCACTTCAGCGTTAGCGTTTGGCGAGATTAATTCGCGCCTGGCGTCATCCAATGAGAAATGAATGATCGCGAATCGGCAGCCGAAGGCTCCGTCGTGCGCGTTCTTTCCTTTTTCCCTTTTCCCACCTCTCGCTCTCACTTTGGGTTCATCTACGTTCATCTGAGAACGTAGTGGCTGACCTCTCTTTCCGGTTTCTTCTCGTCTACGTTAATCTAAGATCACACTATATACACGTGGAAGAATTTTTCAAGTAATTTAGATATATTACATTAAACGATGTAAAGAAGTCTGTCACATAAACTCGAACATAATCTTTACTAACTAGACAACAAACAGTACACTCAAGTACTAGATGTCTAAATAGAAACAATATACATAAGAAGGAACTAACGAGAGATGTACTCTTGTGCAAGTACATGTGTGGTGGAATGGAGGTGGAATCTGACATGGAGTGATCTTAAAAAGTGTTGTAATGCTTACTTAAAAATCGAGAAGTAAATTTTGCTTGGTATGATATCCTTTAAGGCTGTTCATCGTTGTCATTATTCTAGTATAGATGGGTCGGGGATCTATTGATCCATATTCTTTATAGTTTTTATAGACATGAGTAATAATATTATGTATGTGCTACATATCAAAAACAAAAAAAGTAAAAATATAAGATCAAATAAAATAAAGCTTATAGCAACGTGAACGATCAATCCTTTTCATATACGAGGATAATAGTTGTCCAAAAAGTTGTTAGAATTTTATGGATCATAATTAAACGTGTGTTAGTCAAAATTAAAAAGTGATCTAATTAATAAAAAATTATTTGACTAAAAAGGATAATTATCATGAAAATTAATTATGTAGATATCATCAATTATATTTCTAAGTTGGTGACGTGATAAGTTCGAAATATAAAACATCATAAGTCATTATGAAATATCATGAGACATCATGAGTCATAACTTATGGTTATGACTATAAAAAAGAGTTATGATCATTTATTACAGAATAAAGAATAACATTCTCTTCATCCGTCAAAGAAAAATCTAAAGATTCCAAAAAAAACTATGCAATTGAAATACCAATATATCAATCAATCCAAAATACTCCAATGGATTCATCAGATATGCTTTTATGTTAATGTGTTTCATAATTATTGTAGGACTTCATGTTTAGTATTGAGAATATAATAATGCTGATGGAAATATTCTCCAAAGGTTTTGGATCTATAAGGTATATATGATCCATGTTAGTTTTGTTAAATTTTATCAACAAATGGTATCAGAGCCATCCTACAATGACTATTGAATACATGCATCTTAATGGTATTTTGGTAGTATTTTATTTTGATTTGATTCTATCATCATCGAGGAAGACAACAGTTTTATGAACCGTCGACTTTATGAACTTTTAGTTGATAGTGTTTTATGAACTGTCGACATTATTTTACAAAACTTTTCATTGCAGCATAGTCTCCTATATTATTTGTTAAAAATGATCCATATATGAAACAACTATTCATTAAAGTGCTATTGATTTTGTCTAATTGGCTTAAACATAATATTAATTCTATAAATTTATTTGCTAATATAAACTGATTAAGTTCACATGAGTTAAATGTTTGAATCAATAAATTAAGGTCAAGCCAATTTAACTAATATGGTTCAAATTATATTTACATCCATACGATAATTACCCAACCCAAAGGAAGATTAATGATTAGTAGGATTTTATACACAGCTGTGATGATAAACATGTGATAATTATAAATTTTATATGTGGATGATAAATCAATCCAAAGATGGGTTTATCATTTGACATACCTTATTGTCAGTGTTTGATCATTATAACAAGACTACCATTAGTAATTAATATTAAAGTCCATAAACAAAGTATTAATGTTGCACTTAGTATCTTGAGATGAGTTATATCATTATTTGAATTTTTTTAAGTGTATGGTATTATAAATATGAGTATATTTTATTATTATCTATTATTTTCTTATTTAGGTTCTTTTGCTACAATATATGTTAACCTCAGTTCAGTACCGGTTCTAAATAGAACTAACTTTAAGGATTAACAATAAAATATTCTGATCATTTTGGGCTGCATGGATCTGAATCTTGCACTTAGGGAAGACCAACCCACTTCTTTTACAGAATCTAGCTCTCCCATTGAAAGGAGACTATTTTAGAAATATGATAGGTCTAATTACATAAGTCTTATGATCATTAAGTGTGGCATTCCAAAGACCTTTAGGGGTGCGATGTCCGAAGGGATTATCAATGCTAAAGATTTTCTTGCTAAAATAGAAAAATATTTTCTTAAAAATGATAAGGTGGAAACAAGCATTCTGCTTCAAAACTTAATTTTTATGAGGTATATCGATAAAGAAATATAAGGGAGTACATCATGGAGATGTCTAATCTTGCTTCAAAACTTAAAACATTAAAGCTTGACTTATCAGAGGACTTACTTATCCATTTGGTTCTGATATCTCTTCCTACATAACTCAATTAATTTAAAGTCAGTTATAATTGCCAAAAGGACAAATGGTCTCTTAATAAGCTTATTTCATATTGTGTGCAAGAAGATGAAAGATTGAAGCAAGAAAAGACTGAGAGTGCCAATTTGGCCCACACCTCTAAGGACAAGGGCAAGAAAAGAAAATATAAATATGAAAAGAATGAGGATGATAAGGGTCCAACATAGAAGAAACAAAATAAGGCTGATATTTATTTCTTCTATAAGAAACTTGGGCATTTGAAGGACTATACCAAATATCATGCTTGGTGTACTAAAAATGGTACATTCTTTACTTTGGTTTGTTTTGAAGTTAATTTAACTTCAGTACCTAGAAACACTTGGTGGTTAGACTTTGGTATAGCTACTAATATTAGTATTTCAATACAAGGTTGCCTAAACTATCGAAAGCCCAATGATGTTGAAAGATACATTTATGTGGGTGATGAAAAATCGGTAGATGTGAAAGCTATAGGCACATTTAGATTGTTGTTGCGTATTGGATATTATTTAGATTTGAAAGACACTTTTGTCATACCGTCATTTAGATGAAATTTAATTTATGTTTATTATTTGGATAAATCTGGCTATATTTGTTCATTTGAAAATAATCAGTTTACTTTGTCTTTAAATTCAAATATGATTGGAACTGATTCACTTATGGCTTATGACAATCTATATTTGGTTGATAATATAGTCTCTTATCATGAATCCCTAAATGTAGAATTACAAGGTATTAAATGAAAAATAAAAAATTTAAGCATATTATGACACAAACGTTTGGGACACATATCTAGAAATAAAATTGAAAGACTTATGTCAGAAGTGATTATTGATCCCATTGACTTCTCAAGTTTAGATGTTTGTGTTGAATGCATTAAAAGTAAACAAATCAAACCTAAGAGATTAGGTGTCTATAGAGCTATGAATGCCCTAGAATTGATACATACGAATATTTGTGGGTCATTTTCTACAACTTTATGGAATAGTCAATAATATTTTATATCATTAATAGACGATTACTTTAGATATGGATACTTGTATCTAATACAAAAAGTCTCAATCTGTGAATGTGTTTAAATCGTTTAAGGCTGAAGTTGAAAATCAACTCAGCAAAAGGATAAAAAGCATTATATCTGACCGTGGAGGAAAATATTATGGCAAAAATAATGCCTCAGGTGAATAATGTCCATGACCATTTGCTTTATACCTAGAGCAGTGTGAAATTGTCCCTCAGTATACAATGTTAGGCTCACCTAATATGAATGATATAGCTAGAAGACTAAACTGCATACTTACGGATATGGTAAAAAGTATGATTTCTCAATCTACTTTACCAGAGTCACTATGGGGAGAAGCAATAAAGACTACAACTTATATTCTTAATAGAGTACCAACTAAAGCAACTGCAAAAACACCTTATAAGCTTTAGACTGGGAGAAAGCCTTATTTAAGGCATTTTTATATATGGGGTTGTCCAGCAGAGGTAAAGCCTATAGGCCTAATGAAAAGAAATTGGAACTTCGAACATTAAGCAGTTACTTTATTGGTTATTCTAAGCATTCTAAGGGGTATAAATTTTATGATCCCAAATCAAAAAATATTTTTAAGATAGGTATTGCAATATTCTTTGAGGATATTGAATTTTGAGGGAGAAATAAGGTTCAAGACTTTACATTTAAGGAAGAATTGGTTTAATCTAATCCAATTCATATGGTTATTACTGATGTATCAAATTCAGTACCTTAAAAAGATATAGTCATTACAGCTCCCATACAGTATGGGAAATTATTCATGAGAAACAAACTCAACATCCTCAAGAACCCATGCCATAGGAACACCTTTGCGACGATCCATTAGAAAAAGGAGAAGTATCATTTTGTATGATTATATGGTACTTCTCCAAGAACATGAAGAAAGTAGTGGTACGATGGAAGTGCTGGTTACAGGTGTCCTACAAGCCAATCATATGAGTGATGGCACGTGTGACACACTGCGCGATCTTTTTTGCTTAAGATTATTACTACTATATTCTCATATTATATTATCTATTGTATATATATATTGTGATGTCCTTGGTTCTATGCAATGAGAATCATATCGTGATGAGATCATGATAATGAGATCGATTCACCTTTAAACACAGATCATAAATAATCTCGATTATAGGTTACTCGAGAGGGACATCGAGATAATCGGATAAATCGGTGTACTATATACCTATCCATATGATGGAGGTGGCTGGTCTCATAGCCACTTGTGTTGAGACACTAAGGATATAGTACAGGTGCTAATTGAAGAATGAGTTCACTAATTGATCCGCTTATGAAATACTGTATGGTTGATGATACCTAATATCAGATAGCGATTCCATAGTCCTAGTTGTGTATCCGGTCCTTTGACTTGAGGCATCAAGGATGCCTTATATGAGTACTCCTTTCTTTGACGCCAGACTTACAAGTTTAAAAAGTTCCAGATGTGGTACAGTTGGTTATCGGGATTGGTAGCCAACCTTACGAAGATAATTGAGTATCAATAGAGGATCATCCACTTTCGGTATCACGAGAGGAATATCTCATATGTGCTTGCTCAGACAAATCTCTAGCTAGGGTCATTCAAATTGAGAGAAAAAGAGTTCTGTGGTAGAATTCAATTAGAGTAGGACAAACTAATTCTGTATGTGACCTGGAAGTACAATGTCCAATATACGATCTTTTGGATATTAGTTAGATGAGGGATTATAGATACAAGATAACTATGGACAGATAAGTTTGATGGATTTGATCCTCCTATACCATCTGAGGACTATGGCATAATGGTCTAGTACATCCAAATCGATGAGTCGAGTGAATTATTATAGAAATAATAATTCACTATATTTGAAGGAGTTCTGATGGGAGCGACTCACGGCCAGCTCTGTGTCGGGCCTAGAGGGTCACACGCATATGGTAGATGCTTCAGCGAATAAAGGATTGGATGAAGATCTAATTAGCCCATATTCTCATTAGATGAGACTCTATACTGATGGGATCCTTGCTTAAGGCCCAATTATAGGCCTAAGAAGATTAAATATGTATGTGTGTGACACGACATATTAAGAGATCGATACAAAACAAAAACTCATTCTATAATAATATTAAGTCGATGAGCGTGAAGCAATAAAATTGACTCACATGTCCTTCCATCGTTATAAGAAAAAATTGAATCACAACATAGGTTGAGTTGGTCTAGTCTCTCGAGGCTTACCTATCTACATGATCGAGTTCTTTCCTACGGTATATAAATGTCATTGGTGACCTGAGGATATGGTTTGCTTGGTCAAGTCCTCAAGGGCATATCATCAAATCAGACTCATCTTGTAATGATGGTGATGACTTAACTAAATATCATGGTTGGTCGAGTATCTCAAGACCATGATGATTCAGAGGCCAAACATGACGGGAATCATAAGGAGTTGTGATTAGTAAGAGTTACTTACCTTTTGGACTTAGTGTAATTGGTCGAGTCTCTCGAGGTTGCACTAAGATACCGATTGGATCTCGATCCCCACTAGGACTTTGTCGAAGACTTCTATTTCACGTGTCGAAGGTGTCACATGATTCACTAGGAAAATAGTGGGAGTACATTAAAATAGAAGTCCATATCTTAATTAGTATTTTCTGTAAAGTCTGCATGTTAGTTATTTATGCTATATTTTCTTTATCGCTTGCAAAACCCCTATGTGGTATACTTGATGCCAACCACCTTATTGGTCCAAAGGCTCCATAATTTGAGAATTGTTCTCATAAAAAAGAAAATCGTATATGTCCTTAATACGATTATACCCACACAGGATGAAAGGACAAGCGAGGATGATATCACTAGCTTTGTGAAGTATAAATATAGTCCTAAAGGACAACTTGTATGTTGATCTTATACTTCAGCCCCTACCAGATTCCTTTTCACAGTTCATTATTAACTTTAATATGAGCAAGTTTGAGATAACTCTACTTGAGTGCCTCAATATGTTAAGGGAAGGTGAATACCATTAAGAAGGAGAAGTTAGTTCTCAATATTGGTGAGACTAAAAAAAAAAGGAAGGCCAACAAGATCCTTAAGATGGGTAAGGGTAAAGGAAGACCGGGTAAGGTAAAGGTTGTCAAAAAAGACCCGGCAAATGACAAAGAACAGTGCTTCCACTATGGCCAAGATAAGTATTATAAGAGGAACTGTAAGGACTACCTTGCAGATAAAGTGAAATAAAAGCTTGGAGAAACTTCAGGTATATTCATGATCAGTCTCCACTTTTCAAATTTTTATGATAACACATGGGTATTGGTTACTAGAATTGCTTATCATATCTATAATTTATTGCAGGTCCTGGCAATGCCTAGGAGATTGGCTAGAGGTGAGATGGACCTCAAGATGGGTAATGGAGCAATAGTTGATATATTTACTATTAGGGATGTTATCCTACATCTACTTGGTGGAGCTATTATTGCATTAGATGCATGCTATTTTATTCCCTCTTTTATCAAAAAATATTATTTTCATCTCTTGTTTGATAATTAATGGATGTAAATTAGTTTTTGAGAATAATAGTTGTTCAATAATTATGGATGATGATATTATCACTAGAGAGACCCTTATAAATTGCTTATATGTGTTAGACACTTCTCCACACATCATGAATATAAATACATATAAGATGAAAAAAGAGGTGAATAATGCATGCTTATGATATTATAGGCTAGGTCATATACATGAGGGAATGATTCAAAAGTTATTGAAAGATGGATACTTAGATTCATTTGACTATGAGTAATATGCAACTTGCGAACCTTGCCTTCGTGGGAAGATGACCAACTCTCCTTTTAATAGAATTGGAGAGAGAACCACTGAGTTATTGGAACTCGTATATAGTAATGTATGTGGTCCCATGTCAACTCAAGCTATATGTAGTTACGTATACTTCATTAAATTCATTGATTATTTCTCTAGGTATGGACATGTGTACTTGATAAAATACAAATCTGAGACCTTTGAGAAATTCAGGAAATATAAGAATGAAGTGGAGAACTAAATTGAAAATAGTATTAAGACTCTTCGATCAGATCGAGAAGGAGAGTACTTGAGTATAGCATTCACTCATTTCCTCAGGGACAATGAGATTCTATCCTAGTGGACACCTCCTTATACACCTCAGCTCAATGGTGTATCAGAAATAAGGAATCACACACTGTTAGACATGGTGCGGTCCATGATGAGTTTCATTGACCTACCCGTCTCATTCTGAGGGTATACCCTAAAGACCATATCTTACCTTCTAAACAGAGGTCCATCATAGTCGATAGTGTCTACACCATATAAGATATGGAAAGAAAAGAAGTCTGATCTTAAGGTGGTTAAAATTTGGGGTTGTCCTGCCCACGTTAGAAGACACAACCCCGATAAGTTGGAATCAAGGACGGAAAGGTGCACATTCGTGAGATACCCTACGGAGACTTTGGGGTATTACTTCTATCATCCCGAGGATCAAAAGGTCTTTGTTGCCAAAAGAGCTATGTTCCTTGAAATGGAACACATTCTTAGTGGAAATAGTGGGAGTGAGAAAGAGTTGAGCAAGGTTGAAGGAACCTAACTCAAGCACCATTCTAGAGCCCGAGTCTGTTCAGGTACCTAACACATAAGTTCCAACTTTGCGTAGGTCTAGCAGAGTATCTCACCCTCCTGAAAGATATGTGGGATATATCAGTGGAGAGGACTCTCAATATGTTAATCATCAGACCTACGAGGAGGCTATTATAAGTATAGATTCCAGGAAGTAGCAAGAAGTCATGAATTCTTAGATGAATTTCATGTACGCTAACAAGGTTTAGAACCTTGTGGATGCACCTGAGGGTATCATACCCATCGGTTGCAAGTGGATCTTCAAAAAGAAGATTAAAGTAGATGGAAAGGTGGAGACCTATAAGGTAAGGCTAGTAGCTAAATGATATCATCAAAGATAAGGAGTTGACTATGATAAAGCATTTTCACCTGTAGCCATACTTAAATCTATTAGAATTCTTTTAGCCATTACAGCACATTATGACTATGAGATCTGACAGGTGGATGTAAAAATAACATTCCTCAATAGCAACCTCGAGGAAGAGGTATATATGATACAGCTAGTGGGATTCGTATCCCTCTAGAGAGAGTCTAAATAAAGTATGCAGGTTAATCAAGTCTATTTATGGACTAAAATAAGATTCCCGAAGTTGGAACATAATATTTGATGAGACAATCAGATCTTATAACTTCGTTAAGAACGAAGATGAGCCTTGTGTATACAGGAAGGTAAGTGGAAGTGCTATTACCTTCTTGGTATTGTATGTGGGTGACATCCTAATCATTAGAAATGATGTAGGAATGCTCTTCGCAGTAAATACTAGGCTATCCAGAAACTTCTCCATGAAGTGCTATCACCTTTTTGGGATCTAGATCTATAAAGATAGATCTAAGAGGATACTTGACTTATCTCAATCTAGGTACATAAACTCTTTAGTATGGAGAATTCCAAGAGAGGTCTCATACCGATGGGACATGAAATATCACTTTACAGGAGTATGTCCCGAAAGACTTATGAATAAAGGACAGACATGGATAAGATACCTTATGCCTCAGCAATAGGGTCTTATCATATATACTATATTATGTACCAGGCCTGATATAGCACAAGCTCTGAGTGTCATGAGTAGGTATCAGGCAGATCTAGGTTTAGCATACTATAAGGCAATAAAGTATATCCTTAAGTACTTGAGAAGGATTAAAGATCTTTTACTAGTATATGGAGGAGGTAGCCTCTAGGCTGAGGGCTACACAGACTCGAGTTTTTGGTCCAACATTGATGATAGCAAGTTAAACTCAGGATATGTTTTTACCCTTAATGAATGAGTAGAAAGCTGGAAGAGTTCTAAGCAAGATACTACTGCTGACTCAACGACAAAGGCGGAATATATTGCTGCAGCAGAAGCAGCAAAAGAAGGGATATAGATGAAGAAGTTCATCATGATATGGGAGTCGTACCAAATAATATAGAGTTTATTCCTATATATTGCGATAGCGACAGGGTGATAGCTCTAGCAAGGGAACCTAGGTCTCATCAGAATTGTTCTAAGGAGGTTTCATCTGATTATAGTGATCATGACCGAAAAAGATATAGCAATGAAAAGAGTTTCATCTGAAGATAACATTACAGATCCATTATCAAAGCCGCTAGCTTAGATTGTATTTGAGCATCACAAGGGTCTGATGGAGATCAGACACATAAGTGATTGGCTTTAGGTCAAGTGGGAGATTGCTAGTTACAGGTGCCCTACAAGCCAATCATGTAAGTGATGGCACGTGTGACACGTTGCGTGATCTTTTTTACTTAAGATTATTACCGACATATTCTCACATTATATGATCTGTTGTATATATATATATTATGATGTTCTTGGTTCTATGTAATGAGAATCAGATTATGATGAGATCATGATAATGAGATCGATTCACCTTTAAACACATATCCTAAATAATCCCGATTATAGGTTACTCGAGAGGGACATCGAGATAACCGGATAAATTGATGTACTATATACTCATCCATATAATGGAGGTGGCTGGTCTCATAGCCACTTGTAGAGACACTAAGGATATAGTACAGGTGCTCATTGGAGAATGAGTTCACTGATTGATCCGCTTAGAGAATGCTATATAGTTAATGATACCTAATGTCAAACAACGATTCTATAGTCTCAGTTATGTATCTGGTCCTTTGACTTGAGACACCAAAGATGTCTTGTATGAGTGCTCATTTCTTTGACGCCAGATTTTGTATGAAAATTTCTAGATCTGGTACAGTTGATTATTAGGATTGGTAGCCAACCTTACGAAGATAATTGAGTGTTAGTAGAGGATTATCCACTCTCGATATCATAAGAGGAATATCTTATATGTGCTTGCTTAGACAAATCCCTGGCCAGGGTCATTCAGATTGAGAGAGAAAGAGTTCTCCGATAGAATCCAATTATGGTAGGACAAACTGATTTTGTATGTGACCTAACAGTACCATATCCAATATACGATATTTGAGATATTAATTGGATGAGGGATTATGGATACATGGTAACTATGGACAGATAGGTCCGATGAATTTGATCCCCCTATACCGTTTGAGGACTATGTCGTAGTGGCATAGTACGTCCATAGTTGATGAGTCGAGTGAATTATTATGGAGATAATAATTCACTATATCATAAGGAGTTCTGATAGGAGCAACTCACGGCCAGCTCAGTATCGAGCCTACAGGGTCACACACATATGGTGGATGCTTCAACGAATAGAGGATTGTCTAGAGATCTAATTAGCCCATATTCTCATTAGATGAGACCCTATACTGATGGGCTCCTTTCTTAAGGCCCAATTAGGGGCCTAAAGATATTATTGGATAGAGATCCAATAATGTAAAGTTAGTAGGTAATTAGATGCAGATCTAATATCCACTAAGGCAGGAGCCCTAGGGTTTTTGGTGGCTCTCTATAAATAGGAGGGGAGACTCATGGTTGATAGGCTGCAATGCTGGCCTCCCCCTTCTATTCTCCGCCCTCCCTCTGCATAAGAGTTACGAGATCATATTAGAGGAGTTTCGCTACCGAGATTCATCATGTGGATACCACTAGAGAGGAGGATACTTGACCTCCTTCATTCTCTCCATCTGGATCTAGAAATATAGGGATATACAATCTCCCTAGGTAATCAATCTATCACATAACGTAGTTTTATCAATTTTTACGATTTTCTCGTGACTCCAATATTTTACATGACGATTTGATTTGCGTGAAAAACTGATTTTTATTTTGATTTTCGCTATCACATGGGTTTCCCAATAGGAAGATGATCCAATCAACTTTCGTAAAGCCATAGAGAATTCCAATTTAGATAAGTGGATTGAAATAATAAATCAAGAGTATAGGTCCATGTAAATATTAAAGTTTGGGAACTTGTCCTATTACCAGAAGGCGTGAAACCTATTGATTGTAAGTGGATTTTTAAAACCAAAAAGGATTCTAATGATAATGTGGAGAGGTATAAGGCATACCTTGTGGCAAAAGCTTATACTTAAAAGGAAGGGATTGACTTTAAAGAGACCTCTCCAATTTCAATGAAGGACTCTTTTAGGACAATTATGGCTTTAGTTACACATTTTAATTTGGAGCTTCATCAGATGGATGCCAAAAC
Source organism: Ensete glaucum (assembly GCA_021527575.1). NCBI lineage: Eukaryota > Viridiplantae > Streptophyta > Magnoliopsida > Zingiberales > Musaceae > Ensete > Ensete glaucum. The sequence goes on from CM038557.1 coordinate 29,926,814, forward strand.
AACGTTTCTCAATAGAAACATTAATGAAACAATTTATATAGTACAATCAGAAAACTTTGTGTTGGGAGACCCAAAGAAAATGGTTTGTAAATTGACAAAATCCATCTATGGACTAAAATAGGCATCTCGTTGGTAGTATCATAAATTTCATCAAGTAATTCTCTCATTTAGCTTTGAGATGAATATTATTGATGATTGTGTATATCACAAGTTCGGTGGGAGCAAATTCAGTTTCCTGATATTGTATGTTAATGACATTCTGCTTACCACAAATGATATAAGTATATTCCACGAAACCAATAGATTTATATCAAGAAATTTTGAGATGAAAGATCTTAGTGATGCATCTTTTGTATTAGGAATCCATATACACCATGATAGATCTCGGGGTATTTTAGGATTATCATAAAATAACTATATCGATAAGGTACTTAAAAGGTTTAATATGTAGAATTGCAAACTAGGAAATACCCCTATCGGAAAGGGAGATAAGTTCAGTCTCAATCAATGCCCTAAAGGAAATTTGGAAACTCAAGAAATGTAGAAGATCCCCTATGCATTGATAATAGGGAGTCTAATATATGCACAAGTTTGTACGCGTCCGGATATAGCATACATTGTTGGGGTGCTAGGAAGATTTTTAAGCAATCCTGGAATGGATCATTGGAAGGCAAGAGTTATGAAATATTTAAAGAGAACAAAAGATCATATACTCACATATCAGATATCAGACCATTTGGAGATCATTGGGTATTATAACTCTGATTTTGCTGGATGCTAATATAGTAAGAAATCCAATTCGAGCTACGTTTATATGTTGGCTAGTGGGGCTATTTCTTGACGCAGTGCCAAGCAATCTCTTATTACTTCTTCCACCATGGCAGTAGAATTTGTAGTATGTTTTGAGGTATCCAATCATGAAATTTGGCTGAGAAATTTTGTCATAATGTTATAAATAATACAAGGACTTTAAAGACTGCTAAAGATATATTGTGATAATAAATCAACTATTTTATACTCCAACAATAATAGAAGTTCAACTAAGTCAAAGCATATTGATATCAAGTTCCTAGTCGTGAAATAAAATATACAAAGTGAACAAATTTCCATAGAACACTTAGGGACAAACTTTATGTTGACAGATCCTCTCATAAAAGATAACCACCCATGGTCTTTCATGAGCATACTACTCATATAGGTGTATTAGAATTTGAAGAAACTTTAGTTTAGTAAGAGTTTGACATATGTTTGTTATATATTTTATACCAAATTTTATAAATTTTCTAATTCTATTACACTTTATATATTATGGCTATTAATGATCTCATAAAAAAAAAGTTGGATCAGTTGAACATTGACATGTAAAGATCACATTCATGTAATTTTCATGTCATATATTTCATGATTGATCTATGTCATTTGGTTATATTAATATTAGTGATCATTGATGAGTTTAGCTATGATTGATATAGTGAAAACCGCTTTGGTCCTATACTAATATGACCAATGGACGAGATTGTATTGTATATCCTGTTTAATAATGACAACGGTTTTGAGCTTATAAAGAATAACACATTTATCAGAATATATATATGACACAATGGGAGATTGTTACAATTTTAAAGGTCACACATGTATAATTAAATATGTGTCATTATTTGGTTAGCTAAAATTAAAAGTGATCTAATTAATGAAAAGTTATTTAACTAAGGGGGATAATTATTATGAAAATTAATTATGTGTATACCATCCGTTATATTTCTAACTTAGTGATGTGACAAGTTTAAAGTGCGAAACAACATGAGTCATTATGAAATATCATGAGACATCATGAGTCATAACTTATGGTTATGATTATAAAAAGGGGTTATGGTCCCCGATTGTAAAATAAGGAATGAACATTCTCTTCACATGTTAAAGAAAAATATAAGGATTCTAAAAGAAAACTCTATAATTAGAAGGCTAATATACCAATCAATCAAAAATACTCTAATGGATTCATCAGGTACGTTTTTATGTTAATGTATTTCATAATTATTGTAGGACTTCATGTATAGTATTGAGAATTTAATAATGTTAATGAAAATATTTTTAAAAAGTTTTGGATATATAAGATATGTATAATCCATGTTAGTTTTATTAAATTTTATCAACAAAAGTGTCTTAATCCAATCGTGTGATTTATTATAATTGATATTAACCTCAATATTTTGATCTATTACGCTTGTATCAAAGCTCGTTTGATGAAGAAGAAGAAAGAATTCAATACATGAAACTCTCGCATAGTCTATACAAGTATGTAATTTTTATCTTGATAAATAAAGTAATTAATTTCATGACCGAAACCTCGATCACCAAAGCCAAAATGGCAACATTTGGAAAAACTTAATTGCCTCCCTTAAGAGTAGCACTTGCAATTAGCTAAAACTAAACAATCAACTTCAGCTTCAATTTCAAAGCCCAAAAGAAGCTTAGGCTTATATAAGTTGAGTACCAAAGGAATTAGTGTCACGTGGCCGGCAAGGATGGAGTAGAGTAGGGCACAACTACCATTAATGATTCCACAGAACATTTCCATAAGAAGATTTCGCTCGTAAGGAAAAGACAAAAGAAGGATAAAAAGGTACAAAAATTATTTGAAGTCAAGAGGTAAAAAAAGAAAAAAAACATGATTTTTTAGGATTCCAAGAATGGATTAGTATATAAAAACATTTTGACTTTTTCGAGTGAGCACGATTCAACCTTCTGAATTGCATTGGAATTGAAATCTCATTTACATTATTCCTCAATAGTTCAATTTAACCTCATCGAATTAAAAATTATTGAGGCCCCATTTGTTTCGCTGAACATTAGGTGGTATGGTAAATTTGTTACGCATCATTAATCTATTAGATTTTGTTACTCAATAGAATAAAATATATGAAAGATTAAATTTTATGATCAATAAAAAAAATATTCAAAATCTAATTAAATTATAACTAAAATCATATAAAACAAAGTCTAAAATCTTAAAGATAACGAGGGAGACTTTTAATTATTTTTTAATTTCGCTAATATAATGACAAGTTTTACCATCAATGATCTATCCTCCCTGATTGATGGACGATGTCCAAGATCTAGCTCATAAAATATTTCAATTAAATTTATTTATCTAATTATCAATATTGATATATTTAACTATTTTTAGACGAATATTTCCTCGCTCTCTCGCCGTGGAATCCACGGGAGGCGAACTCTCTGTGTTCGGGGCTGCTGCCCGGTTATGGTCGACGATCCGCCATCGACAGCTTCCTGTTGGCAGCGGTGCAGCAGTATGGTTTGGTCGCTAGCCTTGCCAACTGTTGTTGCTGTCGGCGGCGGCTCTGTCGGGTGCCGTGACGACGGTCGCAGTAGCATCACCGAAAGAGAGTCGCAGTTGCTCGGGTGCCACAACATTGGATTGTTGTAGCACCGCAGGCAACGTCGATGGGGCACTTGGGCACTTATTTGGCCGCTGCCGAGGGTAATAGTGGTGTCATCGGATGTCGCCTGTGTTACGACTGTGGACAGAGCGGGCGGGAGCCTGATTGAGGGCTTAGGGCACCATGGAGGGAGCCCATGGGCGTTGGTTTGAGTGCTTCTCCTCACCGCGGCCATGCGCAGCGGATGCTAGCCGCGGTAAGGAATTGGTCACGTTAATTGGCCTGAGAGACTCGTGTTTGGGCCAAGGCGGCGGCGAATGACGACGCGCAACGGCAATACGGCGTCGCCGGCACAGGAGCGAGGTCGTCGATCGCGGTGAGGAAGCCACGGTGGGAGTCGGTAGCGCTACGGCGGAAGTGGCAAAGCTCGTCCAACGGCAAAAACCGTAACTTTGCCTCGAATCTGATGGTGAGTCAAATTTAATTTTGAACTTGGTGAACTCTGATTTTGACCTAATTTAAACCCCCTAATTTTGACTGCTTAGATTTAATTTTGACCGAAACCCTTTTTTTTTACTCCTCAGTTATGACTGGTTTTATTGATTGGACTAGCTGTTGGGTCCATCTAGATAACCCAATTCGTTTGGCCCAACTTGGATAATTTGATTCTTGACTATCTAATTAAAGGTCTTCGACCAAATTTAAATTTTTTATAGAATTTAAAAAATTATAAATTATAGTTTTCTCGTATGATATACTTGTAAAATTTTTATTGCTTGTGATTCTTAAATTCAAACTTTTTTTGGATAATTATGTAGTTATGAGAATTCACAAACATTTGTTTTAAATAATAAAATAATATTCATTTTTACATAAATATATGATTTTGGTCGTATCATGATGCTGCCATTATATGAGTTTTATTGTACTGATTATTATTATTATTATTATCATCATTTTTATTATTAAATAATTTTTATATAATTAGCATTAAAAAATTAGTAAATATTATTTTAACTTGTATCCTAAGTTTTTTACTTGATTAGTAATTGTTAAATAGAATTTTGTGAATTAAATTATAGTTAATATTTTATCAATTATAGGGTATTTAAAATATAATTTGTATTATATTGGTCTCGTAATCGATAAAGTGGTTTGGACTAATAAATTTATAAATTATATTAAAAATTAGTCTTAAATAATATTAAGTAAAATAACATTCATAATCATATTAATTTTTTTGAATAATTATGTGATGGATAAGATATCTTTATAGTTCAAAGTTATATGCAATGTTAAAAATACTAATCTAAGGATAGTATTAGTCCTTTATAATTATAAAAAATTGAATAAACATTAGATATGTTCTATTTTGCTCAAAAATAAAATAAAAATAACTGGAAACTTCGTAGATGATACTTATCATCCACACCTATAGATGATTCATACGATTGATATTGATAATGTATTTTATATTTATATAATTCTAAAAAATTAATTTCTTTGTCTAGAATTATTTGGATATGATGTTGAGCAAAAACTTGATGATAATAAATAAAGTATAATTTTTATGATGGATAAAGAGATAGAAATTTAAAATGAGATAAATAAAAGCTCACCACCCAAGTCTAACTCTTAAGGGGTAAAGATGTCACAATTCAAAGGAATTAATAGGAATATAAGGCTTGAAACTGTATACTCAAAGGAATCCATTATAGAGATCCAAAGTGTGGAGGAGAAGAATAGCACCTCTCAATAGAAAATAGGTTATATATATAAATTATTCAATGCCCTCAAGACATACAAGACATTGGTATATACCGTGAAAAACTTGAAACATCTTTGCAAAGCTTGAGCATTACTCCTAACATCTCAAGAACAAAAAAAAAGAAAAATCAATTATATTCTAGGGTAGATTCATGCTTCAAGATTTAAGACTTAGTAGATAGATAAATATGAAATAGAGAAAGGTACGAGAAAATTTGATCTATTCTCAAGTAAATATGGAGCTTAAACTTTTGGACAAATATAAACATAACTTCTTATAGAAAAATCTAATTAAATTCTATCAAATGCTTTAGATTCTTGACTCAATAATCTTTTAATGATTTTTACCTTAAAATTATATTAGAGTTAATCTTAAAATTAATTTAAACTCAAGATTCTTTACAACACTAAGATTCCTTCCTAGATAACTAAGAGACCAATATAAGCACTTTAAATTCTTTAGAGTTTGTAATGACATAGATAGTATTTTTTTTGGGTAGTATAATTAATATATTTATGATTCAATAAAAGTTTTGTTATTGAATTCTATATAATGATTCATATATAATTAATCTGAATCTTGAGTTTGACATTAGTGACCTGGCAATCAAATGTTAGAATGAAACATAGTTTTATTAATGAACTCCTTGAGATTATACTGATATCTAAATACTACTTTATGTATTTAATTTTATAAAAAATATTCTATTATATTTATAGATAATATATCTAGATATGAATATTGATATCTAATACGTGACATCCTTGAAGTGTATATAAATAAAATCAAGAGACAATTAGATATAAATATTAAAATTATCATAGAGGTGATAAATTGTATGATAAATATGATGAGTCATATTAGAATCATGGCCCTTTTATTGATTTTTAGAAAAATAAATATTTATGCTTATTATATCTTATTAGTAGAATGAGGTAGTTGAAAAATAAGATTACAAGAATGAAGAGTTATTCTTTTATACTTAAATTAATATGGCGTGAAGCTTTAAGACAACTATATATATACCTTGCACAAGGTTCTTAGTAAGTTAATTTCATCTATAATATTTGAGTTATAGGTTGAAAGAAAATATAGTTTAAGAGATCTAGCAGAAATAAAAGTCTTCACTCTACATTGATTATCTAGTAAAATTCAAGGGATATATATTTATTATACTAATCACAACATGAGGATAGCAGAAGGAAGATCCCATTTTAACTACATGAATTACAGGTCATCCTCCCTGATCTATCCAAAGCTAGAAACTCTCATTCACTCAATCCATATTTGGTCAGATTCACAGGTTGTATATAGAGCACTTGGGAGCTGTTGAATTTACTTTAGAGCATATTTACTCCATTTCAGAGTGTTTAGATTCTGGATTTTTTTTTTTCTTCGTTTGTTGAGAAGCTAACTAGCCTGCCAACTTCCTCGCTCTGATATATTCATCTCCTATAGTATTTCTCCTAAAAAAGATGTATAGATTAGCTGAAAGCTTCTTTGCCTTAGTAACGACAATGAGTGCTCTTCTGACAATCATCATAATCTCATTCTCAATATAGTGTCTTACAACCAAGGTTTATCTATCCGTCCTACTGATAGAAGATTTTTCTTTAGGCCTTTGACATATTGTACCCTTGAATAGTATGAACGATATCATCGTACATTTTTATCCTGATATACTAATGCCGATAATATCTAGGGTATGATCATTACCCAAGAAATAAATCCTCCTAAGAATATCACTTGATATTCTTCTTTCTTCCAGACTTTAATCTACTCTATTGATCTTCCTCTCTTTGTAGATAATGCCTCAGCCTGCTACAACATCATCTACTTTTTTTGTGTTTGTGCATATTGGACTCTTCCAAAACTATAGTTACAATAACATCGAAAACTAAATTAGTCGTGTTGTTACTCAGAGTATCTCAAGTTTTTTCTCTGCAATACTAGATAGAACTTCGTCTACAAAATGCTAAATGCAAGTTAGCGATTGTGTTGCCCGCCATCTCCTCCCACCTTTTGTTGTTAGTGAAATCTTTGAGTTTGTCTCCAAATTGCTGTTCGTTAATTATCCTTATGGATATGACCTCATCTTGATCTTTCATAGGGAGAAATTATTTCTATTGAACTTCTCGATCCTGAATTTTTTTCATTATTATTTGACTTGATTTGCTTTCCTACAATTTGTCGTCACCAAAAAAAAGTCTGCAACTTTTGGATCTTATGAACCTTTGCCTCCAATACAAACAAAAATCGAAACGGAATGTGAGCAATCGATATCTAGCTCAAAGTAATAAAATTGAAGATAGACAAGATACTTAAAATAATGACATCAAGATTTAATGTGATAAAACTCTTAATTAATTAAGAAAAAAAATCACAAGTAAACTAGAAGGACTTCACTATAAAATGAGAGTACAATCTTCTATGAAACAAAACACTCTCTCTACTGTAAATTAAGAAAGAGAAACTGAGAAGATTTCAAATTAAGAAAATTAATTTTCCTCTCTCTTTCTCTACTTGCTTTTTTTTTTTTTCCAAACTTTCTGTTTGTTTTATCCTCTGAGAACTCTAGCACGCATGCCCCGCGTACCATATCGAAGTCGGGCGACACGTTGCAAGATACAGCCACTCGATAGCACGGCAGGTAAGAAGGTGCACGCCGATAACAACCCATTTCTTTCTTTGGGTTTGAACTCTTCATACTGCAATTTACGCCTCAGGGATGAGCAGGGATACAACAATATCGTCACATTGAGATTGACAGGTAGGAGCAGCTGCATGGAGTTACTTGTCAGTATACATTCGAAGTTAATCTGAAGAAAAAAGCAAAAGTGTCTTCATCTAAACCCTTATCGACAGGAGGCTGGTGCACCTTTGGATATATATTTATTTGGAGTAAGGCGACTACATTTGGGAAAAGCCACAGCAGTGTACAGGAATGTGTGTAATGGGTAACGCAAGTTGTACAAGAATGGAACTGTCATCGACCGATCGACCACTCGGGAAATATATAGTGTTTCAAGAACAACAATGCTAACGAATGAGAAATGAAGAGAAGGCTCCAAAAACTAACCGTAAATGATACCCACCTGCAGTGTTCTACCTCTATCATGAAGCTTAATCCCACAAAGCACACTCATTTACTGTTGGTGACTGATCGCGCCTTGGTCCCGGTGCTACATTTCCGAGAGAAGATGTTCCATGAACTTTTCGGCTTCCCCAGCTTCTCAATCTCTTGCTTCATGCTCAAACATTCATTCTCAAGCTCCATAACCCGCAACCTCATGTCGTGGTGGTCATCCTCCTGTTCCTGATTGATGTCTTCGCGCATTGCCCTACTGCTGTTCTTCTGGAGCATAAGGTTACCATGAGGAGCCTGCGAGTTCTCCATGTTGTCAGAGACAAAGAACCAGCCCGCGATCGAGGTTCGCAGGCGGAGCTGTTCGAAGAAAAGAACTTGAACTACGACTCTGAGAGGGAGCCTTTCGTTCTGAGCTGCATGCGTGCAGGCTTCCAAGGAAAGCTTCTGGCAGTTCATGAGTCGGCAGAGCTGCTCTTTTTCTGATTCTGTGAGCCATGGATGTGACTGAATAGGAATCCATATAAACGATAGCGATCAAAACCCCATGAACTTCTCTAGGAAAAATGTCATAAACATGCACTATCTAAAGTTATGCTGAATACGAGGAATATATATATATATATATATATATATATATCTCCGAGCATGCATGATGTCACGACAGTGATCATATCTTCGTGTGTTAAAGAAGGATACCCAGTTGTGCTTGGCGTGTTGGTTCAACTAGCGGGATCATTCAAAGTAGTACAAGAATCTATGAGGAGCCCTTCGTCACTGCAATGCTGCTGGAAGAACAAAAAAAATTGCAAAGATATGTTCTTTATTGTTTTGCTGTTCCTTCTTGATTTCTTTTATTATTATCATTATATATATTTCGTGAATTTGCTTTATTTTTCTGCTTTTCACGTTTTTTTCTATGTATCCTGTTTCGTGATTCATATTGAAATGAATTCTGACGGGTTTCCTCTCTAACTTTGTGGAAAAAATAATAAAAAAATTACCTCTTTATAATAAGATGTATTTTTTTATCCCCCTCATGCTTGCTCTTTGTTCTTTAAGAAGTTAGAGAAAATTGTCTCTATTATCACATTATCCTAGTGGTTAGTGAACAATGGACAAGCCTCATGTTCAAATCCACATGAAAACATTCATATAATATAATGAATAAAAAAATTATCATTAAAAAAGAAATTTAGAGAAAACAAACATAGAAGAAAGCAGAAGATGGATTGATTACCTTTAGGTAAATGTCAATAGCTCTGTAGATACCATCATCCAAAGGCCTGGCGTAATCAGGGATGACAGCAGCAAGTGACTGGAACTTGGGCAGCTTCAAATTAGCATCACCTGCAACTTCTGCAAGATATCCATCCACAAGTTTGGCCACCATGGTCAATGGGGTCAACGAGGGAGACGAGGCTGCCAATTGCCCCTCATCAACGATGGCTGGAGAAGTGGCGACGGATGACTGGTCCATCATCATGAAGTGATCGACAATTCGCTGGACGCAGTCTATGTCATAGAGGGTTTCCACTGAATAGCCCAGGTTTGGTATTAGAATATCCTCCAGTGCAGCTTCATCCAGCTGGGTTCCTATTCTCCTCTCCAAATTCTCCTTGCAGGAAGGACCTGCACGCAGGATCATCGCAGTGCGAAGCATGCCGAGAAGGAACTTTGTAGAAGTCACGCCCTTCTTCATGGGCAGTAGGTCCACAATCTCTTCAAGAAAGACCCTCTGGTCGCTCTCCGACGGTGCTGAAACCGACGTACCGGGAGGGATCCGAGTAGTGCCGTCAAGGAAGCTCAAGTTTCTACTCAGGCCAGGCAAGAACCTTTTAGCGTAGAACATGAGGGCTCCAGCAACGCTCTCCGGCTTCATGCCGTTGGCCTCCACAGCCAGGATGAGTCTTTTAAACAAAGGCAGACTGAGGAACGATACATCTTCGTACCACCAATCTGCAATCGCCGACCTTGGTGTCTCTCCTACAGCGACTATTCCGTTCCAAAGAATACTACTACTCCCTTCTGGGCTCTTGGAGGTGGCACTGTGGCCGACCATGGGCCAACTGAGAAGACCTGGGTCAGCACAAGCTTTGGATGCAAGAGAGTTGATGCACCTGGAGACAATATGCAGCTCTTCTGCATGAGGAAGAACGCTCTCGCATGCTTCGAGGGCTTTCACCGAGTCTTTCCAGCTGCCAAATACTTCGTTAACTAGGAAGTTCTCGGTCTGCATTATAAGGTTCCCTCCCACATAATCTTCCGTCATAAGCAGGTGCTCAGCAGCACATCGCAGTGACACCACATTGAGAGCATTTAGCTCTATCTTGATATCGTAACAAAACTTGGCTACCAGCTCGAAAGCCTTGGCACCCCCGGGGATATCGTGAAGCTGGAGAACACAATCTTTTCCCTCCTCGCTGCGGAATTCACTGATCATTTTCCCCAGAAGGCCGCTCCTGTTAAGCAGTGGGAACTGCACATTGAAACTAAAGATTTAGGACAGCAAAGCAGATTTATAAATCAACTCTAAACATCGATTTAAACTGAAAAAAAAAAAGCAACTATATATATATATATATATATATATATATATATATATATATATATTATATGGGTGAGAGGATCTCACACACTAGGCTTTCCTTTCAATTTATGAAGGAATCTTTTTCATATTGTTTAACTATAATACAATACTAACATGGATAAATATGTAATGGACCAAGGGGAAAATTAAACTCTTTTGGGCAAACTTATTTCATTTAGAGGGTGAAATAAACATAAGAAAAAGGAGAAAAGAAGTAAGAAAATGAAAGAGAAGTAGAAGCAAGGAACATTCATTCTTTTTTTTTTCTCACTCTTTATGCTTATGGGTGGACAACAAGGTCTAACAAGAGAATGGTAGTGTTCTTACAGAAGCTCCTGATTGATATATAGATTGATCCAATAAATAATACGAAGCATGCACACAATTATGACATGCTCATATCAAATAAAATTCTGATAGAACATGATAATAGCAAAAAGCATTAATAGCCAGTAATGTCTTAAAAAAAAATAAATTAACAAATATCCATTATCCAATATATATATATATATATATACATTGCACGAGTGACACGATCTATGATCATCATGTATTTAACTTACAAGAAGCATATTAGTCAGTTTCATAATTAGAAACTCTCAAGTTCCTGACCACTATCAACTCATTTAAAAGCTTCACTTGATAGATCAGATAGGGTTGTATCATTTCTATTCTAGGACTCCCCTAATTGCTGAATAGCTCGAGATCAACACATGAAACATGCATCAAATAGACTCGAGACTCATGCATAGGAGCAGCTTCAACGCCCCTCATCTAAAACATTAGCTAATACATATGGTTGTGTTTATCATTAATATTCTAACATTAACAACCATTCACAAAAAATATTTCTAGCTCAATGTAAGAACTGTTATAGGTTTAAAATATATCATTTTATTCCTGTACTAAACAAGCCTAGAAGTTCTTATGCTGGTATGGGCATCATAGATGAATATCATAAGTAAACTTAATTAGATGCAAGTGTTATTCATGCCCTCATATAATTTGAAGTCCTCAAACACTTGTATGAAAAGTATCTGACAAGTAAAATAAATAAAAAGTATCTTGCAAGTTCTAGTGTCCAACACCAACCTGACATGGACCAAAAGCATTTTAATATTTCATTACTATCCATCCTCACAAAAATCTGATTGTACTATCACTGGAAGACCATTTTACGTTTTACTAAGGGCAAGCAAAAATCTCAGATGTCCAGCAAGAAACAAACAGTATCGGTGACAGTCCTCTAGTAAAACAAATTTTAATGTGGAGAATCAAATGTGTGAATCAAACATACCATAACATAATAACACGTTCTTGCAGAGGGAATTTCTTAAAAAAAAGGCAATTTGTAAAGGAAAACAGCCAGAAACTGTAACAAATGGATGGCAAGAGAAAGGAAAACTGGAACAGGCCATTGGCTGCCTTGGCTGGATTGGGTGCTGAAAGCTTTCTATATGGAAGTAAAGTTGACAAAATGAGATTAGATGGTAAACACTTGTAGCTGAATATAGGATTCTGCCAAACTAGGTAATCATTCATGTAATACAGGGGAGTTTACAGACCTACTGATACTGTTCTTTCTGAGGCTAATTAAAATCTAATACTCATAATGCAAGTAAACAATACTTGAAACATCTGGTCTTCGTTGAGAAAAAAGAAATTTAAGTATCTGTTAGGAATGGGAGGCTGATGGTAAATGTTTTGCAAATGCATTATTCGTTACATAAGCTAAATGTATATAAAAAAAAAAAATGCCAGAGCATTCAGATATGAATAGTGAAGATTGGATTTTTCCTTTGAATTAACAACAAAATGAACATCTTGTTATTTACAATATGTCTAACTACACATATTTTGGGCATTGACACCAGCTGAAGGACAGAAGGGAAATTTGAAGCCAAAAACCTGCCTTATGGAGATTGAAGGACATCTCTCCTACTTCAATGACGATGTCACTTGGAAGCTCCGTTAAGCATCTCCTGCAGAGAAGAAAAGTTGAAGATCAGATCTATTTTCAGCTATATTCAAATTATATTAATTTATCCTTAGGGTCTCTTTGCTACAATTAAAGGCTTTTATAAATGGTGTACATTTTGTTTTTTTTTTTTTGGCCAGTATTTCTTTGAGCATGCAGGTATGTGTTGGCACTTAAAACTTTGAAAGCACCTAGACTTCGTTACTTGTTAGCAACAAAATAGTCAAACATGCAAAGGAATGATATTATTATTTACGGCATGAGTCTGCAGTCAGATTCTACAGTACGTAGCTAAGGCTCTGCTGTTGTTGGCAACAAAGCACAAATATATCATCAGTTCAGACCCTAGACTTCCATCAATGGGCAAAGAAAGTTCACTAATAGTTAATTCAGAAAAAAAAAAAGGAAAAATCATCTTAAAATGCATCATTCTCTGCAGGGGAGTTTAAAGTCTCCACTACTGTGACAACATACATATTCCAATGTGCAAGAATGAAACTATCACCACAAGTTGGATCAACAATTGTAGCCAACAATCGGGCCATTCGGGAATCGTGAATTCCAAGGGTGAGAAAATGTGAGACAGGATCACGTTGTCCTTTCCATAATGAAGTGGAGGACTCTTAATTCATAAATTGAATTTCATTTTATCCATTAGGCTCAGATAGTCTGTAAACTTTGTGGATAGTTGAAATAAAGTCATCTTCGATTACTACAAAAGTTCTAATAATATCGGACATTTAGATGATGAAAACTATACAAATGTAAAGTATCTTCAAAGTTGATATCGTCCAGTCTCTGGTGAATGCTCAGCATGAATCCTAGATATGTGTGTTAATCCTAAATTAATAACCATGATTAGATGCCTTGAGCAATGCCCTCTTTATGACCTCGTCTGTTAACTTTCTGAATTATCCAGCAAGTATTTTCCTGGAGTGTTGGTGTGACAATAAAATGATGCATTTTTTTTTTTTGGCAACTCTGAAAGAAAAAAAAAATCACTTGATTTATCTTCGAAAAGGAGAATCCAAGAACTGCGCTACAATTTGCCTAGAAACAAACGTTATCTTTAAAATTAACTTCTGATGGAATATAAAAGCATTTGATGTGTGCATGAACCCCATACTCTAAAATGCTTTAGATCTGTCCATTGGACCTTTTCACTAGCTGGATTGAAGCATAAGCCACCTTTTAATCCTATAGAATTTATGAAAGCCAAACAAGAAGAAGAAAATTCAGACATTTTGTTGGTTTCCAAACTAACCAGTGGACCATCTAACTCTCACAAAAAAAAAAAAAAAACCAAAAAAAAAAAATTGCTTCTTATATTTTTCTGGTGGAATTTGATATGGTAGCATTTCTAAAATAGCCATTTCAATTGTGATTCCACAGCTCAGGTTTCGAAACTTGCAGAATGGTGCTTCTTTGGTATACTGTATATATTGATTAACAGAAAGCTCTATGACGATCTTGTATCTTATCATCATGACATTGGTACAATACCATAGCTCTGTGCCAATCCTAATTAAGATACCATGCTGTCATTATATACAAGCATGGACCAGCACAAACTATGAACGCAATGATAGTATGACTCGATTTCTGATTCTTGGTGATGATATATTAAGAAAAACAGCATATCAGGAGATATAACTCGTAAAATTTAGAAGAAAATTCAAGATTTATACCAAAAAATCCAATTGATATGCTTTCAAACAGAAATATTTAATCACTTGCCGGGACAAAAGCAACAAAAATACGACAATGAGAAGGCAAGAACCGCAATTCTTTCAACAACTGGGGATGGAGGGGGGAACGCATACCACGTTTGGCCTTCAAGCTGGAAGGCTTCTGCCTTGGAACCCAGCTTCATGGTGGCCATCACTGGCCCCCCGGTTTCTTCCTCTCCTTCGCTGAAAGCCTGCAACTTATGTTGGGAAATTTACTGTGGAAGAAGGGCACAGCAGGGGTTACGAATCTGGATGGTGTGCACCACACAAGAGAAAAGATAAACAAGAGCAAAAAACAAAAAAAAAAAGAGCAAAAAAAGAAAATTTGTGTGATATATTAAAGCCAAAAGGTCTCGGAAAAATAATGAATGCTATTGGGCCCTCTTAAACGTGCTGCTTCTGCGGAAAGAGATGAGGATGAGTCCGAGTCTAATGGAGGAGCAGCTAACAAACCGATCTCCAATAAATCCTCGATGGATTGCAACGGCATTCCCGTTTACGGAGTCATAAGTTTACTGCTTGAGGAGGAGATTCATTTACAATCGCATAGGTTTGTGTTCCTCAACCATGGCATTCATGCATCCATCTACATTTGGTGGAGATTGGAGTGGGGATCCGTCCATATATCCATTTCCCCACATCGAAACATTACGCTTGTATTATTATAGTGGGAGTCCAACTTGAACACGAACAAACAGAAACAAGTAGGAACATTCAAGGTGATCAGGATACCAGAAAATAGTAATTTCATTTGTTTTGTGGGTCTTCATATGCTATTCAATCTTATGGGATAATTGATCAACAATTAAATGTACTTACAAATTAAGTGACTCAAAAATTTGGACTTAAATATAAATTGAACTAGTGGAAGGTTCGGGGAGAGGACTAGTTACATATATTTGAAGGTTATAAAACTCAAACTAATAATAATTGACTCATCTAATCTTTATAAATTCACTCAAATCTTTTTTTGCACCCGACGTCGGATCAGATTAAATTTCATCAGTAATGTGCTTTTACTTAATGATTGTAGTAAAACATTCTCTCATCACATATTATAATTGTTTCACCACTGTCAAACAAAAGGGACATTTTTCTATCAATGCATACTTTGTTTTTTTTTAAAGAATTGTTCTACGATGCATACTTTGTTTTTGCTAAATAAAATGAGGTTTTTGGGTTCAGGTGCACAAAAAGAAAAAGAAAAAAAAGAAAGCTTGATAGAGAGAGAGAGAGAGAGAGAGAGAGAGAGAGAGAAATTTCTACAAACATATGAGCACTTCTCGCATCAACATATAGTATACATAGATTGACTGATACGAACAATATTTATTAACGTATTATACTTATATATATAAGTATATATATTCAGAAAAGAGAAATATATTATATAAGATGGAACATTACAAAAGAAGCTCCTGGAATCATAGCTCAAAAGCTAATTCAACTGAGAAGGCCACTTCCCTGCAGAAAAAAAAATTTATTTCGTCATTCTACCAATCGTCCTCCTCATTCCTGCTCTATATACATGTGAGAGTTGATGTGCTTCAAAATTTACAAGTAGAGTCCTTGTGTCCTCCGTTACATCTTCGTACAACCTAAGGGATAATACTAGTATCCTTGTGCAAAATGTGAACAATGACTTTGGAGTCCAATTCAACACTGGATAAACTCGAAGTCGTCCGCTACAACAGCTTGAAGCCTTGCTTTTAATGGCAACGAATTCACAAAACAGAATGCTCCGTTGCTCCACAAACTTGTATCTATCAGAAGCAGGATTCCTAGTATCGGTACGTAACATAAAACCTACCCACTACTCTCCTGCAAATGAACCATTACGATTGAGCTTTACCCAATCCAATCACTACAAGATGCACCCTACCAATGCAATAACCTTATGAAAGATATTTGAAACGTATATCTTACTCTATTTAAAGATGTAGTCTCGTTTGGAACTCTCCATAGCCCACCATAATTTAGTAGAAGTGACAACAACTAAAAAATCAAACCAGCCTTATCGATCAACTATACCCCTCATTTATATGATCCCCAACTCCCGTCACTAATCAAAATGCAGATAACGTATCTCAAGTTTCTGCTCAAGCAAATGCCAAAAATAAAAACCACAATTTACATAGAAAAATATATGCAAAATAATGGACTTAGATACCTAACCATCGAAAGGAGATAGAGCAGTATTACACGCACCCAAGCAGATAACTTTATCGGTAATACAAAAACTTATGCCTAATTACCCTCACCCTCGGTAATAACCAAAGCCTACGTAGTCTACGCTATCAATCCTTGTGCTCTTTCTCATCACCAAAAATCATACCCTTCTCGTTTGGCTTCCAAAGCCAATAATTATTCGCTGGTCAAGAGAAATGATCCAATGTGAGATTTGAATTCGATGATCTGCCATTTCAAAACTAGCTCCCGGATGAAAGTTTTGGCAGAGGAGAGAGATTGCTAAAACAAGCATAAAATAGAAAGGAAAATAACTTTTATTTCTCATAAAATTAAAGTGCTAACTTACAAGTACCAAACGATAGAATAAAAAAATATGATATAAGATTTACATATGTGTGAGAATACAAGTTATCTTTGGACAACAACTAGGTTGGGAATCATTGTTAGTTTTAGTCTCCTTATCTCTTGTTGTTTGAATAGTATTTGTCTTTGGACAACAACTTCCTCCTACTGTTTGAATAGTAGTTAAGACTTTGAAACTCTCTCAGATTAGTTGGAAGAGATTTGGATGAGGAATTTAGCTATTAAAACTCTGAGAAAGAAGAGGTTAGGTCTGTAATACCTTACAAAATTTCTCCTTTCGACAAAGGCTGGAAAGCTAGGATCGACTGGAGTTTCTTGTTGTTGCTTTGGAGATCTTTTTCTTTTTCTTCTTACTAGTACTAAATTAGGACTATCAATAACTGGAAAATAATATCTATAGTAAGGTATCCATAGGCAGGAACAAGGGTCGGTAAACTTACAAACTCCATCTCTTTCTCTTCTCTCTTCTTAGTTTAGGGCCAACTAGCTTCTTAAGACGTGACATGACTTAGATGCCTTCAAGGGGCTACACCCCCTTGGTTTTATAGTATTGGGGATGCCCAAAGTCCTAATCTAGTTAGGACTTCTCTGGTGTTCCTTATAACCGCAAGATTCTTCTACTAGATGCTGCCTTAGTTGTCATAATCCTACTAGGATTGAGATTAAGAATATAGCCTTTAAGCTCTAGATTGAGCTTGGTCTTGATTTGGTTTGATCATGATCGAATTAGAGTCCGATTAAGACTCCAATTAGATAATTTTTGTTTGATCAAAAGCTTGACAAGTAAGTGGATATGTTTTATATTAACTTCTTTTAGTTAATTTAATATTTTGAATATACATGTGAGATTTAATTATTTGGTGATGTTACTAGTTATTGAACTCACCTATTCTTATAACAAATTTGTGGAGATGATAGTATATAGTAAACCATATGATTCTTTTGAAACTCATCAACTAAATTATGATTAATCAACTCGATCATAACTATGGATAGCTACTTATAAATTTAAATAACTAATTTATCTATATTATTGTTAAAGATTGTTTTACTCTTTAATTACTTTCGTTTCATTTTTTCCTCCATTCATCATATATTTTGATCGCGAAAGAAATTAAATATATTCAAGAATTTTATCAAATATCATGGAAAAGGATGGGAATTTGTAGAGGACCTAAAGCTAAGGTGTTTGTCTTGAGTGAGCCCCATCTATCTGAAGGATGCAATTCCAATACGGTGACCCCCTGATTGCTAGTTGATATGCACACAATATACTTTATGCAGGCTGGGGTGGGGTCATCACCTAGGATGTGCTAGGAGCACCTCTAGCCCATGTTTCATACTCATCGTTTTTTAAATTAATTGATAAATTCTTTTTTTTTTTTGCAAAAGATAAATTATGTAAATAGGGTTTAAGCTCAAAAATTATATATATCAAGATTTAGAATACTCAAACTTCAGTGAGTGTGATACATCATGGGCTGCTTAATATATATTCACCTATCGTCATAGATAGTGTTTATATATTCGATAATCATACTTTTTTTTTTCGTATGAAGGAAACCCAGAGACTTGATTGATGTAATAATTATACCGTAGACTTCTCGATCCAATAGCCAATATACCATCATTATTTGTCCATTGCTAGCACTCTCAAAATATGTTTGTTATAAATGACACCACCCTTTTTCTATAACCCCTTTAAGCTTTTTGGTACACATGTTCAAAGATAATAGACACGAGACTTGGAGACAAAGAGGAGAGAAAAGGGAGGCTAAAAAGAAAGAGATAGCTACTATCGCTTGTTAGAGAATCAGACAATGGAGATGGGCTATAAGAATAGGATTAATGGTAGCCTTCTAATCGATGCTTGTCTCCACCAGGGTGGTGACGATAGTCATGATCGCACCACCTCAATGGCTCGATAATCTTACACTTCCTAGTGTTAGACCAAATCAAATCTTATTTATAGAGATAGATCACATAGTTTATGAATATCAAATCATATTGATGATGATCATGCTAAGTCATGAATAGTAAATCATATCCAAGAGATAACGAATATCAAATTACATTATATCTAGATATATTATTTCTTGATATCTTTTGCAATCTTTTTATATATCTTATTATCAGTTAGTCTAGGTTTTGATGTCTATATAAATGTAGAATCATGGAACACAAATCACCGGAGTGAATAACAATTTCATGTTGTTCAATTATCCCTTGGTTCTCTAGTTCTTTCTCTTTTCTCTTTCTATCTGCTCATTGATCACTCTTGTTATGGCAAAATAGTTATCAGAGAAAATACTGTTGTTTCAATCCCTTCAAATAACTAAACCACATTGATTTATCCGAATTCTGCTTCCCAATTACCCCTCAAACTCAACTCCAAGAATTATGCTTCCAGGAGGGAACAATTTGATTCACTTCTTTTTTGTTACATTCTTCTTGGATACATTGATGCTTCCTTATTGTTATGAGTAGAATTGTTAGACTATTGAGAGAAATCATTTCTTCCTAATCTTTTTAACCTCCCTCCTTAAGTGTATAAATAGGTGATGAGTGAAGAAATAAAGTATCAGTTCATTGTTTATTCAATCACTCTCTCAATTTCTATCATAGTATCAGAACCACTCTAAGGGTCACCGCCCATAATCGACTTCTTTGCGAAACCACAGATGCCCCTGACATTATTGTTGTTTGCTTGCTGCTTCAATAGTACCAATTTCTTCATTGTTCTATCGTGGAAGCAACAACAAGAGGAGTATCAAGCCCTATGACAACCCATCGTTAGCCATTCTTGAAAAGGAGATCACCCAACCCATCCCTTCGCACTACCATCAACGACTCCGACGCCATCCCAGCCCTTGTTAGTTCTCCTCTGCTATTCGGAGGTTGTAGATTGCCTTTGCAGTCTGACTCTCCGCTCGTTGCCCCTCCTCTACCACCCACTACGTAGCCTTTCTTATCCGTCGCCTCATCTCCCTTCGCCCGCAAGGCATCCTCAACCTCGGCGCCGCCCTCCTCCAATAACGACAACCTCGTATCGTCGACCAGTAGCATTTGAGCGGCAAAGGTGGTGAGCCCACCTCTGTGCTAGATCTTGATCGGGCCTCCTCGAGGAAGAAGGTCATCACTATCGCTGGAAAGATCTGCATCGTGGACATCCTTTGCTTCCTCTGCTCCAAAGGCAACTCTCTCCTCCTGCCCTGCTGACAGTCACCACAGTCGGTAACCACCCTTCGTAGGTAGGTAGGAGAAAGTAGCACCCCTCTCAGTGATCAGTGATGCCGCTAGTGCCCCTGACTCCACTGCAATCTCCCAATCACTATGACCACCATCCAGATTGCTAGTACCAGTAACGACTTCTGCCACTTGCTGCCTGCCTCTTGTACGGCGAGAACTGCACTTTGATGCCATCAAAACCATTCATCATGGCTCCTGGCATTGCTTTCTGAACCCTCCCCGCCTCTCCTCATTGGTGCAGATTTCCCTCTCCAGCAAGTCCAGTACCAAATCTAGAGCACAAATTGTGGTTATGCTAAGATCGTCTCATTCTTCAGGCGATTGAAGCCTTTGTTGCTGGATCCATTGCCCCAATGATATCCTCCTGTGCTACTGCTACCGAAGCATGGTAAAAACTATATTAGTGAATCACTCGTGAATTCACATGCTTGGCCTCCTCTCTACTTTAATGAACACAAAACAAGAGGAAAGTGCCATCGTTGATTATCTACAAAATATAAAGATTATCATCAATGGACACTATCTCAATGATGATGAAGTTATTGTTCACACCATCAATGGTCTTGAGGCTGAGTATAAATAATTAACAACAATAATACAGGCATGTGACTCATCGCTATCGTGTTGTATGACAAATTGACTGACTATGAGATGTATTTGAAGCACGATGATAGGACACCAGGACCTCCTATCACTGCTCAAGTAAGTCAAAAATCTAAAAGAAAGAACACTAAGTATTCTAAGCCTGTTAATAAGGGTTTGAGCTAGGTACTGTCTTACCAAAATTAAGGTACCAACTTTAATTATCAACAACCTTAGCGTCCTATTCCCATACCTCAAGGTAGCAACCTCAATTACCAATAGCCTTGGCATCCTGCTCCCATACCTCAATAACGAATAGTCTACTAGTTGTGTGTTAAAATTGGTCACTCCGCCAATGTCTGTCGATCTCGTCCTTGACCTTTAGCTCCTACGCCCCAAGTGCATCTCACTACTGCTTCGATTTTTTATCAACATTCCTGGATTATATAATCTGGCACCTCCTATCACATCACATCAGATTTCTAGAACTTGTCCCTTCATAATAGTTATGGTGGTAACGATGACATCATCAACAATGATGGTAAGCGAATTCCCATTACTCATACTGGTTCCATAATGCATAATTCGCATACTCTTAACTTTACACTCGATGATGTGTTGTATGCTTCTCATATTAAATGAAATCTTATTTTTGTCTCCCAATTTTATAAATAAAATAATACTTCCATTGAATTTTTTTCTTATTCCTTTCTTGTCAAGGATTTAAGCACGGGGGCATCGTTAGTTCAAGGCTAGAGTAAAGATAACATCTACTAATACTATCAATCTCTCAGTCCACTGCCTACTCTTCTGTTGCTGCTCCAATGGATATGTGGCATCATCGTCTTGGTTATCTTTCTTCCTCAACTTAATAAAAGTTATTCTCTCGTTATTCTGTTCTAACTTTTAAAGCTAGTTCTATTTTTAATCATTGTGATGCATGTCTTAGTAATAAAAGTTATAGACTCTTATTTGAAAATTTTTTTATCTCTTGCACACAACCATTTGAAATTCTTTATACTGACGTTTGGAGTCCTGCACTAATTATTTTCATTGACAAATACATATTATATATTATCTTTATAGACTATTTTACTAAGTATACTTGGTTTTATCCTCTTCAACATAAGTCTGAGGTCTCAACAATCTATATTACTTTCAAAAAGAAAGTAAAAAATATTTTTCAGTCCACAATTAAAATAGTTTATTCTAACGGTGGTGGAGAATATCAAGCGCTCACATCATGTCTATTAGTTTGTGGTATTCAGCATCTCAAGTCTCCTCCGTATACTCCTCAACTAGTTGGCTCAACCGAACGCAAACACCGGCATATAGGTGAAACTAGTCTCATACTTCTCCATTATGCCTCTATGCTGATTATTTTTTGGTCTACAGCCTTCTAGACTGCAGTCTATCTCATTAATCGCGTGCCTAGCCCAATCCTCCACAATCAGTCGCTGTTTAAAAAACTATTTAATAAATTCTTAAATCTTCAAAAAGTTAAGGTTTTTAATTATGTCTGTTTTCCTTGGCTATGTCCTTATGTATCACATAAACTAGCTCTAAGGTCGAAGCCTTGTATCTTTATTAGTTACTCTCTTGAATATAATACTTACCGATGCTATGATCCTCTAACTCACGTAGTCTATGTGTCTTATCATGTTATCTTTGTGGAGTCCTCCTTTCCATTTTATCATTCCAAGTCTTCTACTATATAAACTACTCCAGAGAATATAAATTAGTTGAATATGCCATCATCCAATGAGTCTCCATTAGAATCATCCACTCTAGTAAATATATATCAATGGAGTATTCCTCTGGTACAACATCTCGCCTCCTCTATTCCTTCTTCTTCTACACATGTACCTCCTACTGTTGACATTCGAACCTCGGATACTTTGTCACTCACTTTACCCTATTCTCCACCCAGTGGCGCTAATGTTCCTCAATCTAACTCACCCTATTCCACTACTTCCCCAACACCCACTCCACCATCACCTCCTAAATCACTTTGACATCTCATGACAATACGCTCTAAAAGTGATATTTCAAACCACATCAGGTTTTTGACCTACATACTATTGTGACTCCTTCTCTTGAGACCTGTGAACCTATTATGGTCACTCAAGCCCAAAAATCTCTTCACTGGCGTTAAGCCATGTGTGATGAATATAATGCCCTCCTTCATAATACTACCTAGACACTTGTTCTATTTCATCCCACACAAAATGTCATCGGGTGTAAGTGGGTTTTTTTAGTTAAGAGAAACCCTGATGGGTCCATTGGTAGGTATAAAACCCGCTTAGTGGCCAAAGATTTTCATCAATATCCTAGTGTTGACTTTACAAAGACATTCAGTCTTGTTATTAAACCCATGACAATTAGGCTTATTATGAGTTTAACCATATCAAAAGGCTGACATCTACAACAACTTGATATGAACAATGCCTTTTTATAAGAAACCTTAACTGATATTGTCTTCATGGAACAACCTCTTAGTTTTCTTCATCCTCAATATCTAAAGCATGTCTATAAACTCCGTAAAGCTAGCTATTTATGGACTTTATTAGGCACCATGAGCTTGGTACATATAACTCGGTTCATTTTTTTATGTCAGTTGGCTTTTCCAACTCCAAGACTGATACCTTCTTATTTCTTTGTCAACAACCTGGTAGCACAATATATCTTCTAGTATATGTGGATGATATCATTGTGATACACAATAACTCTTTTTTATGCTACTTAAACAGTTGGTCGATCCATTTTCGCTTAAAGATCTTGGTACCTTGAATTATTTTTTGGGTGTAGAAGCAATGGATACATCTTTGGGACTCTTCCTCTCCCAACGAAAGTATATTTAAGATTTATTATTGAAGACAAATATGAAGGATACAAAAGCTGCTAGTTACAGGTGCCCTGTAAGCCAATCACGTGAGTGATGGCATGTGTGACACGCTATGTGATCTTTTTGCTTATGATTAATATTGACATATTCTCACATTATCTATTACATATATATTGTGATGTCCTTGGTTCTGTACAATGAGAGTCGGATCGTGATGAGATCACGATAATGAGATCAATTCACCTTTAAACACAGATCCTAAATAATCTCAGTCATAGGTTACTCAAGAGGGACATTGAGATAACCGGATAGATCGGTGTACTATATACCCGTCCATATGATGGAGGTGGTTGGTTTCATAGCCACTTGTGTGGAGACACTAAGGATATAGTACAGGTGCTCACTGGAGAATGAGTTCACTGATTGATCCACTTATGGAATGCTATATGGTTAATGATACCTAATGTCAGACAATGATTCCATAGTCCTAGTAATATATCTGGTCCTTAGACTTGAGATACTAAGGATGCCTTGTATGAGTACTCATTTCTTTGACGTCAGACTTATAGGTTTGGAAAGTTTCAAATCTAGTACAACTGGTTATCGAAATTGGTAGCTAACCTTACGAAGTCAATTAAGTATCAATAGAGGATCATCCACTCTTGGTATCATGAGAGGAATATCTTATATGTGCTTGCTCAGATAAATCCCTGGCCAGGGTCATTTGGATTGAGAGAGAAAGAGTTCTCTGGGAGAATCTGATTAGAGCGAGACTATGATAGATTTCATATATGACCTGACAATACCATGTCTAATATACGGTCCCTAGGATATTAG
This sequence comes from Ensete glaucum, assembly GCA_021527575.1. Classification (NCBI taxonomy): domain Eukaryota; kingdom Viridiplantae; phylum Streptophyta; class Magnoliopsida; order Zingiberales; family Musaceae; genus Ensete; species Ensete glaucum. The sequence continues at coordinate 29,951,432 of CM038557.1, forward strand.
TTGGATGAGGGATTATAGATACATGGTAACTGTGAATAGACAGGTCCGATGGATTCGATCCCCTTGTACCGTCTGGAAACTATGGCGTAGTGGCCTAGTACGTCCATAGTCGATGAGTCGAGTGAATTATTATGGAGATAATAATTCACTATATTAGAAGGAGTTCTGATGAGAGTAACTCACGGCTAGCTCGGTATCGGGCCTAGAGGGTCACACATATATGGTGGATGCTTCAGTGAATAGAGGATTGGATGAAGATCCAATTAGCCCCTATTCTCATTAGATAAGACCTTATGCTGATAGACTCTTTGATTAAGACCCAATTAGAGGCCTAAGGAGATTATTGGATAAAGATCTAATAATGCAAGGTTAGTGGGTACATGGATGAGATCCAATACCCACTAAGGCAGGAGCCCTAGGGTTTTTGGTGGCTCTCTATAAATAAGAGGGGAGACTCATGGTTGATGGGTTGTAACTTTAGCCACCTCCTCCTATTCTCCTCCCTCCCCTGAGCAAGAGTTACGAGATCAAATTGGAGGAGTTTCGCTGTAGAGATCCATCGTGTGGATACCGCTAGAGAGGAGGACACTTGACCTCCTTTATCTTCTCCATTCGGATTTGGAATACAGGGATATATGATCTCCCTAGGTAAAATCAATCTCTCACACATCGTGATTTTTTATTTTTTGTGATTTTTTTCATGACCCCAATCTTTTGCACGATGATTTGATCTGTGTGGGAAATCGATTTTTGTTTGATTTCCGCTGCGCATGTGATACATCCGCTGAGATTTCCCAACAGTGGTATCAGAGCCAAGGTTTTCGTGCAAAAAATTAGTTTTAAACTGCGTGTGATGAGATTGAATCGCATAGAATTATTCTACGCACTTGTTGCAGCGATTGGCAATAAAAGTCGGCGCTGCCTGTGGGGGAGGGGCGACCACATGCATACTGTTTGCATGGAGAGGTGGTGCTACGGCGGGACCCCGCAGGCGAACACCGGCACGATCGACTCGGCTAGAGGGGCAGCCGCCGGCCCGCCCGAGGGTTCTTGCCCAGATAGCCCGAGAAGGGAGGTGCCGGTCAAGAGCGCCACCTATGCGGCGCGGCGGCCAGTGGTGAAGGAGGGCTAGGGCATCTTTTTAAAAAAGGATGGTTATGCCCCTCAAAATTTGAGAAATTCTAGCTTTGTCATTTTTATACAAAATTCTAAAAATATCCTCAATAATCATGAAAATTTCGAGGACTATCCTTATGTATAGAATTCTAAAAATACCCTTGACAATTCTAAAAATTCTAAAGACTGTCCTCTCATCTAGAATTATGAAAATGCTCTTAATAATTCTGAAAATTTTGTACATGTCATGATTTTTAAAAAATAATTAATTAAATAATTTAATTAATTATTATATATATCTAATAATCCTATATATGATGTGATGTACATGTGATGTATGATGTGGATGGATGATCATGAGCCATGTGTTGTGATGTGTGTAACTGTTATTATTATTATTATAGGGGGCCTACAAGCTTTTTTCTTTTCATTTATTGTCAGGTCTGCGTGCTTGTGATTATTTGTTATTACATGGAGAGGCGCGGAGGAAACATGGAGGTAATAGCGAGATCCACGATGCCATGACGGGAGATTACGACATATAATGATGTGACGATCTTACGGAACCGATGATGACGAGATCAACAATCACAGGGCATAGAGATACAATGATTCACACATAGATCCTATTATGAGTGATTAGGCTCATTGGCTCGGGCTTAATCATATTAGGTGATGGTTCATGTGCTGGTTACAGGTGTCCTGCAAGCCAATCACGTGAGTGAGGGCATGTGTGACATGCTATATAATCTTTTTGCTTATGATTAATATTAGCATATTCTCACATTATATTATTTGTTACATATATATTGTGATGTCCTTGGTTCTGTGTAATGAGAATTGGATTGTGATGAGATCACGATAATGAGATCGATTCACCTTTAAACATAGATCCTAAATAATCCCGATCATAGGTTACTCAAGAGGGACATTGAGATAACCGGATAGATTGGTGTACTATATACCCATCCATATGATCAAGGCGACTGGTCTCATAGCCACTTGTGTAGAGACACTAAGAATATAGTACATGTGCTCATTAGAGAATGAGTTCACTGATTGATCCGCATATAGAATGCTATATGGTTAATAATACCTAATGTCAGACAACGATTCCATAGACCCAGTTGTGTATCTGTTCCTTAGACTTGAGACACCAAGGATGCCTTGTATGAGTACTCCTTTCTTCGGTAGAATCCAAATAGAGCAAGACAAACTGATTTCGTATGTGACCTGATATTACCATATCCAATATACGGTCTCTGGGATATTATTTGGATGAGGGATTATAGATACATGGTAGCGTGGGCGACAGGTTCGACGGATTTGATCCCCCTGTACCGTCTAGGGACTATAGCATAGTGGCCTAGTACGTCCATAGTCGATGAGTCAGAATTATTATGAGGATAATAATTCACTAAATCAGAAAGAGTTCTGATGGGAGTAACTCACGGCCAGCTCGGTATCGGGCCTAGAGAGTCACACACATATGGTGGATGCTTCAGTGAATAGAGAATTGGATGAAGATCCAATTAGCCCCTATTCTTATTAAATGAGACCCTATACTAATGGGCTCCTTGCTTAAGGCCCAATTAGAGGCATAAGGAGATTATTGGATAGAGATCCAATAATGCAAGGTTAGTGGGTTATTGGATGGAGATCCAACACCTACTAAGGCAGGAGCCCTAGGGTTTTTGGTGGATCTCTATAAATAGGAGGGGAGACTCATGGTTAATAGATTGTAGCTTTAACCACCACCTTCTATTCTCCTCCCTCTATTTGAGCAAGAGTTAGAAGATCAGATTAGAGGAATTTCGCTGCAGAGATCCATCATGTGGATACCGCTGGAGAAGAGGACGCTTGATCTCCTTCATCTTCTCTATCCGGATCTAGAATAGAGGGACATACGATCTCCCTAAGTAAAATCAATCTATCAGACATCGTGGTTTTTTTTATTTTTATGGTTTTTCTCACGACCCCAATCTTTTGCACAATGATTTGATCTGTGTGGGAAACTGATTTTTTGTTTTGATTTCCATTGCGCATGTGATGCACCCGTTGAGGTTTCCCAATAGTGGTATCAGAGCCAAGGTTTTCGTGCGAAAGATTGGTTTTAAACTGCGTGTGAATCGTTCTACGCGTTCTTGCTATGTTTTCGCAGTGAAGGCAACGAGGAGGAGGGGCAGTAGGGCATGGCCCGACCACCTGCAAGGGGCGGCCGACTGTTGCCAGGCCCCCTGCAAGGGGTGATCGCCCGTAGGGGTGGCAGCCCGCAAGGTGGCCACCGCAGCATGCGCAGCGTCACCGGCCGGCACACGCTGCGTGAGGCGTGGCGGTAGTGGGTGGGTGGCAGAGGCAAAGAGAGGGCTAGGGCATCCTTTTCAGAAAAGGATGATCCTGCCCCTCTGAATTTTATTTCGAGGACTGTTCTCATGTACAGAATTTTAAAAATACACTCAACGATTCTAGAAATTTTGAGGACTGTCCTCATTTACAGAATTCTGAAAATACCCTTAACAATTTTAGAAATTTTGAGGATTGTCCTTTCATCCAGAATTATGAAAATACTCTAACAATTCTGGAAATTCTGAGCATATCCTGATTTCTAGAAAAATAATTAACTAAATAGTTTAATTAATTATTATATATATCTAGTAATCCTATATATAATGTGATGTACATGTGATGTATGATATAGATGGATGATCATGAGCCATGTGTTGTGATGTGTGTAATTGTGATTATAATTATTGGGGCCTATGAGCCTGCGTTTTTCTCGTTTATTGTTGGGCCTACGTGTCTATGATTATTTGTAATTACATGAAGAGGCGCAGCGGGAGCGTAGAGGTGACAGCGGGACCTATGATGCCATGGCGAGAGATTATGACGCATGGTGATGCGACGATCCGACAGAATCAATAATGATGAGATCAACAATCACAGGGCATGGAGATGCGCCAATGCACATATAGATCCTATTGTAAGTGATTAGACCCATTGGCTCAGGCTTAATCATATTAAGTGACGACTTATGATCATTTGGTGTGGCTTGCATATGTGATGTGTTATGCACCTACTAGATATATGTATATATATATATATATATATATATATATATATATATATATATATATATATTTGCATATGATATAAATATATATTAAATATGTATGTGTGTAACACGACATATTAGGAGACCGATACGAAACAAAAACCCCTCCTACGATTATATTAAGTCGGTAAGTGTGAGGCAATAAGATTGACCCATATGGCCTTCCATCGTTATAGGAAGAAATTGAATCACGACATAGGTTGAGTTGGTAAGTCCCTCGAGGCTCACCTATCTACATGATCGAGTTCTTACCTACGGCATAGAGATGTCATCGGTGACCTCAGGACATGGTATGCTTGGTTGAGTCCCTCAAGGGTATATCATCAAATCAGACTTATCTTGTAACGAAGGTGATGACTTAACTGAATATCACGGTTAGTCGAGTCCCTCGAGACCATGATGATTCGGAGGCCGAACGTGACGAGACTCACAAGGAGTTATGATTGGCAAGAGTTGCCTACCTTTTGGGCTTAGTGTAATTGGTCGATTCACTCGAGGTTGCATTAAGATGCCAATTGGATCTCGATCCCCACTAGGAATCTGCCGGAGACTTCCGTCTCACTTGTCGAGGGTGTTGCATGATTTGCTAAGAAAAAAGTGGGAGTTAAGATAGAAGTCCATATCTTAATTAGTATTTTCTTTAAAATCTGTATGTTATTTATATTTACTATATCTTGTTTTATCATAGACATATCACTCACAAACCCCCTACGTGGCATACTTGATGCCAACCACCTCACTGGTCCAAACTATACAGATTGGCTCTGCAATTTGAGAATTATTCTCATGGCGGATGAAATCGCATATGTCCTTGATACAATTCTGCCCACGTTGGAAGAAGGGGCAAGCGAGGATGAGATCACTCGCTATGTGAAGTATATAGATGATTCCACGTTGGCAAAATATTATATATTGGCCTCTAAGTCTCTTGAGTTACAAAGGCAACATAAGAACATGGATGCATATTCTATCCTTCTTCATCTCCGCCAACTGTTTGAGAAATAGGAAAGAACTAAAAAAATATGAGATATCTAAGAAACTCTTCCAAGCCAGGATGACAGAAGGGACATCGATTGAGAACCATGTACTAAAGATGATAGAGTGGATTGTGAAACTCACAGGTCTAGGAATAGTCCTAGAGGATAACCTATGTGTTGATTTTATACTTTAGTCCTTACCAGATTCCTTTTCTCACTTCATCATGAATTTTAACATGAGCAAGTTTAAAGTGACTCTCCCAGACCTCCTTAATATGTTGAGGGAAGCTGAGAGTACTATCAAAAAGGAGAAGCCAGTTCTCTCTATCGGTGAGACCAAAAAGAAAAGGAAGGCCAGCAAGACCTTTAAGAAGGGCAAGGGTAAAGAAAGACCAGGTAAGGCAAAGGTTGCTAAGAAATATCCGAGAAAGGACAAAGAACAATGCTTCCACTATATCCAAGACAGACATTGGAAGAGGAACTGCAATGGCTACCTTGTAGAGTAGGTGAGACAGAAACTTAGAGAAGCTTCAGGTATATTCATGATCAGTCTCCACTTGTTAGATTTTCATGATAACACATGGGTATTGGATACCAGGAGTATTTATCATATCTGCAATTCATTACAGGTTCTGGCAAGACCTAGGAGATTGGCTAGAGGCGAGATGGACCTCAAGATGGGCAATGGAGCAAGAGTTGCTGCAGTTGCTATTGGAGAGGTCACCTTACATCTGCCTGGTGGAGCTATTATTGCATTAGATGCATGCTATTTTGTTCCCTCTATTATCAAAAACGTTATTTCTATCTCTTATTTGATAATTAGTGGATATAAATTAGTTTTTTAGAATAATAGTTGTTCAATAATTATGGATGATGAGATCATCACTAGAGGGACCTTTATAAATTGCTTATATGTGTTAGACACTTCTCCATATATCATAAATATAAATATATCTAAGAGAAAAAGAGATGAGGTGAATAATGCATACCTATGGCATTGTAGGCTAGGTCATATACATGAGCGAAGGATTCAAAAGTTACTGAAAGATGGATACTTAGATCCATTTGACTATGAGACATATGCAACTTACCAACCTTACCTTCGTGGGAAGATAACCAACTCTCCTTTTAGTGGAACTAGAGAGAGAGCCACCGAGTTGGAACTCAAACATAATGATGTATGTGATCCCATATCGACTCAGGTTATAGGTGGTTACTCATACTTCATTATATTCAGTGATGATTTCTCTAGGTATGGACACGTGTACTTCATGAAGTACAAATCTGAGACCTTCGAGAAATTCAAGGAATATAATAATGAGGTAGAGAACCAAATTGGAAAGAGTATTAAGACTCTTCAATCAAATTGAGGAGGAGAGTACTTGAGTGTGGAGTTCATCCATTTCCTCAAGGACAATGAGATTCTATCCTAGTAGACACCTCCATATACACCTTAGCTCAATGGTGTATAAGAAAGGAGGAATCGTACATTGTTAGACATGGTACGGTCCATGATGAGTTTTGCTGACCTACCCACTTCATTCTAGGGGTATGCCTTAGAGATTGCAGCTTACCTTCTGAATAGAGTTCCATCAAAATCGATAGTGTCTACACCATATGAGATATGAAAACGAAAGAAGACTGATCTTAAGATTATTAAGATTTGGGGCTGTCCTACCCACGTTAGAAGACACAACCCCGATAAGTTGGAATCAAAGACAGAATGGTGCACATTCATGGGATACCCAAAGGAAACTTGTGGGTATTATTTCTATCATCCCGAGGACCAAAAGGTCTTTATTGCCAAGAGAGCTGTGTTCCTTAAGAAGGAACACATTCTTGGTGGAAACAGTGGGAGTGAGATAGAATTGAGCGAGGCTGGAGAACCTAGCTCAAGCACCATTCCAGAGCCCAAGTCTGTTTAGGTACCTAACACACAAGTTTCAACTTTATGTAGATCTAATAGAGTATCTCACCCTTCTGAAAAATATATGAGACATATCAGTGGAGATGACTCTCAAGATGTTGATCCTCAGACCTACGAGGAGGCCATTATAAGTATAGACTCCGGGAAGTGACAAGAAGCTATGAATTCTGAGATGGATTCCATATACTCTAACAAGGTTTGGAACATTGTGGATGCACCTGAGGGTATTGTACCTATCGACTGCAAATGGATTTTCAAGAAGAAGATCAGAGTGGATGGAAATGTAGAGACCTATAAAGCAAGACTGATAGCTAAAGGATATCGTCAAAGATAAGGAGTTGATTATGAAGAAACCTTTTCACCTGTAATTATGCTTAAGTCCATTAGAATTATTTTGGCCATTGCAATACACTATGACCATGAGATCTGGCTGATAGAAGTCAAAACGGTATTTCTCAATGGCAACATCGAGGAAGAGGTGTATATGATATAACCAGAGGGATTCATATCCAAAGAGAGTCCAGATAAAGTATGCAGGTTGCTTAGATCCATTTATGAATTGAAGCAAGCTTTCCAAAGTTGAAACATAAGATTTGATGAGGTGATCAGATCTTATGACTTCGTTAAGAATGAAGATGAGCCTTGTGTGTATAAGAAGGTAAGTGGAAGCGCTATCACCTTCTTGGTGCTATATGTGGATGACATCCTAATCATTAGATAAGATACCTTATGCCTCAGCGATAGGGTCTATCATATATGCGATGCTATGTACTCGGCCTGATATAGCATATGCTCTGAGTGTCACGAGCAATTATCAGGCAGATCCAGGTTTAGAACACTAGAAGGCAGTAAAGTATATCCTTAAGTACTTGAGAAGGACTAAGGATCTTTTACTGGTATATGGAGGAGGTAGCCTCTAGGTTGAGGGTTACACAAACTCAAATTTTCAGTCTAACATTGATGATAGCAAATCAAATTTATGGTATATTTTTTACCATGAATGGAGGAGCAATAAGCTGGAAGAGTTCCAAGCAAAATACTACTATTGACTTAACCACAAAGGCAGAATACATTACTGCAGCAGAAGCAGCAAAGGAAGGGGTGTGGATGAAGAAGTTCATCAAGGATTTGGGAGTCATACCAAGCAGCATGGAGCTGACTCCCATATATTGTGACAGCGACAGGGTGATAATTCTAGCAAGGGAATCCAGGTCTTATCAGAATTATTCTGAGGAGGTTCTATCTGATTAAAGCGATCAAGACCTAAAAAGATATAGCAAAGAAAATAGTTCCATCTGAAGATAACATTGCAGATTCACTAACAAAGACGTTAGCTCAAATTGTATCTGAGTGTCACAAGGGTCTGATGAGGATCAGACACATAGGTGATTGGCTTTTGGTCAAGTGGGAGATTGCTGGTTATAGGTGCCTTGCAAGCCAATCACATGAGTGATGACACGTGTCACACGCTGTGTAATCTTTTTACTTATGATTAATATTGATATATTATCATATTATATTATTTGTTACATATATATTGTGATGTCCTTGGTTCTGTGCAATGGGAATCAGATCGTGATGACATCATGATAATAAGATCGATTCACCTTTAAACATAAATCCTAAATAATCTCGATCATAAGTTATTTAATAGAGATATTTAGATAACCGGATAGATCAATGTACTATATACTCGTCCATATGATAGAGGCGGCTGATCTCAGAGCCACTTGTGTAGATACACTAAGGATATAGTACAAGTGCTTATTAGAGAATGAGTTCACTGATTGATCCGCTTATGGAATGTTGTATGGTTAATGATACCTAATGTCAGACAACGATTCCATAGTCCCAATTGTGTATTTGGTCCTTGGACTTAAGACACCAAGGATGCCTTATATGAGTACTCATTTCTTTGATGCCAGACTTACAGGTTTGGAAAGTTCCAGATCTGGTACAACTGGTTATCGAGATTAGTAGCCAACCTTACGAAGGCAATTGAGTGTCAATAGAGGATCATCCATTCTCGGTATCATGAGAGGAATATCTCATATGTGCTTGCTCAAACAAATCCTTGGCCAGGGTCATTCAGATTGAGAGAGGAGTTCTCCGGTAGAATCTAAATAGAGCAAGACAAACTGATTCCGTATGTCACCTGATAGTATCATGTCCAATATATGGTCTCTAGGATATTATTTGGATGAGGGAATATAGATACATGGTAACTATGGACAGACAGGTCCGACGGATTCGTTCCCCCTGTACCATCTGGGTACTATGACGTAGTGGCCTAGTACGTCCATAGTCGATGAGTCGAGTGAATTATTATGAGGATAATAATTCACTATATAAGAAGGAGTTCTGACGGGAGTGACTCACAGCCAGTTCAGTATCGGGCCTAGAGGGTCACACACAAATGGTGGATGCTTCAGCAAATAGAGAATTGGATGAAGATCTAATTAGCCACTATTCTCATTAGATGAGACCCTATGCTGATTGGCTCCTTGCATAAGGCCCAATTAGAGGCCTAAGGAGATTATTAGATAAAGATCCAATAATGCAAGGTTAGTGGGTTATTGGGTGGAGATCCAACACCCACTATAGTAGGAGCCCTAGGGTTTTTTATGGCTCTCTATAAATAGGATGGGAGACTCATGGTTGATAGGCTGCAGCTTTAGCCACCACCTCATATTCTCTTCCCTCCCTTTGAGCAAGAGTTGCAAGATCAGATTTGAGGAGTTTCGCTGCAGAGATCCATCGTGTGGATACCGCTAAAGAGGAGGACTCTTGACCTCCTTCATCTTCTCCATCTGGATTTGGAATACAGGGATATATGATCTCCCTAGGTAAAATCAATCAATCTCTCACACATCGTGATTTTTTGAATTTTTATGATTTTTCTTGTGACCCCAATCTTTTGCATGACGATTTGATCTGCGTAGTAAATTGATTTTTTATTTTGATTTTCACTGCGCATGTGATGCACCCACCGAGGTTTCCTAACATCGTGATCATCCGGTGTGGCTTGCATGTATGATGTGTTATACACCTACTAGATATATGTATATATATATTTGCATACAATGTAGATATATATTAAAAATATATATATGTGACTTGACATATTAGGAGACTGATAGAAAATAAAAACCCCTCCTACGATAATATTAAGTCAGTAAGCGTGAGACAATAAGATTGACCCACGTGACCTTCCATCGTTATAGGAATAAATTGAATCCCGACATAGGTTGAGTTGGTCGAGTCACTCGATGCTCACCTATCCTCGTGATCGAGTTCTTGCCTACGACAAATATATGTCACCGGTGACTTGAGGACATGATATGACTTAGTCGAGCAGTCGAGAGCATATCCATTGAATCAGACTCATTTGTAACGATGGTGATGACTTAACTGAACTTCATGATTGGTCGAGAAGTCAAGACCATGATGATTCAGAGGCTGAACATAACGGGAATCACAAGGAGTTGTGATTGTCAAGAGTTGTTTATCTTTTGGGCTTAGTGTAGTTAGTCAAGTCCCTCGAGATTACACTAAGATGCCAATTAGATCCCGATCCCCACTAGGAGTCTATCGGAGACTTTCGTCTCACATGTCAAGGGTGTCACGTGATTCGCTAGGAAAATAGTGGGCGTATATTAAGATAGAAGTCCATACCTTAATTAGTATTTTTTTTAAAATCTGCTTGTTATTTATTGTTGTTATATCTTATTTGTCGCTTGCAAAACCCTTATATGACATACTTGATGCCAACCGCCTCATTGGTCCAAAGGCTCCGTAATTTAAGGATTGTTCTCACGAAGGAGAAAATCCTAAATGTCCTTAATATGATTATGCCCACACCGGAGGAAAGGACAAGCGAGGATGAGATCACTCGCTTTGTGAAGTATATAGATAGTCCTAGAGGATAACCTAAGAGGATAACCTATGTATGATCTTATACTTTAGTCCCTATCCAATTCCTTTTCATAGTTCATTATTAAATTTAATATGAACAAGCTTGAGGTGACTCTATCTAAGCTCCTCAATATGTTAAGGGAAGCTGAGAGCACCATCAAGAAAGAGAAGCTAGTTCTCTATATTGTTGAGACCAATAAGAAAAGGAAGGCTAGTAAGACCCTTAAGAAGGGCAAGGGCAAAGAAAGATTGGGTAATGCAAAGGTTGCCTAGAAAGACCCGGCAAAGAACAAAGGACAATACTTCCACTATGGCCAAGACGGGCATTGGAAGAGGAACTATAAGGACTACCTTGCAAAGAAGACGAAATAGAAGCTTAGAGAAGCTTCAGGTATATTCATGATCAGTCTTCACTTGTCATATTTTCATAATAATACATGGGTATTGGATATCAGGAGTGTTTATCATATCTATAATTTGTTGCATTTTCTGACAAGACTTAAAAGATTGACTAGAGGTGAGATGGACCTCAAGATGGGCAATAGAGCAAGAGTTGTTGCAGTTGCTATTATGGAGGTCACCCTACATCTACCTAGTAGAGTTATTATTGCATTAGATGCATGCTATTTTATTCTCTCTATTATAAAAAATATTATATTTATCTCTTGTTTAACAATAAGTGGACATAAATTAGTTTTTGAGAACAATAGTTATTCAATAATTATGGATGATGAGATCATCACTAGAGGGACCCTTATAAATGGCTTATATGTATTAGACACTTCGTAACATATCATGAATATAAATATGTCTAAGAAGAAAAGAGATGAGATGAATAATGCATACGTATGACATTATAGGCTAGGTTATATATATGAGGGAAGGATTCAAAAGTTGCTAAAAGATGGATATTTAGATCCATTTGACTATGAGTCATATGCAACTTGCGAACCTTGCCTTCATGGAAAAATGACTAACTCTCCTTTTAGTCGAACTGGAGAGAGAGCCACCGAGTTATTGGAACTCATACATAGTGATGTATGTGGTCCCATGTAGACTCAGACTTTAGGTGGTTACTCATACTTCATTACATACACTGATGATTTCTCTAGGTATGGACATATGTACTTAATAAGATACAAATATGAGGCCTTCGAAAAATTCAGGGAATATAAGAATGAGGTAGAGAACCAAATTGGAAAGAGTATTAAGACTCTTCGATTAGATCGAGGAGGAGAGTACTTGAGTATGGAGTTTACCCATTTCCTCAGGAACAATGAGATTCTATCCCAGTGGACACATCCTTATAAAACTCAGCTCAATGGTGTATCAGAAAGGAGGAATCACATACTGTTAGACATGGTGCGGTCCATGATAAGTTTCGCTGACCTACTCATTTCATTCTAGGGGTACGCGCTAGAGACTGCAGCTTACCTTCTAAACAGAGTTCCATCAAAGTCAGTAGTATCTACACCATACAAGATATTAAAGAAAAGAAGCCCAATCTTAAGATTGTTAAGATTTAGGGCTATCCTGCCTACATTAGAAGACACAACCTCGATAAGTTGGAATCAAGGATAGAATGGTGCACATTCATGGGATACCCAAAGGAAACTTATGGGTATTATTTCTATTATCCTGAGGACCAAAAGATTTTTATTGCCAAGAGAGCTGTGTTCCTTGAGAAGGAACACATTCTTGGTAGAAATAGTGGGAGTAAGATAGAATTGAACGAGATTGGAGAACCTAGCTCAAGCGCTATTCCAGAGCTTGAGTCTGTTCAGGTACCTAACACACAAGTTTCAACTTTACGTAGGTCTAATAAAGTATCTCACTCTTCTGAAAGATATATGAGATATATTAGTGGAGATGACTCTCAGGATGTTGATCCTCAAACCTACGAGGAGGCTATTATGAGTATAGACTCCAGAAAGTAGCAAGAAGCCATGAATTCTGATATGGATTCCATGTACTCTAACAAGGTTTGGAACCTTGTGGATGCACATAAGGGTATTGTACCCATCAACTACAAATAGATCTTCAAGAAGAAGATCAGAGTGGATGGAAAGGTAGAGACCTATAAAGCAAAGCTGGTAGCTAAACGATATCATCAAAGATAAGGAGTTGACTATGACGAAACCTTTTCACCTGTAGCCATGCTTAAATTTATTATAATTATTTTGGCCATTGCAGCACACTACGACTATGATATCTGGCAGATGAATGTTAAACCGACATTCCTCAATGGCAATCTCGAGGAGGTGGCGTATATAATACAGCCAGAGGAATTTGTATCCAAAGAGAGTCCAGATAAAGTGTGCAGGTTGCTTAGATCTATTTATGGATTAAAGCAAGCTTCTCGAAGTTGGAATATAAGATTTGATGAGGTGATCAAATCTTACGACTTCATTAAGAATGAAGATGAGCCTTGTGTGTACAAGAAGGTAAGTGGAAGCATTATCACCTTCTTGGTACTATATGTGGATGACATCCTAATCATTGGAAATGATATAGGAATGCTCTCCACAATAAAGACTTGGCTATTTAGAAACTTCTCCATGAAAGACTTAGGGGAAGCATCCTATATTTTGGGGATCCGGATCTATAGAGATAAATCCAAAAGGATGCTTGGCTTATCCCAGTCTAGGTACATAGACTCCATTGTCAAAAGGTTTGGTATGAAAAATTCTAAGAGAGGTCTTATACCGATGAGACATGAAATATCACTTTCTAGGAGTATGTTCCCAAAGACTCCTGAAGAAAGGGCAGACATAGATAAGATACCTTATGCCTCAGTGATAGGGTCTATCATATATGCAATGCTATGTACTAGGCCTGATATAACACATGCTCTGAGTGTCATGAGCAGGTATCAGACAGATCCAGGTTTAGAACACTAGAAGGTAGTAAAGTGTATCCTTAAGTACTTGAAAAGGACTAAGGATCTTTTACTGGTATATGGAGGAGGTAGCCTTCAAGCTGAGGGCTACACGAACTCGAGTTTTCAGTCTGATATTAATGATAGCAAGTCAAATTTAGAGTATATTTTCACCATAAAAGGAGGAGCAGTAAGCTAGAAGAGTTCCAAGTAAGATATTACTACTAACTCGACCACTGAGGCGGAATACATTGTTGTAGTAGAAGCAGCAAGACGAAAGGGTGTAGATGAAGAAGTTCATCAAGGATTTGGGAGTCATACCAAACAGCATGGAGCTGACTCCCATATATTGTGACAGTGACAGGGTGATAACTCTAGCAAGGGAACCCAGGTCTCATCAGAATTATTCTGAGGAGGTTCCATCTTATTAGAGCGATTATGACCCGAAAAGATATAGCAATGGAAAGAGTTCCATCTGAAGATAACATTGTAGATCCACTAATGAAGCCGTTGGCTCAGATTATATTTGAGTGTCACAGGGGTTTGATGGGGATCAGACACATAGGTGATTGGCTTTTGGTCAAGTGGGAGATTGCTGGTTACAGGTGCCCGCAAGCCAATTATGTGAGTGATGGTACGTGCGATATGTTGTGTGATCTTTTTATTTATGATTAATATTAGCATATTCTTATATTATCTGTTACATATATATTGTGATGTCCTTGGTTCTGTGTAATGGGAGTCGGATCGTGATGAGATCATGATAATGAGATCGATTCACCTTTAAACACAGATCCTAAATAATCTCAGTCATAGGTTACTCAAGAGGGACATTGAGATAATCAGACAAATCAGTCTACTATATACCCGTCTATATGATGGAGGCGGTTGGTCTCATAGCCACTTGTGTGGAGACACTAAGGATATAATACAGGTGCTTACTGGAGAATGAATTCACTGATTGATCTGCTTAGAGAATATTATATGATTAATGATACCTAATGTCAGACAGCGATTCCGTTGTCCCAGTTATGTATCTGGTCCTTAGACTTGAGACACCAAGGATGCCTTGTATGCGTACTCCTTTCTTTGACGCCAGACTTACAGGTTTAGAAAGTTCTAGATCTGGTACAACTAGTTATCGGGATTAGTAATAATCTTATAAAGGAAATTGAGTGTCAATAGATGATCATCCACTCTCGGTATCACGAGAGGAATATCCTATATGTGCTTGCTCAGATAAATCCCTAGCCAGGATCATTCGGATTGAGAGAGAAAGAGTTCTCCAAGAGAATCCGATTAGAGCGAGACTATGACGGATTCCGTATGTGACCTGACAGTACCATATCTAATATACGGTCTCTGGGATATTATTTAGCTGAGGGATTATAGATACACGGTAACTGTGGACAGACAGGTCCGATGGATTTGATCCCCCTATACCATTTAGGGACTATGACATAGTGGCCTAGTACGTCCATAGTCGATGAGTCGAGTGAATTATTATGGACAGATAGATCTGATATAGTGAATTATTATAGAGATAATAATTCACTATATCGGAAGGAGTTCTGATGAGAGTGACTCACAGCCAGCTCGGTATCGGGCCTAGAGGGTCACACACATATGGTAGATGCTTCAACGAATAGAGAATTGGATGGAGATCCAATTAGCCCTTATTCTCATTAGATGAGACCCTATACTGATGGACTCCTTGATTAAGGCCCAATTAGAGGCCTAAGGAGATTATTGGATAGAGATCCAATAATGTAATATTAGTGGGTAATTGGATGGAGATCCAATACCTACTAAGGAAGGAGCTGTAAGGTTTTTGGTGGCTCTCTATAAATAGAAGGGGGTACTCATAGTTGATAGACTACATCTTTAGCCACCACCTACTATTCTCGTCCCTCCCCTGAGCATGAGTTGCAAGATCAGATTGGAGGAGTTTCGTTGTAGAGATCCATCATGTGGATACTGCTAAAGAGGAGGATGCTTAACCTCCTTCATCTTCTCCATCCGAATCTGGAATACAGGGATATACGATCTCCCTAGGTAAAATCAATCTCTCACACATCATGATTTTTTATTTTTTATGATTTTTCTCACAACCCCAATCTTTTGCACGATGATTTGATCTATGTGGTAAATTGGTTTTTGTTTTGATTTCTGCTGCGCTTTTAATGCACCCGCTGAGGTTTCCCAACAAAAGCTGTTTTAACTCCTCTCTCAACTTGTGAATCACTCAAGTTGATTGATGGCAGTCCTGCTTAGAATCCGTAAGGGTTCTATCAAACCCTTAAATTTCTATCGAAGAGGAAGAGGGAAAAAGGGAAATAAACGATCACTTTAAGGAGATCGAGCCTCCTTAATCTCTATAATGGATTGACCCTCATAGGGTTTGGCTAATAGCCTAAAACAAAAGTCTTTTCATTGATTATCTTAAAAAAAAATAGTTACAGATACGTTTATAGAGACTCCTAACCAACTCCTAATTGAACTTGGACTCCTAAAACAGACTCATACTTGGACTCTTAATCAAATAGACTATAACTCCTATTATGACTCCTAATCAAATAAACTTTAACTCCTACTATGACTCATAATTGACTTGACTAGACTGACCAACATGATACAATAAAGAACATAACTTAATAGATGAGGACCCAACCCTATTAGGGTCCTAACAGACCCATTCTCTTCAAATCAACCTTGTCCTCAAGGCTGAGCAACATCAAATTCTGAGAGCACTTCAATATTTATTGAGCATCATAATCCTTTGATCAATTAAGTAGGATCTCCACTTTTTGTAAGAAATGGACCGATCTTCTAGTGTAGTAATCATTATAGTCTTCTGAAGAATCTTCTCCATCTGATGGCTAGTTGTAGTTTAATATTTTCTTTTAAGGATCACCACTTTGACGTCTTTCAGAGGTATCAAAAAGAAATCTATAAGTAGTTTTTTGCCCTGAATGATCAGCTTTATTTTTGAACACTTATTATTACAAGTTAGGATTCATTCATCAGTAAACTTGACTTCTTTGTCACCGCCTTCAATATGATAGGCCAATCAATCAAAAGCTTTCTGTCCATAAAATTATTAGTGCTACTAGTATCGATTAAAATGGTAGCAAACTGATGTTTTAAAATTTCTTTAATTTTCATGGGTTGTGGGTTAGAGTAGTCGACTAATGCATGCACTGTATATATGATAGGTCCAATATTTTCATCAAAATCAATACCTTCATAATCAGATCCCACATTGTCAGTCTCTGATTCCTCCTTAATTGGCTCAATCGTCAGAAGTTTATCATAGTTTTCATGATCGGACTCCACATTGTTAGTTTTTATAGTCCTCCTTAATTGACTCAATCATCAAAAGTTGCCCTTGTGTGCATCGGTTTTCATCATAACGTAAGCACAAATCCTTTGTTGATCTTTCGTTGGGTTCTTCTCGGATCGGCTTTTGGATGTCCGAGTTTTGGCTAGGAATAGATGGGGTGGTTGGCTTGCTGATTACCTATATGTTGAAGCTTTTATTTTGATGAGTATCCACATCGATTTTTTCTTCATGCATGTGGGCGAATGATATAGTGGCCATCATGGTATGGGGGTGGTGAGCTTTAAATTCACATTGAATCTAGAGTTTAAGTCCCTTAATAAATGTTTCCACCAATTATTTCTCGGACCAATCTCGGGTTTAGTTCGATAGGTGCTCAAATCTACTATGGTACTCCTATACTATGGAAGTCTAATGGATTTGACAAGCTGTACATTAACGTTCTCGTACTCTGATGGTCCGAAGCGAATTAGAAGATCTCTCTTGAATTGTCCCTATTCGTGATAGGTATTTTATAAAGGATACCACCAGATCACATCACCATCAGGTTAATTTGAAGCTACTTCCACCTTGGATTCTTTTGGAGTTCTATGGAAGTGAAAGAACTTTTCAGCCCATGAGGCCTAACTAGTTGGATCTCCATCTTCCCATCTGGAGAACTCCACCCTCACACGTGGGTATCCTGTGTCTTGCCCTTGATCATATTTTTCAGATTGGCTCCCTTTGAGGTTGAAACTTTTAGCATGTTGAGATTTGTTGAGGCTATCCAATAGATTTCTTTTGAATTCTCCGAAGAGTTCTTGTAATCTTTCTTCTATCCAAGATTTGAAGGCTTCAAATCTTGCTTCCATTGAATTATCGACAACCATCACGTAAGACTACTCAGTGTTGCTACTGTGATGTCGATTGGTGGTGGCTCTGTGGATGTGAAGAATCACTACGTGGATGCTGACGAAATGAAAGATGACATCACTAAGGACTGCGATCACTGGGATAGATGTGATATGCTGGTTGCTGATCTTGGTTGGAATCGATTGATGCTGTGTCGATTGCTAGGAAGGGCGATGATACTATAAGGATGAGATCATCGAGGTTGTGATGATGACAGTTAGAGGGTAGTGATCTACGGAAAGAAATCGTTGCCGTGATTCACGGGGAAGTAGCATTGATCGCTGCAGCAAATCAGGAGGCAACACTAGTGTAGTGCCAATGGAGAGGAGGCGCAGTAGGGGCTAGAAAGCAGTAGAGTTGGCATGGGGAGCGACTAAGGCTACAGCCGTAAGGTTGTTGAGGACAAGGCTGCACAATTGTTGTCACTACTAGTGGAGAAAAGGAAGCGATGGTGATAGCAATCGGAGAAGATGACAGTCGAAGGATGAAGGAGAGGTAGAGGGCAACGGGACAAAGGTGCAGCTACGACAGAGGAGGGTGCGGCTATTATTATCATTAGTGTAGGTAGCACTGTGGTAGGTGAGGCAATAGAGGCGACAGCCTTTGAGTAGGATGTGGCGGTCAGATGCAGCAGCGACATTGTTGTGTGTAGCTAGAGAGGGTTTTGGCAACATTGTTGATTCTTGTTGGGGGTTGCAGTAGCAGCGACTAGGGAGCAAGAAAGCGAGCATTGGTGACGGCAACATAGGAGGAGGCAGGGAAGAAGAGATATGGCAGTGGGTGAGAAGGGAGATGGCTTCTAGGTGGGTACTGTGATAACAAAGGAGAGGTAGCAACATGATGTGGCAAGGGACCAAAGAGATTTGTAATCCTAGTCGCATTGGTAGTGATGCTTGTTGTGGTTGCTACGGAAAGGATCATGTAGTTGAGGAAGAGGATGGTAGTAGAGGCAAAAGCAGGGGCGGCTAGAGTACAAGGCAGCAATAGGGTGGTCGGTGTGGCTGCAGCAATATGCTAGAGATGGCGACGCCAGGTAAAGGAAGAAGGGGTTTGAAGCAGGGACAGAACAATGGCGGGAAGAGAAGGAAGAGGGTAGCAGCGAGGTTTTGGTGAGCGCTGTGGTGTCGTCAGAGCTTGTGGTTAGAAGCTGCAGGAAAGAATGACAACTAGTGGTTGAGTGGCTGCAAGTGGCAACGTTGGTAACCAACGACGATAGCTGTCAGTCAGTAGAAGAAGAAGAGGGCAGCAGGAAGTAGGGGAAGTGGCGACGCTGGGATAAAGATGACAGCGAGAGATTGCTGCGATAGAGGCTAGCAGCATCATGCAAGCAATAAGTAGGGAAAAAGGGAGATGGCAACATGAAGATGACAATGATAACGAAAAAGCAACATTGGGACAGATGGTAGTGGCCGTTGGAGTGGACAACAGAGGACTGTGTGTTGCAATGGGAGGCAGAGATGACAACGAGAGATCACTACGGTCAAGGAAGCCAACAGCAATGGCAGCTGCGATTGCGAATGTGATTACATGGATTGTAGGCGGTAGATGAGGGAGACAGTAGCAGCAATAGAGGGCGATGACAATGGTAGCACTACAACGATGTGAAACAACTGATTTGAAGAAGGCAGTGAGATGGCAATGTTAGGCATAAGGCAGCAGTGGCGGCAAGCAGGTGGAGCAGCATGATAGGGTACTGTGGCGATTGCGATCTGAGTTTGTAAGACGATAGCGAATATAACATAAGATGAGGAGATGATAGGGTAACAACGATGCTGTTGGCAGTTGTGATATGAGGTTGGAAGGCAGCAGTGACGACAACACAAGATGAAGAGATGATAGGGCAACGACGGTGTTGTTGGCGATTGCGATATGAGGTTGGAAGGCAGTAGCAAGGATAGTACAATATGAGGAGATGATAGGGCGGTCGCAACTTGGGCTAGATGGTAGTAGTAAGAGGATGAGAGGGGTGACTGTTATCTAGGGTTTCAAAGGGTGGTAGCAGCGAAAGTACCAAGGAACACTGCTCTGATACCAATTGATAGAAACCCAAAGGTTTCTATCGAAGATAAACAGTCGTGTAGGGGTAGATGAACAATGACATGCCAAGAACACTGCTTTGATACCAATTGATAGGAACCCTTAGGTTTCTATCGAAGAGAAAGAGGGAAAAGGGGGATAAATGATCACTTCGAGGGGATCGAGCCTCCTTGATCTCTATAGGGGATTGACCCTCCTTGATCTCTTTAGGGGATCGGCCCTTCTAGGGTTTTGGCTAATAGGCTAAAACAAAAGTCTTTTCATTGATTGTCCCAAAAAGAAATAGTTACAATCCTATTTGTAGAAACTCTTAACTAACTTTTAATTGAACTTGGACTTCTAAAATAACCTTATACTTAGATTCCTAATCCAACTCCTACTAGGGCTCCTAATCAAATAGATTCCAACTCCTACTATGACTCATAATTAATTTGACTAGACCGACCAATATGACTCAATAAATAAACATGACTCAATAGATGAAGATCTAACCCTATTAGGATCCTATCATTCTTATATTAGTTACACTATTTTTGAAATGATCCCAAAAATAATGTAAGTGATACAAGGGGTTGGTTTTTGTGAACTACAATTTTAACATAGGGTTTCACCTATTAAGAAGCTCAAATTAAAAAAAAAATTCAATGAATGCACCAGATTTTGATGAAAAATAAAAAAAATAGAGAAATTAGAAAATTTTATACTTTTTAGATGCTGAATAATCAAGAAAATATAAAAAACTAAAATAAAAGAAAATCTTATATTTGTCCATCTGAGTGTCATACAAAGGTCTCCTCAAATTTTCACATTGACTACTCTTTATATATCAGTTACACTAGTTTTTATAAATAGTGCAACTGATACAAGGGATTGGTTTTCGTGAATCAAATTTTAATGATAGGTTTCTCACATATTAAGAAACTTAAATGTTAATTTAAAAAGCATTCTATAAATGCATCATTTTTTTTATGAAGATAAAAAATAAATAAATTAGATAAATTTTAAAGCATTCACACGTTGAATAACCTTGAAAAATGTCAAAGAAATTCTCTAAAATAAAAAAAAAATCTCATATATGTCCATCTGGGTGCGGTGCCTGAAAATTTGACATGAATGATTTTGATCAATCTTTCAATCAGTTATATTATTTTTAAAATAACTATGTGATATAAGGGCTTGGATTTTTTAAACCAAATTTTTAGAATATGTATCTTACCTATTAAGAAGCTCAAATGTTAATAAAAATTCTACGATGCATCATATCTCGGTGGCAATTAAAAAAAAAGAGAAACCATACTGAATAATAAAAATAATTAAAAATCTCTAAAATAGAAAAAACTCTCATATGTGTCCATTTAGGTGTCATTCAAATGAGTCGTGAAAATTTTGCATGATTTTGACTAGTTCTTATTAGAATCAAGTTACTACTAAGAGGGAGGGGGAGGAGAGAGATAAATTAGTGCAAGTGTAAAAAGAGTGATTGTTTCAAAAAAGTAAAGAAGAAATAAAAAACGTTTCTTAGAATTCGTTGAAGGCAAGTATGTGAACGATTAAATTTAAGATTGAATGAAGAATATCAATTTAGCTACAAAATACTAAAATAAAAAATAAGTAAAAGAAGGCTCACAAATTTATAGTGGTTCAGCTAAAAGCTTGACCTACATCTAATTTTCGAGTCCTCCTTCGTCGAGGCCCGTTGGTGTCCACTAATGATCTTCTTCTATGGGTGAAGATCAAAACCCCTTACACTTCTCTTCTTTTCACATGTTCATGAGATGAACCTTTACAATTTTTCTCTTTTCCCTTAAACACACTTTGCACTTTGTAGCACTCAAAGGAAACTCTCAAGTTTTACAGAATTTTGACTAAGATTACAGTCACTTTTCTTGCACTTTCTTATAACTTTCTTGCCCTCCAATGTAATAATACCTAGGATATTTATAGAAATAGAACCAAAATCTTTATCGAGAAAATTAGGTACAGGCAGTACTATGTCGACATTGATGGTACCACCACCAATAGTCTCCCGTAAACCTGGGCGACTACTATACTATTGCCACTTAGGTGGTACCACCACCGCTTGGGTGGTACTACTATCGGGCAACCCTATAAGAGTACTTTCTTATACTATTTTGTACTCGATATGTACCTTCTGTTAACCCCTTTCTAGGTCAACGAAATGAGTTCAATCATGAGTTCAAGTCTAATCCAAAGTGGACCAGGTTACCTCTCATTGAGTAATTTAGATTTCTCTAAATCTAACTCGATTAGGACTCAATTATGATACTAACTATAACACATTACACAATTATAATCATTCTTATCTGACATGTCAATTGATCTTCCGAACTCTCGGTGAAATTCCTGACATCCTTTGGTGAATTCCCGATGAGTCTCTCGATCTTCCAGCGAAGTCCCAATGAGCTCCCCATCACCTTCGACATACTCCTAGCGAACTCCTAGTGAGCTCCCACTGCATCGTTTGAACCTCGGCCCGATGCCCAAACTTGACTTCGACCCAAAATCAGATTATATTACCTTTGCACATCATAATTAATCTTGCATCATTTTCTCTAACATACAAGTTAGATTATAAAACCTATCAATTGATTTCATCATCAAAATCTGAGTTTCAACAATCTCCCTCTTTTTGATGATAACAACTAATTGATAACGAGAGTTAACCTTAACTCCCCCTATGTATATGTCATAGGATAAATAGAACAAACTTGAATTCAAAAGAATCCATCACTTTTGAATTCAAGCATTTTGATAATATTGAAATTTTCATAATTTAACCATACATGATAAAATTTTCAAAGCATTTATCATCTTGGTATCATATAAAAATTTTAAACATTACAACATTCATTTGAAAGATCAAACATATCATTTGGCATTAATTATATCATTTGGCATTTCATTTTAACCCCTTTATCATTAACAAAAAGGAGGATGCTTAATTATATTTGAATATTTTTAAATATTTAATATTTAGCACATAAAAGGAGAAAGTTTGTCCATTACTCCTCCTTAATAAACTAAGAAGAAGAATAAAGTTTAATCCATTTCTCATCAAATTGCATTCTCCCCCTTTGTAAATAGCATAGAAGAAGAAGAAGATGTGGGGTGGGCGTCAAAGACTCAAAAATCAGGTATCCAAAAAAATAAAAATCAAATATTAAGAGGGGGTCATAATTTCATTAAAGATTTAAAAGATCCAAGAATCGAAATATTGTTTCTTGGAGAAAGGATTGAAAGGAGAGCTCATGAATCTTATCACAAAATAATTTGAATCATATTTTCTCTTTTGTAAATGTTAAGAGGAAAGAATCATTTCGAAGATAACTTAAAAATCTAAGAAATCTAAGAAAAATATAAGAGCTTCTCATTGCATTTAAAATCATCTCATATAAATTTCAAGAAAAGTCTCAAGAAATTTGAAAAATAGCAAATCATAACCCTCTTCTAATAAAGTCAAATTATTCTTTATTTAATGGCTTGGTGAAGATATTAGCTAATTGATGTTTTGTATTAATTAATTTCAAAGATATATCATGATTATTCACATGATCTCTAATAAAGTAATGCATAATGTTAATATGTTTAGTTATTGAGTGTTGAATGAGATTTTTAATTAAATATATTGTACTAATATTATCATATTTAATAGAAATATTTTTCAAGTGAATTCTGTAATATTCTAAGGTGTTTTTCATCTAAATGACTTGTCCACAACATGCACCAACTACTATGTACTCAGCTTTGGCTATAGATATTGTTAGTTACAAGTGCCCTACAAACCAATCACGTGAGTGATGACATGTATGACACATTGCACAATATCTTTGCATCATTATTATTGTTGGCATATTCTCTATTATATTATTTATTAAATATATATATTATGATGTCTTGGTTCTATGTAATGTGAATTGGATTATGAGATCATGATAACAAGACCAATTCGTCTTTAAACACAGATCCTAATAATCTCGGTCCTAGGTTGCTCGAGAGCGATATCGAGACAACCGGATAAATCAGTGTACTATATACCTATCCATATGATAGAGGTAGTGCTAATTATAAGTGCCCTGCAAGCCAATCACATGGGTGATGACACGTGTGACACGTTATGTAATATTTTTGCTTATGATAATTATTGTCATATTATATTATCTGTTGCATATATATATTGTGATGTTCTTGGTTTTGTGCAATGGGAATCAGATCGTAATAAGATCATGATAATGAGATCGATTCACCTTTAAACATAGATCCTAAATAATCCCGATCATAGATAACTCGAGAGGGACATCGAAATAACCAAACAGATCAGTGTACTATATACCCATCCATATGATGGAGGCAGTTAGTCTCATAGCCACTTGTATGGAGACACTAAGGATATAGTACATGTGCTCATTAGAGAATGAGTTCACTGATTGATCCGCTTATGAAATGTTGTATCGTTAATGATACCTAATGTAAGATAATAATTCCATAGTCCCAATTGTATATCTGGTCCTTAAATTTAAGATACCAAGGATGTCTTGTTTTAGTACTTCTTTCTTTGATGCTAGACTTACAGGTTTGAAAAGTTCCAAATCTAGTACAATTGATTGTCGGGATTGGCACCCAACCTTATAAAGGCAATTGAGTGTCAATAAGGGATCATCCACTCTCGATATCACGAGAGAAATATCACATATGTGCTTGCTTAAACAAATCTCTGGCCAGGGTCATTCAGATTGAGAGAAAAAAAGTTCTCCGGTAGAATCCGATTAGAGTAAGACAAGTTGATTTCGTATGTGACTTGATAGTACCATGTCCAGTATACGGTCTCTGGGATATTAATTGGATGAAGGATTATAGATACATAGTAATTGTGGACAGACAAGTCTAATGGATTTGATCCCCCAATACCGTCTAGGGACTATGGGGTAATAGCCTAGTACGCCCATAGTCGATGAGTTGAGTGAATTATTATGGACATAATAATTCACTATATCAAAATAAGTTCTAATGGGAGCGACTCACGATTAGCTCAGTATCGGGCCTAGAAGGTCACACATATATGGTGGATGTTTCAGTGAATAGAGGATTGGATGGAGATCCAATTACCCTATATTCTCATTAGATGAGACCCTATACTAATGGGCTCCTTGCTTGAGGCCCAATTAGAGGCCTAAGGAGATTATAGGATATAGATCCAATACTGCAAGGTTAGTGGGTAATTGGATGAAGATCTAATATCCACTAAGGCATGAGCCCTAGGGTTTTAGTGACTCTCTATAAATAGGAGGGGAGACTTATGGTTGATAGGTTACACAGCCTTGGCCTCCCCCTCCTATTCTCCTCTCTCCCTCTACAAGAGTTGTAAGATTAGATTGGAGGAGATTCATTGCAGAGATCCATCGTGTGGATTCTGCTAGAGAGGAAGACGTTTGACTTCCTTAATCTCTCTATCTAGATATGGTACAAGGATAAACAATCTCCCTAGGTAATCAATCTATCACATGACGTGGTTTTATCGATTTTTATAGTTTTCTCATAACCTCAATCTTTTACACGACGATTTGATCTACGTGGAAAATCAATTTTTATTTTAATTTCCACTGCACATGTGATGCTCCCGCTGAGGTTTCCCAATAGGCAGCTAGTCTCATAGCCTCTTGTGTGGAGATACTAAGGATATAGTATAGTTATGGAATAAGTATCATTATCAGTATCATTATTGGAGAATAAGTTCACTGATTGATCCAATTATGAAATGTTCTATAGTTAATGATACCTACGTCAGATAACGATTCCGTAATTCCAGTTGTATATCTAGTCCTTAGACTTAAGACACTAAGGATGCATTGTTTGAGTACTTCTTTCTTTGACGTCAAACTTATAGATTTGGAAAGTTCCAGATCTGGTATAATCGATTATCAAAATTGATAGCCAACCTTATAAAGACTATTGAGTGTAAATATAGGATCATCTACTCTCAGTATTATGAGAGAAATATCTCATATGCTCTCACTTAGGTAAATCCTTGATCAGGTTGGTCAAATTGAGAGAGAATGAGTTCTTCGTGAGAATCGATTATACGAAACTTAGACAGATTCCGTATGTGGCCTGATAGTACCATACCTGGTATATGATCTATGAGATATTAGATGTAACTGAGGACAGATAAGTCTAATGGAAGATCCCTTGTACCATTTGGGGAATATGACATAGTGGCTTAGTATGTTCATAGTCGATGAATCAAGTGAATTATTATAAGATAATAATTCACTGATTCAGAAGGAGTTCTGACAAAGAGGACTCACGATCAGCTCAGTATTGGGCCTAGAGGATCATACACATATGGTGGATGCTTCAGCGAATAGAGAATTATATAGAAATCCAATTAGCCCCTATTCTTATTAAATAAGACCCAACATTGATGGGCTCCCTACATGAGGCCCAACTAGAGAACAAAAGAGATTATTAGATAGAGATCTAATAATCTAATATTAGTGGATAAGTGGATGGAGATCCAATATCCACTAAGGCAGGATTCTTTAGGGTTTTTGGTGGCTCTCTATAAATAAGAGGAAGGGGTAGCTTTTATGTGATATGCTACACCTTTGGCTGCCCCCTCATATTCTCCTCCCTCTCTTTGAGCAAGAGTTATGAGATTTGTGGCTGTGATTAGAGGAATATCACTTTAATGATCCATCTTATGGATACCATTAGAGAGGAAAATATTTGACCTCTTTCATCCTCTCTATCCGGATTTGAAAAAATAGGGATACGCGATCTCTTATATGATGAAATTTTTCGGGTTTGGGGCTTTCTACGCATCGATCTTTACATGAGAATTTTGATCTATATGGGAAATCGATTTTATTTTGATCTTCCATTGCGCATGTGATGCTCCTACTAAGGTTTCCAGATAGATAATGTAACCAAATATTATTTCTTAGGAGACTAAGAAACAAGAGCATATCCTAAGAATTGGCATACTCTGATTGTACTCTTCCTATCTATTCTACAACCTCTAAAATCGACATCCGCATATATAAGTAAATCAAAGTTTTTTAGACTTAGGATACCATAATCCTAAATTAGAAGTTCCTTTTAAATATCTAAATATTTGTTTAACTGCCTTAAAGTGAGAATGTTTAGGATTGGATTGAAACCTTACACACAATCCAACACTAAACATTATATCTAGTCTAGTAGTAGTTAAATATAACAAACTACCTATAATTCCTCTATATAATTTTTGATCAAAATTTTTACCTTCTTATCCAAGTCTAACTTCATAGAAGTACTCATAGGTGTTTATAACCTTACCATTGTCCATACCAAAATATTTTAACAAATCTAAGATATACTTAGTTTGACTTATAAAGATACAATCATTTAATTATTTTATCTGTAACCCTAAGAAAAAAAAGTTAGTTCACCCATTAGGCTCATTTCAAACTCTTGCTCATATTCTTGACAAAAGATTCATATAAGGATTCATTTGTAGAACTAAAAATAATATCATCCACATAAATTTGAACAATAAGAAAATCATTTTCAAAATACTTAGTAAATAATGTGGTATCAACCATGCCTTTCAAAAAATTATTTAAAATAAGGAAAGAGCTAAGTCTTTCATACCAAGCTCTAGGGGCTTGTTGCAAACCATAAAGAGTCTTGGATAATCTAAAAACATGATTCGAAAAAAATATCATTTTCAAAATCGGGGGTTGTTCAGCATAGACTTCTTTAGAAATAAAACCATTAAGAAAAGTACTTTTGACATTCATTTGAAATAATTTAAAATTCTTGAAAGAAACAAAGTCAAAGACTATCCTTATGACTTCAAGTCTAGTCACAAGAGCGAAAGTTTCTTCATAATTGATCTCTTCTTCTTAGTTGAAATCCTTGGCCACTAATCTAGCATTGTTTTTAACTATGATATCTTTTTTATCTTACTTGTTTCTAAAGACCCATTTAGTACGAATCACTAAATGATCACTAGATCTAGCAACAAACTCCCACACCTCATTTCTCTCAAATTGGTTCAATTCTTCATCCATTACAATAACCTAAGAATCATTTCTTAGGGCATCATTAATATATTTTGGTTCAATTTGAGATAGAAATACGATGTTAGCATAAAAATTTTTAAAAGAAAAATGAGTTTGAACACCTTTTGTTGTATCTTCTATTATAAGTTTCTTAGGATGAGCATTTATATACTTTCCTTCCTTGGGTAAAGATTTGAAAGCAGATTCATTCAAGTTACTTTTAGGAAGATTTTCATTCAAATTTAATGTGCCAAAATAAATAATCATCAAAATTATTTTTTAAAATTTAAAAATATCATTAAAAAGGACATGAATAGATTCTTCAATGACTAATATATTTTTTAATTAAAAATATGATAAGCTTTTGAAGTAGAAGAATAACCTAAAAAATACCTTCATCGGATTTTACATTAAATTTACCTAAGGCATCTTTTTCATTTAGAATGAAATATTTATAATAAAAAACTTTGAAATATGGAATACTGTGTTTTTTACCATTCCATAATTCATAAGGAGTTTTAGAGAGTAACTGTCTTACAAAAACCCTATTTATAATATAGCATGCTGTGTTAATAGCTTCGAACCAAAAATATTTAGGTATGTTATATTCATTTAACATGGTTATAGACATTTCTTGTAAGCTCATTTTTTTATTTCCACTACTCTATTTTGTTATTGATTTCTAAGAGTAGAAAAATTATGGTTGTACCCATTTTACTCTCAAAAAGTTTAAAAATCATGATTTTGAAACTCACCACTTTGATCACTACGTATAGATGAAATCATAAAACATTTTTTTGTTTTGAACAAGTTTGTAAAATTTTAAAAAATATTTAAAACAATCAATTTTATGTGCCAAGAAGTAAGTCCAAGTATATTTACTATAATCATCTACAATAATAAATAAGTATTTGTTGCCTCCTAAGCTTATAGTATCATTTGGTCTAAATAAATCTATATGGATCAATTGTAGTGGACTACAGGTGCTTAGTTGATTTTTTGACTTAAAACTATTTTTTATTTGCTAGCAAGCATCATAAACTTTATCTTTAATGAACTTAATGCTAGATAATCCTTTTACTAAATTTTTAGTTGAGATTTGATTTAGTAGTTTTATGCTAATATGACCTAGTCTCCTATACTAAACTCAAGCATCATCATTCAAAGTTAAAAAGCATATTTCATAAAAAAAACACTCAATGTCTATATTATACACATTTTTATTTCTTAAGGTAACTATAGATATATTTTTATATGGTATTCTAATCATACAAGCATTAGATTTAAATTTAACAATGCATCCTTTATCACAAAATTGGTTAATTCTTAGTAGATTATGTTTCAAACTATCAACTAATAGTACATCTTCAATCAAAATATTTGATTTGTTACCTATAGTTCTTTTCCCAATGATTTATCTCTTATTGTTGTCTCCGAAGGTAACAACTCATTCATTTAGGCTAGTGAGTTTAAAAATATAAGTTGGATATCCGGTCATGTGCCTTGAGCATCTACTATCAAGGTATTATTTTGTGCTCCTAGCCTTTATTTGAAGACAAACCTACAAGAAAGATGGTTTTGATTTAGGTACCCATTTGAATTTATGTCCCTCATAAAAATCTCTACCTAATTTAACTAAGACAATTGTATTGTTTATGATTCCTTTAGGAATCCAAATCACTTATGTGTGTTATACTTTTAAAAGAACACTTATAGGCAAAATGCCCTAATCTACCACAAAAAATATAGTTGAGTTTGAGTGAAGAGTGTAATATACATATGCTAATGAGGATAGTTGACTTTTGTTAAGTGTTACCTACAAAGTCAATACCTTCTTTTCTATGGACATGACCTTATTAGTAAGGATCATGTTTAAAGATTTATACTTTATTTTAAATTTTTCTAAAGTTTATTGAAGTATGACATTTTCCTTTCTAATTTCCTCTAGTGTTTCACATTTAGTGCAAGAATTATATGATGTTAATGCTTCATGCATGTTTTTAAATTTACTAGCGAGTAATGTATATTCCTTCTTAAGTAATTTATAAGTTTTGTTGAGCTTCTTAAATTCATCAATTAGTTCATGAAATATATTTAATAATTCATCAAAAGTAAAGAAGTCTTCGAAAGGTTTACTTACCTCGTCATGGATGGTCATGAGCGTGTAGTTAGCTACTTCTCCATTGTTGTTGTCTTCTTGATCTGACGAGCTTGAATCATCTCATGTTGTAGAGAAGGCCTTATTCTTGTTTAAAGCCTTTTTCTTAAACTATGGGGATTAACTTTTGAAATGCCCTGGCTTTTTGCATTCAAAACATATTATATTATCCTTTTTTAGTTTATTTTTATTTTTATGATTTTTGTTCTTTTTTATGATTTTTTGAGTTTTCTTGATAGTAGTGTAAGATCATTGTCCTCATCACTCGAGGTTTCACTCGAAGATTCATTTATTGTTCTCAGCGCAAAGTACTTCCTATTCTTTGAAAGGTGTTCATTTTTAGTTCTCAAGGCAATGTCTTTTCTATTTTTTGAAAGGTGTTCTTCAAGTTTATAATGAGCTTTGTAGCTCATTTCATAAAGTCATTAGAGACCTACTTAGTTTTTCAAGAAGCAAGTAGTTCAAGTCTTTAGCCTCTTACATAGCAGTTACTTTCAACTCCCAACTTTTAGGTAAAGATCTCAAGATTTTATTTACAAATTCAAGATTAGAATAAATTTTATTAAGAGATTCTAAACTATTGATGACATCCGTAAAGCAGATATATATATGTCATAAATAATCTCACTTGGTCTCATTTTAAACAATTCATAGTCATGTATAAAAAGATTTATTTTTTATTCCTTTACCCCACTTGTGCCTTCGTGTGTGACTTTTAAAATATGTCAAATATCATAAGCATAATCACAAGTAGAAATCGATTAAACTCATTATTATCTAAAACAAAAATAAAGCATTAATAGCTTTGGTATTTAATAAAAATATTTTTTTATGATTATTTCAATCATTTATTGGATTGGATGACTTCTGAAAACTATTTTTGTTAATATTCTATAGTTCAAAATATATTAAAATAAAAAACATTCTACTTTTCCAATATATGTAGTCCATCCCATTGAACATAGGAGGACGTGTGATAGAGTATCTCTCATTAATGCCAAATTAAGTCATTTACTTGCTTGGGTGTTAACCCAATTGAGTATAAAACCCGCTCTGATACAAACTGTTATGATCAAGTTAGCACTAAAAGGGGGGGTGAATTAGTGCAATTGCAAAAAGAATGCTCGTTTCAATATATATATATATATATATATATATATTTCAACTTAAAATTTAAATAATAATTTTTTAGTATTCTCTTAATAAATTTAACTTTTTGAAGGGTGAAAATCAGTAAAATAACTATTTTCAAATTTAAAATAAAAACAATGGTCATATATTTTTGAATATACTAAATACTTTTTTATCTTCTATTTTTATTTTTAAATATATAAATATTATTTTATATTATTATTTATTTAAAGTAAATAAATTATTTTTAAATTTATTATTTATATATTTATATATTTATTATTATTATTATTATTATTTAATATAATTTTTTTTGAACCAATTGAAGTTTTAGATTGGTTGAACCGATTAAATTATCTGAATTGATTTATTAAAAAATGTGGAGAGAGAAGATACGACGTCTAAGAGAAAAAGATAAAAGTTGGTGAAAATTACTTTTACTATTTTGAAAAAGTTGAAATCCCCTGAGAAAATTTTTGAAAATGAAAGCTGTACAAAACTTTCTCAAAACTAAGAGTTTTTTGCTGAAAAATTTGTCCATTAAAATTCATATTCAAAAAATTTGCGCTAAATTATTATTGCATTATGATTTGTCGATTTGTAAATTAAAGGATTGAATCCATATTGTACTGTATATTTTTCCTTTACGGTGTGCACCTAATTCACATCACAAGCAGGCTACTTCTTTGTTTCACAACTGTGGATGGAAGTCATGATATCTTTGTTGGCAGCACCATTCAATCATTTGGTAGGTGCCGAGATCAATCAACTTTCAAATTCTGCTGATGCCATTCCATCCTCTTGTTGGTGACAGGGATACTAGCATTTCTTGAGCTAACAACGTACCAATAGTCTTGAGAACTACTTTTTTAAACATTCAACTAGACCACGTAATGTGAGAATTAATGCCATATTGAGCTGTGAGAAATCTTATCAAACACAATTAACTGTTTCACAGCTCAGAACAAGTATATACTAAACATAACAGCTATTGAGAATTTGACTTGCTAACCAATCAACTTAAAGTGATTCGTGGAATAAAATTCTCAAGACATTCATCTCATGGCTTATAAATTATTCATCCATCCCAATAAAAAAGCTCTATCAGTTACAGAATCATTAATTACAAGCTAAATGTAATTATTCAACCCATGAATCATGCTGTGAAACAAATACTGCATGGGTATCATCACAGTCGATAACCTTCTATGGATTTGCATGGGTGGAAGCCTTAGTACAATGGACCAACAATAAACGAATCTAAACTAATTTTAGTCATACAAAGACTTGGCAGAATGAATCCTCAGCATCTTACTTTTGTTCTTCAATTGTTTTTCCTCTCCCTTCTCACTGTTGGCAATAGCTTTGGCTATAAGTTTGAGCTTCCGAATGTTCTTGGATCTCTTTACTGGTATTTCTTTCTTGATCTTTCTGTTTCCAACATGAATAGACAAAATAGCAGTCACAAATGAAATTAGTTTTGTTGGTAGACACTTAAATCTTAAAGTAACTAAAAGCTAGGAGCATTCTCTGTAGAATGTAAGAGATCATGAACAAAACAGCAAGGATGGTATTCCTTTTAAATATACATTTCATGGAAGGGAAAAAAGAGAGAAATATCTACATCAATGTACTATAAACAGTATAATGAAAAAAAAAAAAAACATCCCTCAATAGGTGATCTAGAAAGTATGTATAGCTACTTGAGCTCCTTTTGTAACTAGAAGAGGATATAATTACTTTTTTCCTCTCAGCTTATCCTTAGCTGCTTTTTTTTATCGATGCAACAACATATCATACTACTAGTTTCCTGTAAGCACTTCAACTCCACAGTTGGCAATGCAGGGAAGAGACTCGCAATAGAGCATTCAGCTTCCTGAGTTTCATTAATAATATAAAGAAAGACCCTTTTTTGAATGAAATTACTATTACATTACCTATTCTCCTTAGTAAATAGCTTTTTTGAATTCTTACCTTGTTTTGCCCATCCTAAAAATAGAATAGGAAAAGTCTGATTTGAAGACCCACACTGGAATAAAGATCTCCAAAGCAAGCAAGATTCTGTCAATAGGGCCTTGGAAGCCTAGGTAACATTCCTTTCTACAGTACTTCCAGTTTTTATTTTATGATTTTTTATGTTTAGGAAGACTACTAATAACAACAAAAAACAAACCTTGCTTCTCCTAGTTATATTTGGATAAATTATGGAACTTCCCAAATCAGCCTCAGTTTCCAAATTGAGAAGCTACTTCAAAGAAAAGAACCAAATATTATCATTTGGCAACTGGTTGTTGACAATAAACTGATAGACAACTCAAGGTATAAATTTAATTTTTAATATAATTTGAAAAACACAATAACAAAGAAGAAAAATAAAATAAAAACAAATAATTTAATTTTCCAAGACAGTTCCTACTTCTAATAAATGGTGGGTCTCGCCCTAGAAAGCATTCTTATTTTCCAAGATAGTTCCTACTTCTAAAGGCAAAATTTTGCAATCAAAGATGATCATTCTCTTCCTGTATACAATCACAGAGAACTATTCCAAAGAATCTGATAATGTAGAAGAACAAATTCAATCTAGTTTTCCTCTTAGCTTTTTAGAAAATATGGTGACCAAAATTTTGCTTTGCCACCTAAGTGTCCCATTTTATTAGCTATTGACTGGGAATATATAAAGCCATTTTTTTTCCTATAGCTAATATTAATGTACTATTTTTTCTTCCTCCTTCACAGTTGCACATTCCATTCTCCTCCCTCCCTCGTTCATTGCAGCCTGTTGCCCTCGCCACAGCCCCCCTTCATTGATCCTGACTCCCTCTTCCCCTCCATCTTCCCCCTTTCGTCATAGTTTCCCCCTTCCCCTACACCATCCTCCCTCTCCTCTTCCCTCCTCCCTCCTGCTATTTTCATCACAGCTCCCTCCCTTCCCCGATACCATCCTTCCCCTCCATCCTCCCTCCGTCTTCCCAATTTCGTCGTAGCTTTCCCCCCTTCGTCGACACCATCCCCCACCTCCCTTCTCGTCCCTCCTCTCACTTCCCGCTTTCGTCGCAGCTCCCTCCCTTCCCCGACACCATCCCCCCCCCTCCCTTCTCCTCCTTCATCCTTCTTCCCAGCTTCGTCATAGCTCATCCACCATCCTGAACACCATCCTCCCCCTACAGGACCACAACTCCTCCTTCCCTCCTTCATTGTAGCCACCGCGCGCACTTTACCCTCCCTCCTCTTTCTCTCTCCCCAGCATGTGCTTTTGAGTAATGTTAATTTTGATGTTAATCTTCTTTTGTTTTGTTATTTTATTATTATGTTTGGACAATTTAGCACTTTAATATTTTGTAGATGGTTAAATGAATCTAATTTGGTAGTGATAATTTGAATATGAAATTATATGGAAGTTATATTTTGTCATAATTTTATTTTAATGATTGACTTTCTTCTTAATTATATTTTTTTTATCATGGAACCTCGGCACCTTTTAACGCCTAGCGCCTTGACAACACTGATCCATGCAATGCTGCAGTTTTGGTAAGTGCACAATTATGAGGATTATACTATCATACTTTCTACATATAACGAGTGACAACAATTAAAGATTATTTTCTTTCACTTGTGATCTCTGGAAGGAAGGTTTCAGAAATCAGAAAACCAACTAATCAGATTCCATTTTGCAGATCATAAATTGATACCAATAAAATATGCATAGAAAGTTCTATGCACCACTCAGAAACTAAATATGTGAGAAATTATACATTTGGTTTAAATTTCTCACTGTAAATATCTTAACACAATATTGGCCAGATAAACCACCTAAAATTTGAAACAGACACTAAAAGTATAAGTGGACATGGTCAAGCAAAAGACAAGGTACTTAACTAAGATTTCTCCACATAATGTTCCCATTTGTTCCTTTTGCCTTGCCATATGAGGTACTTGATTGTCTTCAAATTTGACTCATGCACGCATTTCTCTCAATACTGGTCTTCAGTGGGTTCTACTAATTTGGCATAAGGGTAAATCATGCCTAATGCCCTCAAAAAATGATCATTTTTTTTATAACAATCAATACTAACATGATAGGTAGATAGTCAATCCATGCCAAGTATAATATCAATACCCTAGATCTCTAGGCGAATCAAATCAGTAGGGTGTTCATGCCCTGCAATAGAGATTAAACAAGATGGATAAATCATGTTTGTTGTCAAATAATCCCTAACAATAGTAGTTACATGTAGCATGCAATCCAGTGGTCTAGGTTGAATGCCCAAGTGACAAGTAAAACATTACAAAACAATTGATAGATTTGAACCCGGGTCAAACAGAACTTTTTGCATTTCTATTAAAAATGTGAATGAAAACTTCAACCATTGATTTAGAAGCTCTAAAATTTTGTTCAGTGATAGCTTACACTCTGGCATGGGTTGATGATCTAGGAGCCAGTGACTCTTTCTTTTGTGGAAGATCTTATATCACTTTAGCCAGTAACTAACTACAGTGGAATAGAATGAAAGATGTACTAAATCCAGTTTATGCTCAGAAGTGTCAAAAAATAACATGTGCAATAATTAATCAGAATGACCACGAATAGAAGCTGAAAGAATAACAAAAATTAACCATTTAAAGTTGTTGGCTAAATTTATCTTAGATAACAATGACACCTCTCATACACTTCAATTTTTGTAAGCCATTTTCATTTTGTTTGTTCCCTTTATTTCTCTATGTAGTATTCATAAATAATATCTTAAGCTGCTTTACTAATACATTCTTCAAAAGTGAAAAAAACATGAAACTGGCGCAATTTCATCCAGAAGCACACCACAGTATCATACCTTATACCAACATCCATATTTGATCAATTGAAACAACACTAAAACAATTTGTTTTAAGTTAGATGATCAAAGCTAACCTATTGATGGCACCAAGAGCTGGATTTGACGGGTTTCCATCCGACGTATCCATCACTGTAATCATCGAACGAGAGAGAGAGAGAGAGAGAGAGAGAGAGAGAGAGAGAGAGGTAAGTTCAAATAAATATCAGGATTGGATCGCAGCTAATAATCAACTAAAAGAAGAATAACGATCACGCGAACACTGACGTTGAGGAGCATCGCCTACGGCCTCCTTGGAGACATGTATCGGCACGGTGCCGTCCTTCTTCTGGTTACTCTTGTTCTTCGTTTTCTTGGTCCGGTTCCTCGCCATGATTGTAAAGATCAGCTTCTAGGGTTTCGCTCGCCGCGCAACACCAACTCTAAGACCTGCGAAGGACGTATGGCAGGCACTAAAAGGTCGCCCCATGAGGCCCAAAATATAATTAACGGATGTTTTTGTCTGAAAACAACAAAAGACCGAAACGTGAAAACATTTCCATTGTTTCTGAAAACTAAGCAATCAAATTCAGTTGGAGTGCAGCACTTACAATATAAAGTTTGAATAAGTTAAAACCTTTTTGTGATCAACTTCTAATCTCATATTTATTTACCGATAATTTGAAATCTTATCTGACCAATTGTTTGTTTAGTGCCAATATAAAAGACTCATTAGGTAACCTCATTTCACAATTTTTTAAGAAAAGAAAAAATAAAAATTTATATGAAAGAAATATATGTAGTTTCTTTTAGAACTATCAAATCCATATTGCTTATTGCTTGACTTTTGACAATTGTTTCTAAATCATATATGACCGACACAAAGAATTAGATAGATTTTTATTAAAAAATAAATTTATTTATTTTTCATTAATTTTAGATTCTGTCTATCATCTTCCTTTTTTTTTTTTTGTCTCTCTTCATAGTTGGCATGGTGTTTTAGATTATATTTTATATATATCTTTATTTATTTTGTTGGGGGAGAGAATATCTCGAAATGAAAAGAAAAGTTTTAGATATTAACAATCGAAGAATATATTACAAAGTCGAAACACAAGATTCACATCGTTCGATGTTGGAATAGTGTTTTAGATTATATTATATATAGCTTTATTTATTTTGTTGGGGGAGAGAATATCTTGAAATGAAAATAAAAGTTCTAGATTTTAAAAATCGAAGAATATATTATAAAGTCTAACCACAAAGATTCTCGATGCTCCAATTTGGCTGTATATCGATTAACTTCTTATATCAAATTTATTTATCAACAATATCATTTGACGACACTCCAATTTGACCATATGTCCATCTCCTTCTTATCTCAAATTTATTTATCGATAATCTGAAATCTTATTTGACAATTTGTTTATTTAGTACTAATATACAAGACTCATTTGGTAACCTCATTTATTATTTTTTTAAAAAATAAAAAATAAAAATTTTATAAGAGAACTATATATATAGTTTCCTTTAGAACTAAATCTATATTGCTTATTACTAAACTTTTGATAATTGGTTTTAAATCATATGATTGAAAAAAAGACTTAGATAGAATTTTATTAAAAAAATATTCAATTTTTTCATTAAATTTATCTTCTATATGATCTTTTGTGTTTCTCCTTATGTTTGGCATGGGGTTTTAGATTATATTATATATAGGTCCATTTATTTTGTTAGGTAGGAGAAAGATGATGTTGAAATCAAAAGAAAATTTTATATATTAAAAACCAAATAGTAGATCAAAAAGTCGATATATGATATTAATGTCATTCGACACTCCTCTGTTTTTTTGTATGGAGTTCGATGATTGGTGGTACGAGTACCACCTCTCGAATTAAAAATTTTAACAGGGGAGAGAGATATCACTACAAAACAAACATAAAACCAAATAAAACAATCTCTATTATTTATAAAGTTAAAATGACTAAATTATGGAATAAAAACGGGATAAAAAGATTTAAGAGTGAGTTATCTTTGGACGGCACCTGGCTACTCTCAAGAGGTTAA
The DNA here is from genome assembly GCA_021527575.1 of Ensete glaucum. Lineage (NCBI taxonomy): Eukaryota > Viridiplantae > Streptophyta > Magnoliopsida > Zingiberales > Musaceae > Ensete > Ensete glaucum. The sequence goes on from CM038557.1 coordinate 29,989,852, forward strand.
AAGATCGCTGCCAATTTCGAGCCCCTCCTCTCTTGTTGCTTGAACCTCAGGAATTATTACAATAGCTAGATGAAGTTAAGATGAGGGACTTCGTTACAACCTGAGGAAGAAGGGGTTGCAACTCATGAGCAGAATCTTTTTTTTTTTTTTGAAGCTCCTCTTCTTTTGTCTCTCAATGGAAGCTGGAAGCCTAGGAGCGGTTGGGGCTGCTTCTTGGCTACCTTTGGTTGCTTTTGTTAATCTTCTTGCTACTGCAAAAGCTCTCTTTAAAAGGTATTAAGGTTGAGATAGTAACTCAGAAAAAATCTCTATAGTAATAAGGTGGTCATAGGTAGGAAGAAGTGTTGCAAAACTTGCAAGCTCCTTCTTCTCTTCTCTTTTTAATATAGGGTCAACTAGCTTCTTAAGAGGGAGCATGACTTGGAGGCTTTCAAGTGGGTTGCAACCTTCTCCTCAGTCCAAAGTCCTAATGTGATAGAGACCTTCTCCTCAGTCCCTTGCAACCATAGGAGTCTTATATTAGAGGCTACCCTAATTCTTATCCTCTAGATGGGTCTCTCCTCCCTCTTCCAATTGAGATAGAGTTGAAGTCTAAGCTAGATTAGGACTTGGAGAATTTTAATTCATTTAAGACTTGAAGCTAGCTTGAATTTGGTTTTTTGAGCTTGAGATTGGACTTGGTTTTGGTTTGATTTAATAAAGACCAAATTAGAGTTCGATTGAAACTTTATTCAGACCAAACTAGAGTTTGGCTTGGTCATCCTTAATCCATATGAGGTTTGGATTCGATGATCAATCGATCCAATACCATCTCGATGGAAGAGAGAGATGTCATTATAAATTAAGCATAAAACTAATGGAAAGTAACCTCTATTGCTTATAGAGTTAAATTATCAACTACAAAGATTCAAACAATGAAATAAAAGGGTAATAAGAGACTTAAAGGTGTGTTATAAGATTAATTTATCTTTGGATAGCACTTGGGTGCTCCCTACATGATGCTAATCATTGTTAGTTATCAAGGATGACCTCAACACCCTTTGATCAATTTGATCAATCCCTATTCAAGAGCCCCATGAAGACTTAAAAGCTATCCGACTGTGAGCTACAAAGGTTAAAAGAATAAATTAAAGGATGATAAGAAACTTAAATGTGCATAAAAGTATAGGTTATCTTTGGAGAACGATCTCAACAACTTTTGATCAGTGCTCTTGGTTTGATGTAAATCATTGTTGATTATCAGGGATGATCTAAACATCATTTAATCAATTTGATTGATCCCTATCTAAAGACCCCTTGAAGACTTAGAAGTCTTAGTTTGTCAACAATACCTAAGTCCCAATAACTCACTTATCTTAATCCAAGTCCTAATAGGACTTAGATAAGGGCAACCCTCACCCAAGTAAGGGCAACCATCAAGAAAGAGATTGCATCTATCCCACATGGAAAGTACTAATTGTGTATACCCTATAAGGAAAGTCATTAAACCTTAAGGACGTAGGGCACCTCTCACCCTATAAAACAAAGGGTGTAGCCTATCTAAAGACAATCAAAGAAGTCCCTAGCAAGAGCCCAGCCAACCCTACGTATCTGAATCCTAAAAAAGAGAAGAAAAAAAAGGAGAGAAGAGAAATGATGAATTCTACATGGTGTACTTAGTCCTTCCAACCACAACTTTTTTCCTCGAGTTCCAATAGCCAAAGCTTTGCAAATGTTAGGCTCTTAATTGGCACTAAGAGGAGAGTAATGACACACCCCGTAAAATAGCATGTTCAAGAGGTATAAACCTATATTAAATTTAAAAATATTATTATTCATCCACAATCCAAACCCTAGATATAAAATAATATTTGTGGACACTAGAAAGTATTAAAACATTATTCATGTCCATAAAATCTATATAGTTTATAATTATTCATCATATCACTTTGTAACTCTATGAAATGCAAGGACAACTCAAAAATCATTAACAACCACTTATAAGCCCATAATTGTAAGAATTTATATAATCACAAAACTAATCATTTACCATAAGTTCTTATCATTATAAAACTTTAACTTAATATTCTAAAATTCCAAATATGAAAGGTCTTTACTCTTTAAACACACATCAATTTAGATTTGTTAACAATATTTTATTACAAGCACAGTATACTTATACATCAATATTATATCAAATCATTAAACACTTGTCTAAAATTCTTTGGCAATCCATTGCCTCAACCCAATTCCTAATATTACAATAAGTAACAAGATAACCTAAAATATTATATAACAACAAAATGAGATACAAAGCTCAGCAACTTACTAACATATCTATGTTAAAGAGATGATAGCTTATATGACCTTAATATCAAGGTGCAAGGCATAGATATAAGAATCATAGATGTCATTTCATTAGATATAAGAATCATAAATGTCATTTTTATTGGGAAACCTTGGGAGAGCATCACATGTGTAGTGAAAAATAAAAACAAAACTGGTTTCCTATGTCTTAACAAATCATCCTAAGATGATTATACACGAGAAAACTCTAAAATTGAAAACTGTGTATCATGTGTTAGATGTTTTACTTAGGAAGATCATTTATCCATAAAAAACTAGATATATAGGAGAGAATGAAAGAGATCAAATATCCTCCTCTCTAGTGGTATCTAAATGGTAGAAGAGGCAATGATACTCATCCCTCATAGCATGAAAATTTTGTAGCTTTTGCGCACCTTCTCCACAACTTTTACACACTACCTTTAAGCAAGTGTAGAAGAAGAAATCATTTCTTCTTTGCTATTCTCACACACTAAGGAGAGGGATGGTTGGTCGAGAGGAAGAAGGAAGGAGGAGAATAGGAGGGGCTGGCTAAAAATACAACCTATCACCTTTCGTGGTCACTTTGTCACCTATTTATAGAAAGCCTTTTAAACGATAATGGATCATACCTTAGTGAAAATTGGATCTATATCCAATTATTCTAACCTTTTGGATTATTAGATCTCTAATCTTAATTTACCTCTAATTAGACCTTATCCAAGAAATTTATTAATGCTAGGTCTCATCCAATAAAACAAGAGCTTATTAGATATCTCATATCCAATCCTCTACTTGTAATATCAACATATATGTGTGACTCTCTAGGCCTAATACTGAGCTAGTTGTACTCGCCGTGAGTTGCACCTGTCAGAACTCTTTCTGATTCATAACTCTTTTTGACTTAGTAAATTATGATGTCATAATAATTCACTTAACTTATCGACTATGGACGTACTAAGCCATTATGTCACAGTCCATAAATGATATAAGAGGATTTAATTCATTGGATCTATCTATCCTTAGTTATCATATATCTATAATCCCTCATCCATCTAATATCCAAGAGACCGTATATTAGGCATGGTACTATTTTACCTCATACAAAATTCTTTAAAGTTATCTAATCGGATTCTCACAGAGAACTCCTTCTCTTTCAATCTAAATGACTATAACTAGGGATTTGCTTGAGCGAGAACACATGAGATATTCTTCTTATGATATTAAGAGTGGACGATCCCATATTGATACTCAATTGCCTTCGTAAGATTGACTATTAATCATGATAACTAGATGTACCAAATCTAAAACTTTCATACCTATAAGCTCAACATCAATGAATAGAGTGATAAAAGATAGAGTTGTTAGCATTTGTTGTAACAACTAGTATTAGATTAGTTAGATTATTGAGGGGAATCCTCAACCTCTAACCTCTCTATCCCTCTCTTCCTTTGTATAAATAGATATCAGTGAATGAACAAAATTGACGACACACTATTCCATTAAACTCTTTTTCTCATTTCTATCATGATATTAAATCCGCTTGCCTAGAGCAAGCTCTTTTCTAGCTATCAAACGATAGCAAATTTTCACTATTTCCAACCGTGGGCAGAAGCCGTAAGTTTTCACCATTTTCGGTCATGTGTAGAAGCTGCAATAGACTCCCGCGTGCAGAAGCTGCTATAGACTCCTACCCATCTGCCATCGCGACACTTTCGCCTTCTCTATCGGCAAGTTTTCTACTGCTATATTTCTTTTTTTTTCTCACCGTGCCATCATCCTCTCCACATCTGTGGAAGCTAGAGACGTATTCGTCCAACAAAACTTCAGTCCGTCGTGGTGATTGAATCAGAGAAATCTGACTGGTGACTCGATTGCCAATAGATGGGTCGGAGTGGATCGACAATGACGGCGAAAGGCTACGAAAGCCCCAATCTCTTCGAGATCTATAACCGCAACACCTAATCCTCCTCGGTAGCAGTCGTGGCCATGATAAACCCTCCTCAGCAGCCACCTGAGCATCGAGGTAGGCGATCCCAAACCAAATCTACTGCTCCTCCTCCACGGAGCGATTAGGAACAGAGGTCCACCTCCCACAACCGTCGCCCGTGCTCGCCCAAACCAATGCTGCAGAGGATCGAACCCTCTCTGATGTTTTCCTCTATTCCAGCACCAGATCTTTTCACCTGCTGCCCTTTGCTGCCACCAGCAGTGAGCCATCATCAAGATTAACTATTGCTCACCTGTTGCTACCTACCACTGCCGACCCTGCTTTTGTCGCCACGAGCAAGCCATGCAGCCACCAGCTCTTCTCTTCTCATAGGCTCCCTCTACAGGAAGCCTCCTGTGACACCTGCATAACGTCGGATTCTCGCTCGCTCACTACGGCATTGAATTCTTCTATGTTGTTGTAGTGAGACACAAATCGATAGAATAAAAAAAAAGAAAAAGGGGGACAAAAGTATTCCTCTACAATGTCTTCATCAACTACTTCTCCAATTTCTGTCAGTGTTATTACAGGAAGCTCTAGCACCTCTCCGGTACGGGACTGATCTCCATCAATGCTGTCGTCATCATTCCCTTCAAATTATCACAGAGAAAATTATGCTTCATGGCGTGCTCAGTTCACTAATCTCCTCTTTGGATATGATTTGTTAGGATATGTTGATGGATTCTTCAGTTGCCCACCAGCAATGATTGATATCCTAGGAACAACAAGTCAAGCACCAAATCCAGAGCATAAATTGTGGCTCCGATAGGACTGTCTTATTCTTCAAGTGATTCACGCCTCAGTTGCTGGTTTCATCGCACCACTTATATCTTCATATGCTACTTCTGTCGAAGCTTGGTGTAAGCTACAAACTACCTTGGCAAATCGCTCGTGCACTCACATGCTCGGCCTTCTCTCCAGACTTATGAACACAAAACAAGAGAGAAGTACCATCACTGATTACCTTGATCATCGCTGATTACCTCCAAACTATCAAGGTAATCATCAATGACTTAGTCTTAATAGGATATTATCTCAGTGATGATGAAGTTATCATCCACACCCTCAATGGTCTTGGGGCTGAGTACAAAGAATTAGCGATAGCAATTCGAGCATATAACTCCCCACTATTATTTGAAGAGTTGCATGGCAAGCTGACTGACTACGAGACTTATCCGAAGCATGAGGATAGGGCAACAGCACAACATATTACTACCCAAGTAAGTCAAAAATTCAAAAGAAAAAGCAATCAGTACTATAAGTCTGCCAACAAGGGTCTAGCATAAGCACCATCTTATCACAATCCAAGTGGTAACTATGATACCCAACCGTCTTGGCATCCTGCTCCCATGTCGGGAGGTAGCAGCATTCCTCATCAGCAGTCCTGGCATCCTGCTCCAATACCTCAAGATAGCACCAACAACTACCAACAACCTTGGCGTCCTGCTCCTATGCTTCCAAACCGAATAGTCTGCCAGTTGTGTGATAAGGTTAGTCACTCTGTCAAGGTCTGTCGCTCTCGTCCACGACCCCTGCCCCAAGCACATCTCATTACTACTTCACCTTCTGATTAACACTCTTGGGTTATGGACTTTGGAGCCTCTTATTACATCACCGTGGATCTCCAGAACATGTCCTTTTCCAACAGCTATGGTGATACTGATGACATCATCATTGGTGATGGTAAGCGACTTCCTATTACTTATATTGGTTCCACAAGGCTTACTTCAAATTATCTTAACTTTACCCTCGGTGATGTATTGTGTGCACCTTATATCAAACAAAATCTCATCTCTATCTCTCAATTCTGTAAACAAAATAATATCTCTATTGAATTCTTTTCCTGACCACTTTCTTGTTAAGGATTTGAACATGGGGCATTGTTAGTTCAAGGCCAGAGTAAAGATAATATCTACCAGTGGCCATCCACCTCTCCGCCTACTGCTTATTCTTATGTTGCTGCTTCTACGGATATGTGGTATTATCGTCTTGATCACCCTTCTACCTCTACTCTACGAATGTTTCTTTTCCGTTATGCTCTTCTCTTATTTAAAACTAGTCCTATTATTTCTTATTGTAATGCATATCTTAGTAATAAAAGTCATCGACTATCATTTGCTCATTCTTCTATTTCTTGCACACATTCATTTGAAGTTCTATATACTGATGTGGGGCCCTACACTAAGTATTTCTTTTGATAAATATAGATTTTATGTTATCTTTACTGATTATTTTACTAAATATACTTGGTTTTATCCTCTTCACTATAATTATGAGGTCTCTACAATCTTCCTTACTTTCAAAAAAATGGTAGAAAATGTCTTTCAGTCCTCTACAAGATAATTTATTCTGACGGTGGGGTGAATACCAAACATTAACATCACACTTATTAGCCTGTGGTATTCAGCATCTCAAATCCCCTTCGTACACTCCTCAGCTAGTTGGCTCTACCGAACGTAAACATCAGCATATAGTTGAAACTGGTCTCACACTTCTCCATCATGCTTCTATGCCAACTATCTTCTGGTCTGTAGCTTTTCAGACTGCCATCTATCTGATAAATCGTATACCTACTACTGTCCTTAATAATCAATCACCATTTGTAAAGTTGTTTCATCAATCCCCAAATCTTCAAAAACTTAGGGTCTTTAGTTTTGTTGGCTATCCTTGGCTACGCCCTTATGCATCAAATAAACTAGCACCATGGTCAAGGCCTTGTACCTTCATTGGTTACTCCCTTGAACACAATGCTTACTGATGCTATGATCCTTCAACTCACAAGGTCTTTACGTCTTGTCATGTTATCTTTGTGGAGTCTTCCTTTCCATTTCAATAATACAAATCTACCATTATATCAACCACTCTGGTGCAAATGCATTAGTGACACATGCCATTATCCAATGAACCTCCATACGAATCACCCACTCCAACTCCTGAGTGGAGCATCCCTCCAATACAACATCTCACTCCCTCTTTCCTTTCTCCCTCTTCTACTACCATAGACATCCAATCGTCAGACACTCACTAACTAGCATTTCCCTCACCTCAGTTTACTACCACTACTGTTCCACAGTTTAACTCACCCTGTTCTACTACTTCGCCCACACTCATTCCACCATTATCTCCTAAACCACTTGGACATCCAATGACAACATGCTCTAAAAGTGGCATTTTCAAGCCCCGTCGGGTTCTCGATCTCAATACAGTTATGACTCCCTCTGTTAAGACCTGTGAACCTACCATGGTCACTCAAGCCCAAAAATCTCCTCATTGGCGTCAAGCTATGTTTGATGAATATGACGCCCTATTTCATAACTCTACTTGGACACTTGTTTCGTGTCATCCCGCACAAAATGTCATCAGGTGTAAGTGGGTTTTTTGAGTTAAGTGGAACCTTGATGGGTCCATTACCAGATACAAGGCCTGCTTGGTGGCCAAAGGCTTCCATCAACATCTTGGTGTTGATTTTACTGAGACATTCAGTCCTGTTGTTAAGTCCACAATAATCTGACTAATTCTGAGTTTAGTAGTTTCAAAAGGATGGCGACTATGACAACTTGATGTGAACAATACATTCTTACAAGGAACTTTAACTAATAAGGTCTTTATGGAGCAACCTTCTAGCTTTATTTATCCTCAGTATCCGAAACATGTCTGCAAACTCTAAAAGGCTATTTATGGTCTTCGATAAGCTCCAAGAGCCTAGTATACGAAACTTGGCTCCTTTTTAATGTCTGTTGGCTTCTCTAACTCCAGGTCTGACTCCTCCTTATTTCTCCGTCAACTACCTGGTAGTACAATATATCTTCTAGTATATGTTGATGATATTATTGTGACAGGTAGTAATTTTATGGAGGTCACAATGTTCATTAACCAGTTGGCCACCAGATTTTTCCTCAAAGATCTCGATCCCTTGACTTATTTTTTAGGTGTAGAAGCAATATCTACATCTTCGGGACTCTTCCTCTCTCAATGGAAGTACACTCAGGACTTATTAGTTAAGACAAATATGAAGGATGTAAATGCTGTTTCAACTCCTCTCTCCACTGGTGAATTGCTTCAGTTAAATGATGGCAGTCCTGCTATAGATTCTACACAATATCAGCAATTGATTGGCTCCTTACAATATTTAGCCCTCACTCACCCAGATATCTCATTTGCTATTAACAAGCTGTCACAATTCATGCATAGACCATCTGCCATACATTGGTCAGCTGTTAAACGAGTATTACGATATCTTAAAGGTACTCTTGACTATGGCATCGTTCTGTATAAAAAATGTCTACTTCAACTTCATGCTTATGCTGACGCTGATTGGGCTGGGAACCTTGAAGATAGAACATCAACATCTGGGTATATTATATTTCTTGGGACCAATCCAATCAGTTGGAGTTTCAAGAAACAAAAGACAGTTGCTCTATCTTCTACTGAAGTTGAGTATCGCTCAATTGCAACTGCAACTACTGAACTTAACTGGGTAATGAATCTGCTCAAAGAACTTGACATTTGATTCTCTACTACTCCTACAATATACTATGATAATATCGAGGCTACCTACTTATGTGCCAATCCGATGTTTCACTCTCGTATTAAACATATAGCATTTGACTTCCACTTTGTATGAGATCAAGTGACGAATCATCAACTACGTGTCTCTCATATTCACACTACAGATCAACTGGCAGACTCCCTCATGAAGCCACTCTCTCGCAAGTTGTTCTCACTTCATCGGTCCAAGATCGGCGTCCTTAGTAGGAGCGCGATCTTGCGAGGGCATGATGAAAGATAGAGTTGTTAGCATTTGTTGTAACAACTAGTATTAGATTAGTTAGATTATTAAGGAAAATCCTCAACGTCTAACCTCTCTATCCCTCTCTTCCTTTGTATAAATAGACATCAGTGAATGTACAAAAGTGACAACACACTATTTCATTCAACTCTTTTTCTCATTTCTATCATAGAATATTCAAATAACGCATCCTTGGTGTCTCAAGTCTAAGGAACAGACACACAACTAAGACTACAGAATCACTGTCTAACGTTAGGTATCATTACCATCTAGCATTCTATAAATGGACTAATCAATAAACTTATTATCCAATGAGTACTTATACTATATCCATAGTATCTCCACATAAGCAGCTATGAGATCAGCCTTCATATGGACAAATATATAGTACATTGGTATGTCTGGTTATTTCGATGTCCCTCTCGAGTAACCTATGACTAAGATTATTTAGTATCTATGTTTAAAAGTGAATCGATCTTATTATCATGATCTCATCACGATCTGATTCCCATTGCACAAATCCAAGAATATCACAATCTATATGTAGCAGATAATATATATAATATAAGAAAATATCAATAACAATAATAATAAGCAAAAAATTATTATAGCATGTCATCTATTCAGGGTGAAGATAAACCCTGAGTTTGACTTACTGTTATCGATATCAAACTAAAAACTCGAGTCCATGTAGCCCTCAACGTGGAGACTACATCCTCTATATACTAGTAAAAGATCCTTAGTCCTTCTCAAGTAATTAAAGATGTACTTTACTACTTTCTAGTATTCTAAACCTAGATTTATTTGATATTTGCTCGTGATACTCAGAGCATATGTTATATCAGACATGGTACATAGTATAACATACATGATAGACTCTATTGCTAATGCATAGGATATCATATCTATGTCTGTACTTTCTTTATGAGACTTTGGAGTTATACTCCTAAAAAATGATATTTCATGTTTCATCGGTATGAGACATCTCTTGAAATTTTTAATGCCAAATCTTTTACTAATGGTCTCCATGTACTTAGATTGAGATAAGCCAAATATTCTTTCGGATCTATCTCTATAGATCCGAATCTTCAAGATGTAGGATGCTTCCCCTAAGTCGATCATGAAGAAGTTTCTAAATAGCCAAGCCTTAACCATGGAGAGCATTCCTACATCATTTCCAATGATTAGGATGTCATCCATATATAATATTAAGAAGGTGATAAAGCTCCCACTTACCTTCTTATACACACAAGAGTTATCTTATCGCCTCATCAAATCTTATGTTCCAACTTTGAGAAGCTTGCTTCAGTCAGTAGATAGACCTGAGCAACCTGCACATCTTATCTGAACTTCCCTTGGACACAAATCTCTCAAGCTGTATCATATATACCTCATTCTCGAGGTTGCCATTGAGGAACATAATTTTCATGTCCATCTTCTAGATCTCATAATCATAGTATGCTACAATAGCTAAAAGAATTCTAATGGATTTAACATTACTACGGTGACAATGTTTCATCGTAATCAACTCTTTATCTTTAACAATACCCCTCAGCCACTAGTCTTGCCTTATAGGTCTCCACCTTTTTATCTACTCAATGTTAGATTATGTGGCCCTTTATAATTAGGTAAGATATATAATATAACTAATTAAAATTTTATGACATATATTAGCCAATAGAAGAAAGTCCATATTATCAGGTGATGCCCTTGATGAGAGGAACTCTTCTAGTAATTTATCCTAGACCCTTTGCTTTTGCCTATAAATAGTCAAGACCTCCTAGGGATCTATACAAGAATGTAATTGAGTGATTATAATTTCTCTCTTAACCTCCATAAACCATCAGTCTAGTTCTCCTTGTAGATTGACGTCACTATGATATTCAGATCTGGATGATGATGACTTTGTAGATCAAATAAAGATATTTTTTTGGATGGCATTAAAAGTGCATATCGTAAATCTAATCTAATGTTATTTGATTTTAATCTTGGCATAAAAGCTTTCCATGTAACTTATAGCATATTACAAATTTTATGCTTATAATTGGTATTAGAGCCTAGGTTCTTGAGATTAAGTATGTTAGATATGCTATTTTTTATTTATGATGCTTCAATAATTATTTTATCGATCTAAATTCCTATCTACTCCGCCTTATTGCTTGCTTGTGGGTGATGTTAGATTCTATGCAACACGATCTTCGATTATCGCGAGGCAACTATAGTTACTGTGCAGCACTGATACCGATGGTAGCTATAGTAATCTCACTACGTATGGCTACTACGGCAAATCTCCTGGCGGTAGTGATTGCACTGGTAGCACGTGTGCACTGCAACAACAAAGGGCAGCCATAATGGCCACGGCCATAGCCCAGTGCTGGGCTAGTTATGTAGGTAGCAACTGCACGATGGCGACTGCGCATAAGTAGTAGCCATGCACGGGCAGAAGTTGCATCACGCAAGTATAGGCCACTTGATTTGGGTTTCTCAATAAAATTATGTTTTGCCCTTCTATATTTTATTAATACCTTTTATTACTTTGATAATTCTGCCCTTTATAATTCTAGTAATTTTGCTTTATGTCCTATTATAAAATTATAGTTTACCCTTATGAAATTAAGAATTTTTTATTTATATTCTAAATTATAAAATTATTCAATATAATTTATTTTAATTAAATTTGATCATGATTATATTTTGACGAATTATTGATTGAATATAGTTTTGATCAAACTTAGAAGAGATTAAATTTTGATTGACTTGCTTGATTGGGTAGATGTTTAGCCTAATTAAATAAAATCGATTGGTTGCATGTGGTAAATAAAATCTAATTATTGTTCTTATATATTTATTTGGTTATTCATATATATATGTTTAAAATTATGAAATAATATTTATCTTTCATATAAAGATATGATTTATATGTTATCATGATTACAATTATCATATGAGTTTTTCTTTATGTTGTTCGATGTTTAATAATTATTATAGTTGTCATTTTATTATTAATTTTTTTCAAAATAAATTATAATAAAAATATTTGATGAATATTATTTGTAATTTATCTCCCTAAGTTTTATCTGATTGGTAACTACTAAAGTGGCCTGGGATGATAGACTTATGGGATATAAATTATAACAAAAGTGTTGTTATTTATAGAACAATTTGAGTTATATTTTATATTACTATATTAGTCTTGTAGTCATCAAACCAGTCTAGATTAATAGCTTATAAAATTACATTAAAAACCTAGTACTACATGATATTAAGTAAATAATATTCATAATGGCACACATAATTAATATATTTAGATAATTTCATAGGATAATCTATTTCAAATAATTATGTGATGGGTAGGATGATATCATTTTGGATATCCTTACAGTCTAGAATTATATACCTAAAGTTAGCAATATTATTCCATAAGGTGTTAATATCAAGTTGGCAATAAGAGGGAGGGGGGGGGGGGGTGAATTAATGCAAGTGCTTAAATCTTAGTTAAAAAATAAATTTTTGTTCAAAGTAAAACTGAAATTAGAAGTGTTTCTTAGAATTTGAATACGTAAGTGAATAAAACTTAAGATAAAAAAATTTTGATTTAGCTAATGAATGCTGAAACTAAATAAAGAGAGAAAACTCATAATTTATAATGGTCGGCTAAAACTTAACCTACATCCACTTTTTGGAGTCCCCCTTCGTCGAGGCCTACCAGAATCCACTAAACGATCTTCTTCCACGGGTGAAGATCAAACCCTTTACACTTATCTTCTTTTCACAAGTTTAGGAGAGGAATCTTTTGTAAGAGTTTCTCACTTTCCTTAGACTCACTTTACACCTTGAAGCACTTAAGAGAAGCTCTCAAATTTTATAACTCTTTAACAAACTTTTATCTCACCTTTTTATTCACAATCCTTGCTTCTCCAAGCAAGAAGACTTGGGATATTTATAGACCCTAATTTGCTTCAGAAATTAAGCCAAAATCGAACCAATCTCAGAAAATCCGGGTATTACCGGTACTACCATCGACGCCAGCATACTACCATCAAAAGCACCCCCTAAAACAGGGGTGAGTATGGTGTTATCATCGGGAATCTCACAAAAGTTACTTTTTCTATACTTTTACATACTCAACTTCTACCTCCTATTGACCCCTTCCCAAGTCAATAAAATGAGCTCAGTCTGAGCTCAAATCCAACCCAAAGTGGATACAGTTACCTCATATTGAGTTAATTTGGATTTCTTTTAAATCTAACTTAATTTGGACTCTAAACCAAACCGAAGCTAACTACAATATACTAAGGTAAACAAATACAATCAATTTGACTAACATGTCAAGTGACCTTCCTAACTCCCAATGATCTTCCCAGTAACCTTTGGCAAACTCTCAGCAAGTCCCTTAGTCATCTTCTAGCGAACCCGCGGCGCATTCCCGACAAGCTCTTGATCACCTTCAGCGAGCTCCCGACGAACTCCCGATCACGTTCAGCGAGCTCCTGACGAACTCCTGCATCATTCATCTCTAACACACAGGTTTGATAATAAAACCCATTAATTAATTTTATTATAAAAATATGAGATTTAACAATCTCCCTCTTTTTGATGATGATAACAAATTGATGATGGAGTTAACCTTAACTCCCCCTATATAAATGTCGTAGGATAAAACAAACTTGAATTCAAAAGAATCCAACACTTTTGAATTCAAAAATTTAGCATAAATCATACATTCACGATGAAACATCAATTTTAGATATTTTAAAGATTTTAAAACAATAAATCATTTCTCCCCATTAAATCATCAATCATTTATGTCAATTTTCATCTAAAAATAGGAGAAATACCTATTTTAACATTTCTCATTAATATTCAATATTTATCATCAATATACCATTTATCCCCTTTTGTCATCAACAAAAAGGTGAAATATTTAGCATACAATTTCTAAGCAAACATCCAAGACAAACATTCATCATAGTTCAAATTTCTTCCCTTTGTTATCAACAAAAAAAAGAGAAATATTGATCATATTTTTTAATACTAAATGTTTAACACAAACATTGAGTATATGAAGAATTTATTTCATTACTCCCCCTTTAGTAAAATAAGATGAAAGATATAATTTTCTCATCAAAATTCTTTTCTTCTCCTTTGTAAATAGAATAGACGAAGAAAAAGAAAAAGAGGGGGTGCGAAATCAAAGATCCAAGCATTTAGTGTCCCAAAGATATTAAGTGGGGATGGAATATTCAAAATATTTATAAAAAATTATAAAATCTCATCACAAAGAAGAGCTTTGAATCTTAATCTTATAAATGCCAATTCTGAAGAGAATTATTTCGAAGGTGAGCTAAAAAATCTGAGAAATTCAAGAGCTACTCATGCATTCATCTTATATTAATTTCAAGTAATTCAAAAATCTGAAAAATTGTAAATCATATATTTGAATGGGTTAACATTCTTAGCTCTCTTCTAATAAAGTCAAATTGTTTCCATTTAATGGCTTGATTGTTAAGATATCAATTTTCTCTCCCTTCGTGATTGTTAAAAAAAAAATGATGATATATTTTTTCTTTTATATCCATATTCTAATTATGACTATAAGTACAAAGGAATCATATTATTAAAGATGAAGGATCAAATCATAAATGCTAAAAGACATGATTTAGTTTTATAACTCTCTTAATAAGAAATATTATGAGATCTAAATAATCTTGATTATAAAATCTTAAATTATAATTCTCAAAATCATTAATCTCATTTTTAGCAAAATAAAAAATCATATAGGTTAAAATTTTGATTTTCATTAAGGATAAGTCAAGTCAAGAAGTCAAGAAAATCTCATTCAATTTTTAACTCATCACAAATTTAAGAAATATTAATTTAGTGATGAAGTATACCATTCATAAAAGAAAGTCATAAATAAATTATCTCATGAAGGATATTAATATCAAATCATGAATAATAAATAATATTACTTATTTTGACAAATCTCTTATTAGATGATAAAAAAATTCTTAGGAGATTAAATAATAAAGAGAACTGACTCATATCAAGTTATAAATATCGAGAAAATAAGATCATGATTGGAACTCTTCTATAATAAGTTGCATAGGAGAAAAGATAAAAAATCTTGATTCATGTATAGAAAATTTTAAGTTATCAAAATCATGATTCGTAAAAAAATTTATAATTTTGAAAGATCAAAAAGATAAATCATGATTTATTTGGATAATTTTCTTTAATAAAATATAAGAATCATGGTAAACGATCTTGATTTATATGAAGATCTCAAGTTGTAATTTTTAGGATGTCAAGATCATGATTTGGAATAAAATTTTCAAGTTTCAATCATCAAATCATTTATGTAGTTTAAGAGATTCAACAATAATGATATCACATCATCTATTATCGAAGGTTTGATAGGATAAAAATATTTTTAAGAATAATACTTTTTTTTTGTTTCACTTTATGTGATATGTTTCAAGAATGACTAAAATAATAAAATATCTTCATAAAAATCTAATTTATTTTAATTCCAACATTTAAGTGAGTCTAACTCTTTACACCTAGTATAAAGAGTTGACATGTACTTGGCATGCTCATTTCAAAAATATTTTTAATTTTTTAAATATTTTAGAAAATAAATCATAATTTTTCTCTCCCCTTTTTTATTATTTTATTCTATGCTCAAATTCAAGAATAATATAACACTTAATCATACAACATTCAATCATATTTCAACTCAATCATTCCATATTAGCATTTACATTTAACTCAACTAATATAATATCATTAAAATCTATTTTTCACAAATTTTAAAATAAATAACATTTTATTAAAAATAACTAAGGTTATTTAGTTCTAGTCCATTTTTATACTAGTATACTTTAGTTATGTATCATCAAGATTAATTGTATAACAATGAATCATCAAAAGATTCATTGCCAATATTTTAATTACAATAATTTTTCTTGTTATTACTTAGGCTAATGATCTTGAGAGAGTGTTAGATCTCAAGTCATGTGCCTTGAGCATCTATTTTTAAAATATTACTTAGTGCTCCTAGCCTTTTTAAAAGACAACTTTATAATATGGGAGATTTTGATTTAGGTATCTATTTGAGTTTGGGTCCCTAATGAAACGTTCTTCCCATTTTCTCTAATGACTTTAGGTCATTTATGTTTCCTTTAGGAACCTAGATTAATTTATGTGGACTATATTTCTTAAAAAAGCAAAGTGTCCATATCTATCACAAAAATTACATCTTTTTTCCGGTGAAGAATGTAATGTGGGTATTCTAACAAGAGTAGTTGAGTTTTGTTAAGTGTTACTTACAAAGCCAATACCTTTCCTATGAATATGACCATTATTTGTAAAGATCATGGTTAGGGATTTATTCTCTATTTTAAAATTTTCTATCGTTTGTTATAATACAATATTTTACATTTTAAGTTCATCTAAAGTTTCACATTTGGTGCATGAATTGCTTGATAGTGCTACATCATGCATTTATTAAAGTTTAGTAACTAGTGATGCATTCCTCTTTAAGTAGTTTATAGGATTTACTAATCTTTCTAAAATTATCATAAAGCTCATGAGAAAATTTACTAATTCATTAAAAGTAAAAAACTTTCAGGTGGGTTACTTACCTCATTATGGTTAGCCACGGGGGTAAGATTTTCCACTTCTTAGTTATGCTCCTCATCTTTACGTTTCTTGGCTTCTTGCGTTCATAGCAAGAGGTTTTATCCAATTTAAGTTAATTTTATATAGTTTTTATATATTAATTTTTTTGATTAATTTGTCAAAAGTTCAAAGTTCTCATCACTTGAGGTTTTATTCGAGGAGTCATCTGTTGTTCTCAGTTCTAGTTTGTTCTTGTCCTTTAGAAGGTGATGTTCTTCTATTTTTAGTTCAATATCCTTTATGTTCTTTAGAATGTCTTGTTCTTGTATTCTTAAAGTAATTTTCTTCTTGTAATGAATCTCAAATTTTGATGATGAAATCAATTGATGGACTATTGATCTAACATATGTTGTTAGAGTTGATTGATGTAGGATTAACTACGACAGAGAGAATATGACAATCCGAGGTTTGGCCAAAGTCAAGTACATGCATCAGGCTGGGTTCAAACGATGCAGTTGGGAACTCACCAGAGTGCGTCGGGAGCTCGCTGAGGGTATCGAGAGTTTGCCAGGATGGTGCAAGGGAGTTCGCCGGAAGAAGACTAAGATTCACCGGAAGATTGTTAAGAGTAGCTAAAAGGCTTGCCATGAGTTGGGAATGAGTACTCAGATTACTAAACTATATGAAGTCTTTTGAAGTCCATACAGATGCTTCTAACTTTGCTATTGGGGAGAGTACTTATGCAAGAGGATCATCCAAGAGCCTACAAGAGTCACAAGCTCAACAAGATCGAGTGGCGATATACAGTGCATGAGAAGGAGATGAAAACAGTGGTCCACTGTCTACGAATCTGGCGACACTACCTTTTGGGAGCATCATTTGTGCTAAGGACGGATAATGTTACTTCCAGACTTAAAAGAAACTCTCCCCGAAATAAGCACGATAGCAGGACTTCTTGGCTGAGTTCGACATGGTAATAGAGTATAAACCCGGAAAGGTAAATGTCGTAGCCGATGCATTGAGCCGAAAAGTTGAATTGGTGAATGCTATACAATTGAAAAGCGGAGGCCAAGTAAGTTAGTTGAACTCCAACTTTCTTTCCAAGATCAGGGATGGACTGTACAACGATCCTCAGGTAGTAACCCTAATGCAACTCATCGACGGTTTTGGGCCCAAGAGGGACTCATCTACACTAAAGGGAATAGAGTTTATGTTTCGCAAGCAGACAATTTGAGACGTGAACTCTTAAGAGAGTGTCACGATTCACTCTAGGCGGGACATCCGAGTATTCATCAAATAATGGCTCTTGTGGAGAGGGTCTTCTATTGGCTGAAGATGGGCACAGACTTAGAGGATTACATCTGTACATGCTTTACTTGCCAACAGGATAAGGTAGAGTAGGAGAAGCCGGTGGGCTTTTAGAGCCGCGGCTCATACCAGAAAGGCCATCAGAGAGCATTTCCTTAGACTTCATATCAAGCTTGTCTGTAGTAGGGGGACTTAGATCAATACTCGTAGTTATCGATTGGTTTTCAAAGCATGTAGTGTTTATTACTGCATCCCTATATTGTTCCGTAGAGGAGGCGACTAAGTTGATGATGAAGAATATGGTGAAGTATTGGGGAGTCCCACACAACATCATTAGTGATCGAGATTCTCGGTTCTTGGGACAATTCTGGATCGATTTATTCAAGCTGCTATGATCTAAGTTATACTTCTCCACAAGCCTCCATCCCCAGACGGATGGTCAGACTGAAAGAATTAACTCGCTCTCGGAGTAGTATCTCTGGCATTACATGAGTGCCAACTAACGAGATTGGATGAAGCTATTGTACATAGCCCAATTCTCCTATAACTTCCAGCGGAGCTCTACGTCCAACAAGGCCCCTTCGAGATTATCACGGGACAACAACCGTAGACTCCTCACACATTGGCTATTAGTTATACGGGGAGTAGTCCATCAGCATATCACTTTGTAAAGGAATGACATCAAAATATAAATATTGCTCAGGCCTACTTAGAGAAGGCGGCCAAAAAGATAAAGAAGTGGGCAGACTTAGGAAGGCGACCACAAGAGTTTAAAGTTAGTGACTTGATGTTGGTGAAGCTCTAACCAGCATCACTCCTGACACAAAGTGCACAAAGGATTGGTGTGCAAGTATGAAGGGTCTTTCCCAATTATCGGCAGGGTAGGTAATGTCTCATACAAGTTGCAACTACTAGTATGACTCAAAATTCATAATATCTTCTATGCAAGCAACTTGAAAGCCTACCATTCAGATCTGTAAGATGCTTTATAAAATATTTCAACTTAACTTCCTCCAATCAAAGTCTCCTATAAGAAGCGAGTTGCGACTATTCTAGTGGATCGCAAGACTAAGCTACCCAATGGAGCAAAGTAAACTGAGTACTTGGTGCAGTGGCAAAAGCTTCCCCGAACAGAAGCTAGTTGGGAGCCAGAAGATGCCCTATGACATGAAGAAGCCCGTATCAAAGC
Source organism: Ensete glaucum (assembly GCA_021527575.1). Taxonomy (NCBI): domain Eukaryota; kingdom Viridiplantae; phylum Streptophyta; class Magnoliopsida; order Zingiberales; family Musaceae; genus Ensete; species Ensete glaucum. The sequence goes on from CM038557.1 coordinate 30,009,055, forward strand.
CTACCAACAAGCATCGACGAGGGCATCGACAGTTTAAGTGGGGGAGAATATTACAAGCGATTGTCACTCAACCACAACTCTTCGTTCAACGAACCATTTGTCACTTTTGTTTGCTTGTACAAATATTTGGCAGCATGTTTTGCCTTAGTTTTGTGTGATTTTGCCTAAGAAATACGAGCAGAAATAGTCTATAACACTGCAAGATGACCACTTATTACGCGGAGCCAAAACATACCAAAATTGTCCAGTTTTGGATCATTTTTATATGTTGTGGCGACCTGGGCGAGTGGTGCAAAATGTCAGCCATCTCAGCCCCTTGGAACCCCCCGGGTGGTACAAGGTTAGATGGGGCTTCTGGATAGTATCGAGCGTGAGTATTCATAAAGAGTTAAACTTGACTTGCGTCTGATACCTTGGGAATCATCGTTTGTGGACTTACGACCGTTCTTACAATCCTCTAAAGTCATGTTTCGCTCTCTTTCTCTCTTTTTCTATTGCACTCAAGATGTTTGACAAATTGATTGTAAGAGCTACCCTCTTTGTGAGACATCATGACTTGTCTATCACTCGTCTTCAAAACTAATCAACTCCTCTTTTGCAGGTCCTTTGGTACCTGCACGAGGTTGCAATTGGGCTGTCCTTTTATAGGCAAATAACGGTTCGACATTTTATAACTTAGGCCATCCCAGCTAAGTCCGAAACATTAGATAAGTTTGCTTCGTAACTTAGGCAATTTTAGCTAAATCTTCAAGTTTGCCGCTAGGGTGCTACACGACTTAGACAAATTCAGCTAAGTCCGTGACACCGTGGGTTGAGGGCGATGTGGATGGGGCTTGCGCTCACGCGGTTAGGGAGGCTATGTGATGTAGTGGGAAGGAGGAAGGTGTGGCTGTAGTGCAAGGCAACAGTAGCAACACTGTTGTGTGTGGCCATGGGCTTGGCCTGCAGTAGGAGGGTTATGTGCTGTAGTGGGAGGGAGGAAGGTGCGACTGTAGTGGGAGACAATGGCGGCGATGGTGGCTGGGCTCCAATGGTTGTGAAACAGGAAGAGGTAGAGAGATGGCAACAACGACAACTATGGAACAGGATGGCAGCGACGGGTTAGAACAGAGATGGCAACTGTGCAGTGAAGTAAGATCTTACCTAAGCGGGCTGAAGATGCGCTAACAATGCTGGACAAGGTGAGGACCGAGGATGATAGCGCTAGATCTACAGGCAAGGGAGGAGGTGATCTACTTTGTGGCTGAAGAAGAGATGGCACTAGTGCAGTTGCAAGTAGTAGATGAAGCAATCAGATGCTACGGCTGTGATGCTCTTCCATCTTATTCTTCTTCCTCTCTTTTTTCTTTTTTTCTTTTTTTTTTGGCTGATGATAGCTGTAGCGAAGATGGTGAGAAACTATAGCAAGGTGGCAGTGGTAGGGGAGGTATGATAGCGTGACCAAGGTCTGTGGCTGCAATGACTGGATTGTATGAAGATGGCTGCAAGGCTACAAGATTTTGAAGAAGAAGTTGCAGGGGAGATTGATAGTCAAATCACAGCGAGAACACAGAGGATCGTCGCTCTGATACCAATTGATAGGAACCCCTATGGTTCTATCTTGAAAAAGGGGAGGTAAATGATCACTTCAATAGGATTGAGTCTCCTTGATCTCTACAGGGGATCAGCCCTCCTTGATCATTATAGGAGATCGACCCTTCTAGGGTTTTAACACACTCTTATTTATAAAGTTCTACCGAGAGTCTCTTGGGACTCCTAATAATAAAAATCAAGTAAACTTGACTGACTCAACCAAACTCATAACTGATTCAAGTGATACTATCAAATGGGTAATTATCATAAAATGGATGTGGTACTATCAAATAGGTAGTATCCAAGTTGCCTTTTTGGGTTCTTTTTAAGTCAGAATAGTTTCGTTTTGGGTTGTATTAATTTATGTTGGGAAAATGAAATCAGAGTATAGTTTGCGTTGGGCAAAAATAAAATGACCATGTAATAATATTAAATTTTTAGCATGCAATTTTTGCATAGAATTAATAGAAAATATATAATTGCTGTGAGCTTAAATTGAACACAACCTTTAGTTCTTCCAACTTAGCTACGCCTCTACCTTAAGGTGTTGTAAACCAAGACAACTGCAAATCTACATTGAGCTCGTTAATAATTTTTCTTTATAAGAAAATCCTTTAGTAAGATACATTTTACACATGTATAAAGAGAAAAAGAACGGCTTATCCACCAACGCTGTCCTGCTCAAAATACTACGGCTGGTGAAAGGTTGAGTAAACCACAACTGGTTACATCAAACGCCAAGTAGGGACTAACTAATACAAGTACGATCGATATCATCATAAAATCTGAATGCATCTGCTGCTCCGAACTTCTTCCTCTCTTCTGAGTAGCTGTTATTAGAATCTTCACTGGTTGATTCTTCATCAGGTTGTGTTAAGACATCATAAACACTTTTAGCTATGCAATTATCTGTTGCAAGTATACTGACTTGACCCAGATGGGAGATCTCTACCACAACCTTGTCTTTGTCTTGTGGTAAAGGCTGCTTCCAAGGTTCTCCATCAATTCTCATGTATGCATGATCACCAGCACCTTTGCGAAATTTGAACTGAATACGACGAGCCTAGACATAGAAAGAGTACACTAATAATGTAGATCACATGAAAAAAAAAAATACTGAAGTGATCATCTTATATGGTACACTGATATTATCCTTAGGCATGATGTTGATTTGATGAAAAGCTGTTGTGAACCAGATACCTGTGCTAGACGAGTCCCATGCCCTCCAGGAGCAAGCAGAACAAGCCCATGCCAACCATCCTTGAAACCCACTACCTCTAATAGGCCGTCATCAACAAATGGTGGAGTCAAATCCCGCTGTAGGATATGATAATTTAGAACTAAAAAGAAATGTCCCAAACATTCTTTTCCCAATTGAAAAATCAATGTATAACACTTGACAAGAGGAAAAACTGACATCTCGCTGTTTCTTCTTATCTGGTGTTCCCCAAGGATTCAGTCCACCAGAAAAGCTGGGCAAGTTCAGACAAACAATCGACCTGATGCTGAATATTAAACTGTAATTTAGAAGTGACCCACCAATGTCCTTCAGAATTCAAATGGAAAAATTTTCTAGAAGTGAGTCATCCCTGAATATTTCAAGGTAAAAATTAATCTCACAAACCTGATATTTGGGTCTCACCCCAGGAAATTTCAGAAGCAATTCATCTCTCTTAAATGGTTATGTATTCATCACCAAGAAATACATTTATCATTGTGTAGAGAAATTTATTTCCAGTAACACTGTGTGTGATTAATAGCAGAAATGCTCAAGTTTTTTGCCGTTAAAGTACATACCGAAGCATCTTCTAGAAAAGTAGAAAGACCACTTTACATGACAGTTTTTGAAATGATTGTCATCAAAATTGAAGTACTCGCTATTTGAAAGTTCATAGTCTAATGTCAGTTCTATTTTCAAAGAATCACACACTAGGAAACGGAAACAATTTCTAAAATTACCTGGGCAACCCACAACTGAAATGAATGATTTCATGAGTAGTGATTTAAAGGGCGCTAGGCGCCAAGGTCTCAAGACACCCGAGACACTCGCCTAAGAGAAACGAGACGCTCTAAAATATTAAAATATTAAAAATATATAATATAATTAATTAATTAAATTATTTAAATAAAAATATGATATTAAATTAAAAATATACTGTTAACAGTATATTACTTAGTGCTAAAAGTAGTCAGAGGGGTGAAAAAATGTTAACAATAATAGAGGATAAAAACCGACGAAAAGTGGTAGCAACAGCGATGAGAACACAACGGTTGGTAACAATAGCAATGAGAAGGCAGTGGTGAGAAGCTGGCAGCAACAGCAGTGGAGAATTAGTTTAAGATAGTTGCGGCAGTGCTGAATGATAGCAACAACAACGGAAGCTGCGGACAGCAACAGTAGCAGTGGCAGAAGCTACGAACAGCAACAGCTACAGCAATGAAAGCTACAGGAAACAACAGTGAGTGGCGAAAGCTGCGGACAGCAGCAGCGAAAACAGCAGAGAGCAGCAGCATAGGCAGCGCGGGCATAGAGCAACGACAGCAATAGCGACAATGGTAGCGATAGTGGTAGCGACAGCAACAGTGACAGCAGAGAAGAGGCAACAGCAGTAGCTAAGCGCCTTTTAAATCACTGATAAGAAGAACTAAAGATGGCAAAGCGGTGGACATTAAAGATCAAAATATAAGCATGTCAATTAAGATTCCTGTTAGGCCCAATTAAGAGACTAGACAAGATGCATGAGGATCAAGAAATGTAGCAGACCTGATAGATGCAGGTCAAGTAGAAGGATTGAGGGAAATAATGGAGGCAAATGTAACCAAATTGCTTTAAATTCAAAAGTGCCTAGACTTCTAAAACCACTTTCATGTTCCATGTAAGTCAACACTTTATCATAATTCAGGAGTCTAATTTTAGTTTATCCATGATTTGGAAAAGCATTGATAAAGTAACTATTTGTCTTTGAACACATGATGAATTTAGTAATGAGATGAAGCTGAACACAGTTATATATATATATATATATATAAGCGAGAGAGAGAGAGAAGCTGCTTCATGAATTAAGTCAAGCATACATCTTAGTATTGAGGGAAAAAAAGGAAGAAAAGAACCTTATCTTGTGCTTGTTGGACTAAATATAAATGCTAAATATGGGAGACAATTGAAAAACAGAAGGCCTGAAGAAACAAAAATCATGATAAATAAATAACTGACTCCTGAATTGTATAACTTGATCTTTGATAATTGGAAAAAAACATAAAAGGACTAAGCCATTAAAGGATCACAAACAATCATGCAGAGCAGAGTGATATAAAACAATTTAGTCATACTCAAGCATCCCAATATCAGAAAAATAAGAAATGCTCTACTACCATGACTAAATAGATAGATATTTTAAGTCATTCTTTTAGTCATTGGTAGGGAGTAATGTATTGCTGTATTCAATGAGGTCAATTGCAATGCTTCAATTAAAAAGCAGCTAAAATTTCACCTGTTAGGAATATGAAGCTTTTCCCAATGGCCAGTCTTTTTCATGATCTTGACCTTTGCAAGACAAGTTACGTTCCTGTATTTGAACAAAAAATATTCTAAGAAACTAAGTCCAACAGAAAACATATGCTAAACATAGTTAATCCAATTCCTTAGGAGAAAGAACACACATTTGTAATGAACAATCACAATTCAGCCAATAAAATGAAACCTTTAAGTAAGGTTTCTCATTAATCTTGTGCATCTTACTCGTTAACCACCAAACAACAGTCTAGATTTGATTGATGAGGTTGTTTGTGAAATTATATTATACATGTCACAGCCCCAGTGACCTACTAATCCAATCAGGGTCGTGCTAAATATAACCCTTCTTTTTCCTTGAAAAAACAGAAATACTGTCATTCATTTCATTATATGGGAAAAAAGTAACAAAGAAAAACAATATACCAAATAACAAATGCAAAGAGCTGAGAAAAAAGAGGGGCAGTTAAGAAAGAACAGAAACCAAGTTATTAGGAGATCATGCTTTTCTCGGTTCTTGCTATAGGATTACCAAGATATCTTAATCTCACCCTTCCAATTCATGTTCTTTAGAGTTTAAATGGAGACCAATTGGACCAACCTGATCATAAACCATATTAGACTGCACTAGGAAACATGCATCACTGCCCAAGTAGAGTTCCATACAGTTGCTCTCATACCATATGTCATAATTTGAGTATCCTACTAATCCAATAAGATATAAAGTGGATGTAGCCATAAATACAAGTTAATATTGATAGCAGGGACTGACCATAAATATGAGATCATGCTTTTCTTAGTAACCAAATATGGAACTAGTTATATGTGATATTGACATATTTTAGGATCCAAGGAAAACATGATCTATCAATTCCAGTGTGGCATGGTTAGGCCTGCCCTGATTAGGTTATTATGGTAGGTATGCAAGTGGCTTACATGTGCAATAACATCTTGAGGTAGTTCACCTCATCCTACCAACACAACATAACATTCACATTAATCCTACATATAAATTTAAGAAGGATTAATATCTTGCATGGACTAACAAGGATGCTAGATAAGTGACTGGAAAATTATATCACAGCAGTTCCATATCAAAGAAATGAAACAAGCACGAAAAATCATATAAAGCAAGTGAATATCCGAGTCAAGATGATATCATTAATGCTGTAAAGAGGTCTTCACCTCCTTTATAATAGTAACTTTTAGCTTTTGCGTTCCCAAAAACCATAATGCACCAATGTGTAGACTTCATCCTTTCGTATCTGTCATGCCAATTTCTCTCACCTTATTCAACCCCTATGTCGAATGAACTGATAGTCATCTTCAATATGTTTCCGTTCTTTATTGGAAATCCAATTGCACAAGCAACATTTGCCTTGCCACAATATTCATTTGGTCTAACAAACACTCATTTCTTTCAGTGATACTATATCTTGTGAAGTCAACTAAATTAAAATGGCTGCCACTTCCATATAAAAAGCTTCTACAATGGATTAAGGTTTAGTTACTGATTTTTGTAATCTATCAGTCACTTGTACGAATTATACAAAGCAACATTCTAAGACTTACTATACGATCTAAAACAAGTGGCAATTATGCATATTGTGCACATGATCAAGATGGCATGCCTAATGTTAATCCAGTATTGAAAGTCGGAACTATAGAAGACTTTTGGCCAAAGATCTAAGTCTTGATCTGTACTGATTCTGGTAACTCGATGGACTACTGTATGTTGGCAGTATACATCACCTACATAGCTCAGTATCATTGAATAAAATAATAAAAAATAAATGGCATTATACCAAGAAGATCAATATGTTTCAAAACTAATCCTTGGCCAGACCAGTAAATACTATTCCATACCAATTAATACAGTTGATATTTGAAGACTTGCTTTAGGTTCTATACTGTATCTTGACTAGCACAATAGATTTTATGTATGATTATAATGTATAGCCAGCCACAAATTAAAAGGAACTTGTCCAGATAGTGCAATTCAATTTGTATGGTTATATAAACCATTTTCCCGGAAAGAAGCATAAATCTTAACATTATTAAACTTTTAGCATGTGTATTGCTAAGTTTTCTATAACAAATAGCATAAGAGAATGGTCATGATCAGTACAACAATTGTTATTCAAGCTATCAAAACCTAGGGAACCTGTTAAATGATTGCCACAAAGTTACCTTGAAGTAGGATGAAAAAGAGATGTACAAAACCATCCTTGGGTACATCCAAGCTTTAAATAGGTTCTCTGGAACACCAATGCGATGGTGAAGCTTTAGCAAGGTATTTGAGGACAGAAACAAAGATGATAAGCTTAAAATACATGGGGCATCCTTTGCAGGAACATTTGCTTTTGTTAATTACATCCATCAAAGTTGGGCCACTGGAACCAATATGACCAACAACAATTACTTCCATTTTTTAGATTTACAATCAACCAGTGCAAACAGTAAACACAGATGAAAGATAGGAATGGTGATATAAGCAGCAATCATCGACGAGTACCTGATTAGCTAACTGGTTCTTAAACTTTTCAGGATAATTCTTCCTCTCATAGTGAAATGCATATGATACTTGGGCATCCATTCCTGTAAAACATGCATTTGACATAACCAATGGCACATAAGTACAGACTTGTGAAACCAGAAAATTACCAACCAAAATGTTCAAGTTAATTTTCCACTTAAAATTGAAGGAAAACTTGACAACCAACAAGAATATATATACCACTGTACCAAGTACCAGCCTGCCAGCAAGCAAATTGGTATGGGATATCAATATGATATCATATACCTCAGTATACCACACAAATGTTTAGAATGTCACTCTATGTCACTAAAGCAGCTACACTGCACAAGTTGATACAATCTGGTATTCAAAATTCATGACTATTGCAACAGCAGCAAATAAAACATTCTAAGAAACAGCCCAGCATGTTGCATAATACAAGTTTACCATCTCAAGTTTAGAAAGCATTTTTCACAAATAAAAAGGAAAGCATCCTGCTAAAAGGATCATACAGACAAACAACACTAATACAAGTTTTTTGTTTTCTGCATACAAATGATTTACCTAAGTACATTTATTCAGTTTGGTACTGAGAAATCTCATCCTAACAATATTAATTCATCAATAGTTAAATTACATAGCTTGCATGCAAAAGTTATATCCCCATGCATATGGGATTTTAACATAAACCTTTTTTGGATGAAAATTACATGAAATAAATTTCCTAAAATTTTCATCCATGCTACAAAGTAAAGATATGGTTACAATCATGTACTGCAAGGATCTAGACAAGAATACCAGGCTTTTGGCATATATGACCAATATATCAAGCATAATGATACAAATAAATCAATCAATACAAAAGTAGAATAATGAAAAAAAATTGTTATAATGTCACCATAACTATTTGTTCAATTTAAATTTTCATGTATATGACTTGGTATCATATCTATGATACATTAGTTGAGCCCTTAACATTCTTTTAACAAATGCAATTTTCTTTGAAGTCCTCAAATAAAATTACAGTCAGAAACAAGCTGCAATTTAATCTTTAGGAACTCAGGAACTCTTACCAATACTGAAGTAGTTCCAAAATCCCCCACGAAATGTTTGATAGCCTTCCTGGAAGATTGATATGGCCAAGTTATGCATGCATATAAGTAGTATATGTCATTTTTGGGAACATGGTATTTAGCACTGCCAATTATAAATATAAATGCAGCCAAATGATTTGAATAATCCTGGAATTCTATTTATTCTGAACTATTTTTGGTAGCTCAAAGAGAACCTTAGTCCATAATCAAGATAAGTAATTGACCTCCTGGGTTCTGATCAGAAGGAAAATATTATTTCTTGGAAATATATGTTGCTTAAGCAAAATGTCTCTTGATCTCCTATTTGTAGTATCACATCAGTACAAACTTCAAATACTTTTACACTCATGCTGATATACCACCTAGATGCAATGTGAATTGTTGTATCGGCTTTTCATGCCTTGTAAGCCTTAACAGTCCCTCCACTGAAGTGAAGAAAATTATAGATGACATATAAAGGGATATATCTGGACTAATAAAGTACATCTGTGAGTCAATTGAGAACAAGCAGATTGGTCCATGGAAACAGTTGGTCCGGAACTCAGTTTCTACCAGTTTTTCCAGTGCTGACTTAAACTGAAAAGTTTTGAGCAAAACCACTGTTTCTCGTGTGACAAAAGAGTGATTTGGCCAACTAAAATGGAGTTCTAAAGCCTTAGTTTTCAACCCTGTGGCACCAAAAATTCTGCATTATTTTAAGTTGATATGAGGGTGATGATTTAAACACCATAATAAGATATTTGGAGAGCTGCAGCTAATCTAAGGAATTCAAATATCATCTTTGTTATTCTTATGCTCTAGGAAAACATTTTAGTTTTGGTAAATTTGTCCAACCTTTCTTACTATTCTTTCGTGAATGAGGTGATTCCTTATTATACCTAGATAAAATTTATCTCTCACATTAAATTTACAAAAATAAAAAAGCAGAAATTACTGAAAATGTACAAAGAATGGAGAAAAACATCACCTTAGCATGAGATTTATACTCTATGATTAATGCTAACAATATTTTTTAATTGAATTTGCAATGGTAATCTATGTTATGGCTTTAGCTTTTACAAAAGTTTCAAACATTTATCACTAGTTTTGATGTTTATCTTTACTGTACATAATGAATAAGTGATACATAGCCCATGAAAAGCATGGACCACCATTCATTTACCAAGCCTTCAATTTTTGGGGTTTAGTTGCTTCTTTTCATCTCTCATGGGCAGAAAACATATTTGAATTTATGTGAATAGAAATGTCAGGTCTACACTTCATAATGAGAGAACTTAATATTTAGCTCAATTGGCTTAAAACTTAGAAGTGATAAAAGTTATGAAAATAGAGACAGATAGAATAGACACTATCATTTAATCGATCCTGCAATAATGATCTCTCTGTAGCTTCATCAAGTCCAGTCATGCAAGCTCATGAATCAGAGTTCCTTGTTTGATTGCCCAGTGATTTGTTTAACATTTTGATCGAATTGGGTTGTATTCAGAAAAGCCAAAACTAGCGAAAAGTGAGAAGCTTGACTTAGAGAAGTGGGATGGGAAGGTGGTGGAGGCAAAGATTGATATGCTAGTGGAGAGCAAGGAGATGTTGACAAGGCCATGAATTAAGTGCAAAGCTGGTGCAATTGGTTGGTGGATTGGAGCATAGAGCTGGTTATGGAGGAGGCAGCAAAAAAGGCATTGGCAGAACAACTACGGTTGGTAGTTAGAAAGAGGGAAGAGAGAATGAGAACAATGACATGGAGAAGAATTCTTCATAAGATAAGAGTTGAGTACTAGCATCGAGTTGACATGGACTTAGCTAGAATTGCTGCGTCGTGAGGCACCTTTATGATATCCATCTATAAACGGTTAGTCTAAGTGCAACCTCGATAGGTCCTAAGAGACCTGTAAATAAAGAACAGGTTGGTTAGTTTCAAAGACGAGGTCCCAATGTCTCGCTCAAAAACACAGCACTCAAGCAATTCATCAAACAGTTGGAATGTAAGGTAAAAACAGGGACTTTGGAAGGGAAAAAGACAGCCAAAAGTCTACAAACGACTGCTCACCAGGTATTGGGGTGTTGGGCAAGTCTACGCACACTTTGCCTATAAACTTGTGAATCTAAATAAGGCTTGATACCAAGGTTTGCAATATCGTATCGTACCGCTCGGGTATGCTCTGTACAATTCAGTACCTTAGTGTACCATGTGTTGGTATGCTCGGTACAGCTCGGTACGTATCATACCAACAGCTGATCGATATTTTAGTACGGTACGAGATTGCGAACCTTGCTTGATACTACTCCAAAGCCGCATCTATACCACTCAGGGTTCCAACGGCTAAGATGGCTAACATTTTACACCGGATCGTAGGCTTGAGAAATCATGTCGGGATATATGAAAACAAGACAGTTTTGGCCCAATTTTGCCATGTTCAGTGAGCGGTCACTGTGCAACCTTGTGAACTACCTAGGCTTAGAAAAACCAAAGAGAAACACACAAAATCTAAGCAAAACACATTGCCAAACAATTGTACAAGCAAACATAAGCAACGAATGGTATGTTGACGAAGGTGTTATGAGCATGCGATGGTCATCTTTCACCACTTCATTAAATACTCGATCTGCTCCACTAAGGTGGGTAGCTATATCTTGCAACCTGCTGGATGGTTTCAACTCGCTTTTCATAAGACACTCAAGTGGAGGGTGGTCAAATTGAACATTTCTGAAAGCATCTTACGGATCTGAGTGGTAGGCTTTTAAATTACTCGTATGGAATACATTATGAATTTTGAGCCACGCTGAAAGCTACAACTTGTAAGAGACGTTACGTAGCTACCAATGATTGGGAAAGGCCCTTCGCATTTATGCACCAGTCCCTTGTACACGTTCTACCTGATGAATCAGAGCTGCTAGTTGAACCTTCATTAGTACCAAGTCGCTGACCTTAAATTCCCGTGATCACTTTTACAAATTCGCTGACTTCTTCATCATTTTGGCTACCTTCTATAAGTTGTCCATGCAATATCTACATTTTGATGTCATTCCTTTGCAAAATGATATATTAATGAGCTACTCCCATATAACCGATTGCCAAAGTATAAGAAGTTGATAATTGTTGCCCAGTAATGATCTCAAAGGGGCTTTTGTTTGCCGCAAAACTCCATTGCAAGTTTTAAAAGAACTAGAGTATTTGTAAAGAGTTTCACCAAATCTCATTGGTTGGCACTCACATAGTGTAGCACATATGACTCCAAGAGTGAGTTTTATCATTTAGTTTGGCCATCCCTTTGAGGGGTGGAAACTGATGGAGAAGTATAGCTTGGATCCCAAAAACTTAAATAGCTCGGTCCAAAATTATCTCGAGAATCACGTATCTCAGTCACCAATAATGTTGTGTTTAACTCTTTAATACTTCACCACATTCTTCATCATCAGCTTCATCGCCTCCTTCGGTGAGCAATGTATGGGGGCAGCAACAAACGTTACATATTTCGGTAATTGATCAACTAGGAGCAACCTTTCGAACTCCACCCCTTCTGTGAACTCTTTATCTTCTGCTTAGGAGTAGTCTCTTTCCCTCAGGAATACTTCAACGATGTGTTAGGATCAATTGGCACTAAGAGAGAGGGGAGGAAGGGGGGGGTTTGAATTAGTGCAAGTGTAAATTGACGTTTTAACGAAAACTTTTTGTTTGAAGTAAGATAAGAAAATCGAAAACTTTTCGTTCAAGTGAGAAATTCAATCTTACAGAGAAATGCTAAGCTTCTTGCTTAAAGATGACTCAAGAAAGAATAGGCAAACCAGAATAAAAAGATAAACAACGTCGTAAGGGAAATGCTTGACTTTGAAGCCTTGCTTTCAAAAAGTAAATAATATCGAAAGCGTCTTTTGGTATTATGTTAAAAACAATTAAGAGCCCGATTAAGAAACCATGAGGATGAAGATCATATTTTTCTATAAACAAATTAAAAGTAATATGAAGAAGTAAACAAGACAAGCATAAAGATCTCACAACTTATAGTGGTTCGACGTCAACCTTGGCCTACATCCACTTCCCGAGTCCTCCTTGAGGCACACCGGCATCCACTATCAATCTCCTTGGGGTGAAAATCAAACCCTTACAACTTGAGCTTACAAGGGAGACTCTTTACAAGAATTTTACAATTCTTAGCTCACTCCCTTCCCTTTTTTTTTTCTTAAAATTCACACAAGTTTTTCACAGAATTTTAATCCCAGAAATTGTTGTGTAGAGTGCATATGACATTGTCCTTCTTCGGTTCATTTTTGTTTTTATAGTTCTTGTTCTTTTTCATAAATTTTTTAAACTTTCTAGACAACAGTTCAATATCATGGTCCTCATCACTCAATGTTTCACTAGAGGAGTCATTTGTCGTTCGAAATGCTACATCCTTCCTATTCTTTGGAAGGGGTTCATCGAGCTCTTCATAAGCTTTACAATTTTGTTCATAAGTCATTAATGATCCAATGAGTTCTTCAAGAGGCAAATTATTTAAATCTTTGGCCTCTTGTATAGCAGTTACTTTATGATCCCAATTTTTAGGAAGAGATCTTAAAATTTTACTAGCAAGTTCAAAATTAGAAAATAATTTCCAAGAGCTTTAAGTCCATTAACGATATCCGTGAAACAGGCGTACATGTCTCCAATAGATTCAATTGGTTTCATTCGAAGCAACCCATAATTATGAACTAAAATGTTAATTTTAGATTCTTTTACTTTACTAGTCCCCTCGTGTGTGATTTCTAGTGTGTGTCAAATATCAAAAGCCGATTCACAAACGAAAACACGATTAAACTCGTTTTTGTCAAGAGCACAAAACAAGCATTCAGAGCTTTTGCATTCAAACAAAAACTCTTCCTTTCCAAATCATTCCACTCATTCATTAGTTTGGAAGATTTTTCAAATATATTCTCTACAATGTTCCATAAATCAAGGTCCAAAGAAACGTAAAAAATACGTATTCTTGTTTTCTAATACGTGTAATCCGTCTCATTGAAAATGAGAGGACGTGAAATGGAATGTCCTTTATTCATGCCAAACAAAGCCATTTACTCAAGTGGGTATTTAGTCCAAAGAGTAAGACATTGCTCTGATACCAATTATTAGGATCAATTGGCACTAAGAGGGCGGGGTGAATTAGTGCAATTGTAAATTGGCGTTTTAGCGAAAACTTTTTGTTTGAAGTAAGATAAGAAAATCGAAGACTTTTAATTCAAGTGAGAAATTCAATCTTATAGAGAAATGCTAAGCTTCTTGCTTAAAGACGACTCAAGAAAGAACAAGCAAACCCGAATAAAAAAATAAGCAACGTCATAAGGGAAATGCTTAATTTCGAAGTCTTGCTTTCAAAAAGTAAATAATATCGAAAGCGCCTTTTGGTATTATGTTAAAGACAATTAAGAGCCCGATTAAGAAACAGTGAGGATGAAGATCATATTTTTCTATGAATTAATTAGAAGCAATATGAAGAAGTAAACAAGATAAGCACAGAGAACTCACAACTTATAATGGTTCGACGTCAACCTTGGCCTACGTCCACTTCCCAAATCCTCCTCCTTGAGGCACACCGACGTCCACTATCGATCTCCTTTGGGTGAAGACCAAACCCTTACAACTTGAGCTTACAAGGGAGACTCTTTACAAGAATTTTACAATTCTTAGCTCACTCCCTTCCTTTTTTTTTTACAATTTACACAAGTTTTTTACAGAATTTTAATCCCAGAAATTGTTGTGTAGAATGCAAGAAAACTTGAGGTATTTATAAGCCCCAAATGACTTCAGAATTTGGAGCTAAAATTCAAACCTATCCGAAAAATCAGGCGGTTTACCATGGTCTTTGTGATCTAGACGATGCAGCCGCCGAAAGTACGCTGAAAACAAGGTACGTGCGGTTTAGCCTCCTGAAAACCTGGGCGGCGGTAGTATAACCGACGCTCACCCGCGGTTCAACCGCGGGAATCCCGAAAAAGTGATTCCCTTTACTTTTCCAATCCTGACTTGAACCATCAGTTGACCACTTCCCTGGTCAACTAAATGAGCTCGACCTGAGCTCAATCCAACCCCATAGTAGACCCGGTTGCCTTTTTGAGTTGATTTGGATTCCTTCCAAGTCACACTCAATTCGGACTCAAACTTAACCTACGACTTAAGGATTACAACCATACATGACCACCAAGCTTAATTAACAACCTCACTCCCGCAAACCGGCAACCTCCTGCATTCCCTGCGGCGAGTCTCACAGTCTTCCTCCTGCCATCTCTTGGCATGTTCCTAGCAATCTTCCCAATATATTCGGCGAAGTCCTAGCGAACTCCTGGCGAGCTCCCACCGTATCGTCCAAACCTGGGCCCTATGCCTAAGCTTGATCCTGGGTCCATGTCTGGTCTATAATTCCTTATCACGATCGTGGTTAAACTTGTATCACTTCCTCTAACAACACATGTTAGATTAAACACTTATCAATTGATTTCATTATCAAAATCTGAGACTCAACATGATGTTCTCCCAAGGAGTGCTTCTTTCTCAAATCCTCCGAGGAAACAAAGTCGGTGAGCCTTTCAGCAGTTGTGATTATCCCAACCAAATCGATAAAATTTCATCTAAGCAAAACCTGTTGTGCCCATGGCTTCAAGCCATCAAGGAAGATGGCTTCCAACATCAATGTCGAGAACTCCTACACATAATATGGTTTTACTAAGTTGTTTGAACTTCCTATGAGCGACAAACTTAGTATCCTTAGACAGGAATTGCATTCGAAGTTCATGCTTCAAGTCCTCCCAGATGTCCACCCGACATTGCCCATATTGGATTTCTTCCCACTGGGTGTGCCACCAGATTTTTGCATCTGCATTCAAATATATGGTCGCGATCAATAATTTGGTCTCTTTAGAATCCAGCCTCGTTTTCCAAAAGTATTACTCCATACCGAATAAAAACCTTTTGAGTTCCTTTGCATCCATAGCACCCCATAGCAGTCCAGATCGAGTGCCTTCAATTTTTGTGGCGAAGAAACATGGGTGTTGTCCCCTCCCACATGTAAAGTTGTCGTGAGCCCTATAATTATTGTAGTGAGATCAGCCACTACTTATTATAGATTAGTGTCAAAAGTAAAGCAATCGACTTGGGACTCCATCATGTCAACCCAAGATTCCACTTCTTGTGAGTCTTCTATCCTAAAAAGTCGTCACTAGCCTTGGTAGAGTTCCTCTAAGCTTGTTTTAAGGACATAGACGAGAGTTTCCTCTATTGCAAACATTTTCTTATAGTTTTTTTTGCTTTCCTATTATCAGCATTTCAGATTGCACTTCCTCCATTCGTGGAGAATTATCAACTTCTTGCTCGTGATTCTGACTACAACGCTCCTCTTGAGCAACTTGAGAATAAGATTGCACTTGCGACCCTATTGTTACCACTTGAGATAGCAACCCCCTTAAAGCACTCTTGCTTGATTCGCCACAATGATTTGCTATGATGAGTATATGAACTTTGATTATTTCCTTGGATTGCTTGCTCGCTCTAATACCAAATGTCACGGACTAAACTAGAATTGTCTAAGTTGTGAAGCACATTACGATATCCATCCAAAAGATCAACCTAAGTGCAACCTTGCACAGGTCATGGAGGACCTATAAAACAAGAAAAGACCAGTTAGTTTCAAAGACGAGCAACGGACAAGTCGCTTAAAAACATAGTACTAAAGAATTTAAACAATTGAAATGCAAAGAGAAAATAAGGCCTTTAGAAGGGAAAAAAGTCACAAGTCCACAAACGACCACTCAATCAGGTATCAAGGTATCAAGCAAGTCTACGCACACTTTACGTACAAACTTGTGAATCCAAACAAAGCCCAACACTGCCACAAAGCCACATCTAGTCCCATGCCACCCAAGCAATCTAGGGGCTAAAATAGTTGATGTTTTGTACCACACTATAGGCTTAAGAAATCAAGCTACGACATGTAAAAAGGGGAAGTTTTAGCCTAGTTTTCGCTTGTTCAGTGAGCAATCAAAGTGCAACCGTACGACTTGCATAGGCTAATAAAAACAAGGAAAAACACAAAAATAAAGCAAACCATAATGATAAATGATAGCACAAGCAAACATAAGTAACGTTAATGAAAGTGTTGCGGGCGCACGACGATAATCAATAATAGAGTGGTAGACTTATCATTATGTACAGCTCAAGCTTAGTAATAATAAGCGTACAACCCGGTATGCCTAATAATATAAGCACACTAGATGGCACGCTCAATGTTGAACCAAATAAAGAAAAAATGCTTGGCCCACAAACACTTATAAAGCTAATATATATTTTTGTCTAAAAGTTATATAATTGTGATCTCATAATCAAGGATTTAAATATTCAGTCCAATACTAAGTCGGTAATGGGTCAAATTGGTACAATGCCAATAAACTAGAGGGTATATCGGCTTGTACCCTCTAGTATCAAAGAAAAAGAATAACAATATATAAATCAAGGTTTTCATTTTCGAGCTATACCACTCGGTACAAGCGGTACATACCGGTCTGATATGTCACGGACAAAAATATATATACAAGGTGTTCGACGTAATGCTCATGATTGTCCGTGTCCTTTAGTTTTTGTACATGCTTTGTATAGCAAGTAACGGCTTGTAGTAGGTTTGGCAACCCTCATTTGGTTAACTTTTATGGCCAATTTCGACTTGCAAATGAGAGTCGTGTCATGTGGACACTTGTGAGGACTTCAGTCTGTAATGGACCATTATCTTTTGTGTACAACCGTTCAGAACTTGTAAAATCCATAGTTGTTATTTGTATTGGCTATATAAAGTGTTTGCTAAAGCTGTTGCTTGTGGATCCCATGGGAAGTGCTTCCTATAACTCATTTTCTCTTTTGTAGGTCCTAAGGGACCCTAGGAGGTTTCGGGGAGGTGACCTTTGTGGACGGACTCGCAAGGGTGCCGCACGACTTAAGCAAAACTAGCTAAGTCCGTGACATTTTGGTATCAGAGCGGGACAAGCACACTCAGAAACACTTGTCATGCAAACGTGGGGGACCTAGCTGAGCTGCGTGGAGGGCAACCAGCATGCGCAATCGTTTGGAAGAAATGGACATGGAGATGTAGGGAAAGGAGTCGCTCAGAGGAGCGAGCATCCTTGATTGACATTCAGAGGAATGGCCAACCCTTTGTGCGAGAGGCACCACGAGGACAAGCAAGCTAGAAAGAATGTGTAGCGCATAAAGATTGGGATGGCTAAGTTCGAGCTACGGCTCGACATTGGCAACCAAATTTGACGGTGCTCAAGGCAAGCGGGGCGCTTGGTAAAAGATGAGACCATGCAAAGTGGGATGTGTTGCTCAACAACCAAAAGAGTTATGCAAAGCTCACAGAGGTAAGGGAAATTGTTAACTCGAAGAATTTGGTACCCATGCAAGGGCTTATATGCGGACGATGGAGTGTTCGTGACCATCCCAAGGCGACAGAACTCGACGCCATGGAGCATTAAAACTTTTTCTTCGGCATGAAAATGATGCATTCGTAAGAGACTGAAGTGTGCAACAAGTTCAGCTGTTACTAGGCCTTGAAGGGTGCAGCAGGGGCTGTATTTGCAAAGAGTCGCAATCTAACAAGCGCATTTGCGGGAGCAAAACAATACACGGATTGTTCAGTAAGATAGAGTAGTCCAAGGGGATGGTAGTCTCCGAAACTTCCAGAGGGAAGAATGCAAAGAGGAAAGTTGCTCCAATAGGACGGATATCAAAAAGGGACAAGTCATGGTTCTCCAGAGAGAATCATGTACAACGAACCGCACATGTTGAGGAAAAGTACCTCAAGACAGTATCTCCACAAAGCTCAACGGATCGAGCGAGCAATGAGGAGTCGTTGCATGATCTCGAATAAAGTAATGCATTAATGGATGCATTGCGAGATCAAGTGGGGGAGAGACCATGGCAACATCATACGAAGGCACACTTAGAGTTGATGTGAAAATCGAACTCAACGGAGGGCTGACCCATGGAATGATGGGCATGAGGGCCACCATCAACTCAATGCAAATCGAGAGGCGGAGCAATTTGGGTGGAACTTGGTGAAGTATCCAAGCTGCATGAAAGGAGTCGACGTAGAAGATGAAAACATAAAGCGGAAGAACGGAGCTTTCCTTGGACAAAGGTCAAGGACATGAACTTTTGTAGAGGCAAGAGTGGGATTATGTCGTTCCATGGGTTCTTCATTCTGATGGGGCGAACTCATTCTGCATAGTGTCAAAAAGGAAAAGACCTTCGAGGCACATGCACCTTATCTCAGAGAAGCATTTGACGAAGGAACTAAGATGATTCAACTTGCGGAGGCAAAGTTAGGATCAGAAGGTCTTAGCACGGGGCAATAGGACGCAGAGGTGGATACTCTTGAAGAATATGTCACAATGTTGTCATTCGAGTTGTCATGAAGAAAATGGTGTGCTGCAGAGATTGTGCTGGTGGGGAATAAAGACCCAAGATCCAGACAATGGTGCATCAATTTTAGCGAAGTATGAGGACTTCGAGAGCTACTAGACGACAGATTGTCCTAGAATGATGCTTCGTCCAAGGGTGACCCGAGAATGGGTGGCCGAAGGTGAAGTGCCAAAGGAGCGAACGCAATCGGAAGTGGTGAAGGCCTTACGATGTGTTGGCAAAGGCCACACATGGAGAGATCGTAGTCCGAGTTTATTACATAAGAATCTGAATCCAATAGAGATGTCACCAGGAGGCGACATGGTGCAGCGGATCGTGGTGGAATAGTTCGCGGCAATACAACACATGCGGAGATGTCCCGTGAGGGACACGATCATGCGGAGTTATGATCAGGAGCTACTGGGAGCTCCACTTCGGTGAACAACACAATGGCAAGAAGGACTATGGATTCAAGGAGTAAATGTCATGATATCACAGAGGCGGGTCTTCTATGTGTGTGCATCGAATCTTGCATCGGGTGAAAGCCTTGGTGATCAGCATATGGGGGTTATGTACCACCGAAGGAGAAGTCAGATTGCAAGTACCAGTGAGTCCCATGGAGGGGACTTGATCATATAGAAGTATGATCGGAGCGACTGGAGAGTCGGAATACTTCAGTACTTATATTCGCTTAAGGGAGCCCGACAAGTCAGAGGACAAGGCCGAGTAAGCAAACGTTGCTACCAAAAAAGCTAAGGATAATAGAATCGGTGCAAGCCCTACAACAAGATGGCAGAGGCCATACATGAGAGTTGCAATATATCTTTCAATCGACTAAGGAGAAGTGCTAGGAGAACACAGAGGTGTTGAAGCAGATGGTCAAAAGGGGAAGGAAGCGACAACGAGTCCAAAGGGGCTTAGCTACCCAAAAGCAAAGCGTTGATTAAAAAGGAGATGGACTCGGAGGAATAACACAGTGCCGCAAAGGCGAATCTACCAATCACGAAGAAAGAGACGCAGGTGCAAGACAACGGAAAGTAGGGCCATGGGCTTGGCAACGCCATGGTACCACAAAGGCGGGACTTCCGTGGAGTCATCAATCCCTTGCTCTCATGGAGGGAGAGTGTTGGTCGTAAAAGGGGCCGAGAAGCTGGAGAATACAGAAGCAAACTCCAAGTACCAACATAGGGCGGAAGGGCAGAGGCCAAGGAACTTCATAAGACCGGTGTCAACGGGCTTCTCATCAAGATAACCGAAAGTGAGGGACTTTGGGTTAATGCAAGAGTGCTCGACCAAGGAACGAAGTAGGCAGTACGCGATACTGTACATTTTCTACTCAGAGGAATAGGCGACAAAGGTGATGGAGAAGACGGTACAATCCCAGAGGCGACCAGAACCATCAAAGACTTACTCCAAGTTGGGGTAAACTTTTGCTCTTTTCAGGCAAAACTTTTTTGCATTCCGAAAGTTCGATGGCAGTGAGAAGGCGAATCACAGTAGCTAACTCAACGAAAAGAGTGCAAGCACTTCGAGTGCCTTGGAAGTGTGAGCAAATAGCAGGCGAAATGCTAGTAACTAGCTCGATGCATGAAGTACAACTCGAGGAGGCAAGCAAAATCAAGTAAACCTTATCTTCTCAACTCAAGAGAGTGGGCAAAACCGAGTACCCCAGTTCTTGTACCTCGATGAGGTGGGAAAATCAAGTAACTTTTGCCTTCTCAACTCAAAGAGAATAGGCGAAACTTAGTATCCTGATTCTCCTATTTATCCAACAAAGGAGCTCTGCATAAGTTCCAAGACCCTTCAAGGAAATCTAATGGAAAATGAGTTGTCAAATCCTCACCAATGGTGATCAGTGCTACTAAGAGTAGATTGTCCGCTTCATTTCCCAACAGAATGTCAATCGAAAGTGGAAGTGACGCAAACCTACTTAGAAGTGATAACTAAGTTGAGAAAGAATTGATAAGCAAATTTTGTGAATGAAGGACCTCAAAAACTTCAAAGTCTGTGAGGCGATGCTCGTTAAAGCTCCAACAAGCATCCACCCAATTTAAGCAACATGAGATCATTGCAATACTAGCGCATAACAAGGAAGGTCTTTTCCTTCATCAGAAGGATCCGTAGGAATCAACAAGGATCATCACAGCTTAGCCAACCCCACAACAGAGTCAGTCATTCGTGAGTTGAAGTGCATGGTGGATCAGAGTTCGACTACTTAACAATAGTGGCGAAGAACAGCTGGGAGCCAAGAGGCATATTGTAGCCAGAGCAGAAGATTTAAGATTCAATAGAAGGCGAGGAAATGCAGCGTCTGCAGCGACTTCGACGAGGACGTCGAAAGAATAAGTGGGGGAGAATATCACAAACAAAAATATAAACAAGGTGTTTGACGTAATGCTCATGATTATCCATGTCCTTTAGTTTTTGTACATGCTTTGTATAGCAAGTAGCGAGCTTGCAGTAGACTTGGCAGCCCTCATTTGGTTAACTTTTATGGTCGGTTTTGATTTGTAAATGAGAGTCGTGTCATGTGGACACTTGTGAGGACTTCGGTCTGTAATAGACCACTATCCTTTGTGTGCAACCGTTCAGAATTTGTAAAGTCCATAGTTGTTATTTGTATTAGCTATATAAAGTGTTTACTAAATCTGTTGCTTGTGGATCCCGAGAGAAGTGCTTCCTATAACTCGTTTTCTCTTTTGTTGGTCCGAAGGGACCCTAGGAGGTTTCAGGGAAGCTAACCTTTGCAGACGAACTCGCAAGGGTGCCGCATGACTTAGGCAAAACTAGCTAAGTCCGTGACAGACAAGATTCCGGTACACGGACCACCCACTACCAGGCGGTGTCGTCGGAACCGGAGTCTCCCTGTGCAGGAATGAAGCTACGCCTCATCTCCCGCGGGGCGGCGCGCCCGCCAGCGGAAGAGGCGACGCCTCTCCCCGCGGGACGAGGTGTCGCCTTCCAGCGGGAGAACCGCCTCGTTCTCTCGCGACGTCGTTCTCCCGCGAGGAGAGGCAACATATTTTTATTTTTTAATATATATTATATTAAATTAATATTATTAATATTATATTATATTATATACTGAGTGGTACACACTGTGCATACCACTCGATACCGGGCACCATACCGAGATAAACTCGGTACGTCGGTACGGATCGGTAAGGCGAACATCGATATAAATATCAATCAGTAGTAACCTAAATGGTATGTTACCAAACCATGGTCGAATTGATAATTATTGATCAAAGTGTAACTTAACACCGTCAATGTCAATCCCAAGCCCGGATAGAAAAGGCAAAGGGTTCCATTAGATCACTGACAACCAACGTAAAACTACATTATATCTCATGAACATAGATCTTAACCAATTTCAATATAAGGCAAGGTTGTCACTGAAAACTGATGCAAGACACCCCCGCCATCTAGGAATCCCAAATCGCAAACAGTAAGCTAGGAGGTTGCTTAAAAATGGCTTGTCACATCAACACCTGAATGTGGTGCAATGTAGGCAAGGGTTCTCATTGTTTTGGACCAATACGAGTAAAGAAGTTAATCCAAAATCAGAGAATTAGGTCAATAACTTTGAATATAGGAACACTTTCAAAAAAGGGACTAGAATTGATAGGCATTGATCAGAAGAAGAATAAACATTATTTTCTTACAAAAGACCAAGTAGGTTAGAGAAAAATCCAGAGATAATGGTAGTATTGGACTTAAAATTTGGTACAATATGAAAATGTTGTAGGAATTATTAATCTGAAGAACATTATTGTTGAAGTGAAAAAATTTGAAGATTCTAGAACTTGTCTTTGGAGAAGGGCAAGGACCGTAATTTCGTACCCTACCGACGTACCAAGCTCTACTCGATACGATACGCTTATATATATATATATATATATATATATATATATAATATAAAAAATTAAAAGAGGTGATGTGGCGACGTCGCCCCCTCTTCTCCTCGTCGTTTCAAACGAGAAGATATATATATATAATATTAATATATATTATATATATAAATAAAAAAATAAAACGAGGCGGCATCTCCAAGGATGTTGCCTCGACGACGTCGCCCCCTTCTTCTCCTTGTTTACGACGACGAGAAGAAGAGGAGGCGACGTCTCATCTGCGATGTTCGGCGAGGGAGGGGATCAGGATCGTCGAGGGAGAACGACGCGAGATCTTCAGGTTCTCCCTCTTCTTCTCCCTCTTCTTCCTTCTCCCTCGCTGTAGCCAGGCTGATACCGCCCTTCAGCGAGTAGTAACGAGGCGAAAACCGCCCCAATCGATGGTACTGCCTGATAGTGGGCGATCCGCGTCGCTAGCTGATCGGTACGCATCGACAAGCAATACCATTCGGTATTGCGGACCTTGGAGAAGAGTTTTTAAATGTTATAAGTGGTTATGTCAATCAAATTGGAACCAATGATTAAACTGAAAAAGAATGCAAAGAAAAGAGGATATCATTCAAGGAATACCTATAACTGAAGAATGTTGATGATTTGAAAAGTCATCTAGGAAAAACATATGGTGAATTTAAAGGAATACATAGGAGCTCTGGTTTTGAGGAGAGAGATGAAAGTGTTGTATGATTTTAGATTTTGTCACTTCATAAAATCTTATAATTATAAATATTCACTAAGAGAGATGAATATTTGATTACTTATAATAGTGGTCATAACTGAAGTCAAATAGACTTTTTCTCACTAAAAAATTACATAAAGTTATACCTAGCAAGAGCTTGACAAATCAACATAGATTAATGACATTAGATATTTATTATTGAATACAAAAGAAGAAAAGTTAGTAGAAAAATTCATTAGGACTAGATAAAATTTTAAAGATAATAATATAAAGATTTTTAAGATTAGGATGGAAAATATGGCGGCTTAGACTTTAGATAAGGATAATATTAATATTATTTAGATTATGATGGCAAATAAGATTAAGAGCATAATAAAAGAGATTCTCAGTGAAACTAAAGGTAGAGGTGAAGGAAGAGTTGGCTGTGGTGTAAGGAGGTTCAAAAAACAATTATTACTATAAGATCAAGTTTCAAGGATTGGTAAAACTATAAAAATGAGGAAAAATTCTAAAGATATATAGAGTCCAAAAAAGAGGTTAAAAGATTTAATCAATATAACAAAACATAAAGCTTATAATAATTTTTATAACACATTAGGTACTAAAGATAGGAAAATGATATATATCGAATTACAAAATCTAGGAAAAGAAAGTGTAAGGATTTTTATATTAGATGCATCAAGGAATAGCTTGGTTAATTTATTTTACCAAAGTTTGAGATTTTTAAAGATGCTTGGGAATGAAGAAAGCTTTTTAGTGACAATTTATAGAATAAGGGTGACAATTTATAGCTATTCTAACTATAAAGGAATTTAAATCGTGTCATACTACGAAGCTTTAAAAAGAAATTATCAGAAGTATGAAAACATTTATAATAAGTATCTCTGAAATTCAATTGGATCTAAGTGATTGTTGGACAACAATGCTTTATTGTTATAACAGCAATACGAAAACTGTGTTACCGAGATGAGAACATTGAGATGGATATGTATAATTACTAGAAAAGATCAAAAAAATTATTTTCAAACAATGAGGTATTGCTTTGATAAAGAAAAAAATGAGGGAGATTCATTTAAGTTGTATGGATATATGCTTAAATGAAATACATATATAGTAGTTGGAAGATGTAAAATGATTACTATTGGTTGTATGAGAAGTAAAGGAATCAATGGTATGAAAAGAGCTAAACAAATACCTAAAAAATCTTTAATAGGAATTATACATAAAGATCTAAATATTCTTAACTTAATTAACCATATAGGTTTTAAGGGATCTAAACAGTGGTAGAAGATACAAGTAGCCAACCCTAGATAGTTACGACTTTATGGTTTTGTTATTGTTGATGCACTCTACCAACTAAAATATGATTCCTTGCTCATAGTTGCATCCTTCTTACAAGGTTTGTGTAGATCTATTCTCGAGCATTTGGATGTTCTAATTCCATGCAATCTAACTACCATTCCAACTTAAAATTATATTACTTTATATTAATCTATTGATTATTTAATCGATATATTAATATAAATTAAATAATATTATGTTGGAAGGAATTAATATTGATTCATCAATCATGTAAATGCTATTTTGCAGAGGGTATGGCTTAAATTGCGGAGTTCAAAGAAACAACCATTGCAAACTCCAAAGGAAATGGACATAAAATTTTATCTCCACTTGAAAGGTCATGACCCATGTTTACAATGATACACTATTGTATCAGAAAACTAAATGTAAAAATATATTCATAATAGAAGTGTACTACAGCAGAAAAGTTGTCATTGAAAGGCTCAGGAGGCTTATGCAATGATCAACATTAGAAAGTACATGCTCATGAGGGTTGCTAGGTGTTACCTTAAAGAAAGTCTAATCCAGCCATCAAGATAAACCTAATAGCTGGAGTGGTTCATTGAGATTCATAACAGCACAACCTTGATGGTACACCCAAGATATTGATGATGGAAGCTAGTGGTCAGATGTGTCCATCAACAAAATCTAGTTGGCAATGAAGTACCTTAGAATGTTCTATATTTATCATTTCACAAGTTACTGTCAGGAAATATTTGCATTAATTGGATCTGGGGAGCACATCAAAGACACTAATGATAGCTAACATAAAGGATAACCATAAAATCTATCTCCTTTGCTAATAGAGGAATGAGCAAAAGAGTAATTACAGAAGAGCCAAAATCCCAAATGCAACTATCCGTAAGTAACCTGCAAGGTCTAAGTTTCATTCTGTTCTCTTTGGTTCTAACATAAATCTATTGTGGCATGATGAACATGTCTTTGATTTCCTCCGTGTACCTAGATCTTCTACAATATGCTATGAACAATCTTCCTGCAGATAGTCTTCTTGTACCAATTAGAATTTTACTGATGAATCCTCTGTCATATACTTTTATAGGAATTGGAAACAAGCATTATGGGAAAAAATTGACAGCACATGCTAGACAAAACCAATAAAAGAGAAATTGTGGGAAAAGAATGCAAATCCTCAAAAACTTGATGCACCAGCTTGTTTAGCTTGTAATTGGATGTGTATATAGGCAATTAACTGAGACCAATCTGAATTTGCAGTTATTGCAGTCGGGAAGTATTTTAAATTTTATTAATGCGTCCAGTATCAGCCTTTACAACAGCAGCCACTTTAGCCACAGGATAGGAAGCCATTCAAGGAAGAAATTTGGCTGGAACCATACATATGTTGTTGCAATGCAAGAAAAATAAATTGAACTAGAAAAGCACTTTCTCAATAACCAAGCAAGACCAATCATAGTAAATAGAAATTCTGGGAGAATATGTGATTGAACTTACTAGCTTCTGCCAGAGACCATCAGTTACAAGGAGAGAAAATTTGTTTCAACTATTATAATAAAAATAATTGGAGTTCACATAAATATAGAAGAAATCTTTTTACCATATTCAGCGAGTCTGATTCTGAAACACGTTGAAATGCATGCATAGCATGAGGTAGTTCTAGAGGTAGAATTGGATCACAAGAACCTTCCTTTGGCACTCGCATTCTCATAATAATATGCCAGCTGATGATGAATGAAGAATGATGCATTTAAATTGAGTTTTGAACCTCAGAAAATATTATCAAGCATAACATTTAACAAGATTTTCCATCATCATTGTACAACTTAAATCTAGTTAGGAAAAGAAAGGTAAACCACCTTCTTAAGATTAAAAGGAAAAGAAAAACAAAACTGCTAGATTACATTCTCAAGATCTTCCACATATGTCTATCAAGTTGTTAAAATATTGTTAATAATAGTGCAAGGAGGGAAAATAGGTTGTCCGATGTGTTGAAAGCCGGTCAGCATCCTTTTGGAGATGGATATTACCATTTAAATCTGTAACTATCAGACATCCATGTTCAGTACTAAATTTGATATTCAAAGGTTTCCAAATAAGGATATGAAAATGTGTAAATCTTGGACTGAAGATAAAAATTCACGGAAAGGTAAAATTAATCAATGAAAAATAAAGCCACTTGACTAGTTGTTCTAATCTGCTTAAGAATTTAAATTTGAGTGTTTACAAATCTAACTTGGTGCCTTAACTAATTAACGTTAACATGTTTCTATCAAATGATTTATGCTTGAGTGACATCTCATGGCAACATCTATAATTGCTCCATGACCAGAAGTGGATATAAGTTAGTATTTATTTATATCCATCCAATTTTCATCCCTAGGTAGTGCAAACTAAGAACCTGCAATTTTCAAGGAGCAATCAACAATTTAAAAACAAATATCAATGCTGGTAATATAAATCTGACTATACAAGAACCAAACCACTTGGATCTTGTCAGGTTCACTATGCTAAGGAGTGATAAAGGCAATGTACACATGGTAGACATAAGATCTTAAATGCTCAAGCAACATTCATCATCTAGTGTAGTATGACCAAGAAAATCAATCGATGTCATCATCTTAGAAATGAAATAAAAGTTCCATGTAATTTAGAGTTCACATATTTGCTTACTTGTGGATCTAATACTCAAAGATGGCTTATTACTATACAGCATGATTCAGCCAGTTAGACAAGCAGCTGATGCTCAAACCATGTGAGGAATACCTCTCGGTGTCGCTAATTTCAGATGCCACTCAAAGTGACCAAGCCACCATTTAAATGTTTTACAATCAACTCCAAGCAATAACATTTGAAAAAAAAATTAAAAAAAGATCATATTCATCCCATTATAATGAATATTTATAGGAGTAGAAAACATAGATTATAAAAATAATTCTACATTGAAGTTAGGACTCATTCCAACAAAAGCTAAAACCTACAAGAAATCAAAGCTACAAGCTAGAAAACCAATATCATCATTGGGGTCTTCTTTTCTTGAACCATTCCAATTCCTTCTACCACAAGGTGGAGAACTTTTGCATTCTTTGGAAGATTTAATTCATCATTTGGTTGCAAAACCTGAATGGACTGTTGTGAGTAAACCTCAACATTTCTCCTTCATCCATGGAGCAGACTGTTGAAACAAATAAGAAAAATAGATCCCACAGTGTCAGGACAGCCTGACCATTGGTCAATAAAAACATATCTCCATCAACAAAGTCAGAATTATGGTCCCCCCTTTCCAGGAAAGTAGAATCAAAGGGATTTCCAGTGTCAAACAGTTCACCAACTAGTCTTTTCTACTAAATCAATTTAAACCAAATATGTTGCAGTTTGCCTTCAGGATAGCAGAAGCCAACTGAAGCACTAACACCAATTTTGATGCAGTCCAGTTAGATCCACACCTGATGCAAAGAAAATCAAGAAGAAAAAGCAAGGGATAATTCTAGGATGTGACTCAGCCAGGGCCATTGGATGCCATTCAAAGTCTCTAATCAAAGATGACACTAAATGCAAACAAGCTGCTGCTTAATTGTTTAGAAGGACCCTATCATATCCAAGCAAGAACACTTGCAAATATAAATTTTGGAAATGCTAAAAGACCCTTTTTATTTCATTCTCATGGATAGTTATGGGATTAGCAAAGTTTCAGTCACGACAAATCTCAATATCAAAGTTGGAACACATTCAATGCAAGCAACAATCTCAAAAGGTTCAAAGCAAACTTCCAAAACATTAGAAAGCACAACTTACTAATAAGACTTCAATTAGTCATACATGCGAATTAAAGATTCCATCTACTTAAAAAGGGATATCCTAGTGCATGAGCCTCCTAAAAATGCAGGATGTCAGAAGGGTCAATGTTCATAGCCTCAACACTACAAGCAGAGAGGCTATTTTCATTGGAGACTCCAGCTACTAATGCAAGTAAACTCTGAAAATAAGCTAAATAACATTCTTGACTCAAAATATGATACACATAATTATGTTTATGCCCCTGAATCATGAGACATTTATGATCCATGTTGCTAATTATGGACTCTGCTATTTAGATGGATTGTATCGCCCCAAGATCAGTCAGGAATGATGTCACCTCTTGCAGAGCTGATGAGTGATGTGTTGTTTGCTATATCAAGTCTGTGACTGACCACATATAGTCCACCTAAATGTCTATTTCCGTAAATTATTGTCCTTTCTTGTAGGTAAAGAGAAAAACAATTATCTGAAAAATTGAGAATACATTAGCAAGATTGGCATTTCTATTTGTTTGAAAGCATCTAGTTTGTCAAAATCTGAAAAGCTGACAACTGCATCTAATGATGTTCAAAAGTGATGATGGAGGCACAAGTCATGCTGCAGCAAACAGGAAATGTACAGAAAGCAGATAATGAACTGATAAGGCGAATTTCATTATCTTCGATAAAAAATCTGCCTACTCAAGAACAGTATATGACTTGCCTATCAATCTTCATTTCTCTTGCCTTCATGACTTGCTCTAGAAATGACTTGACAGACAGACAGTCTATCCCAGGATTCCTCATTCCCTACAAGTGAATTTGAAATGCAACTCAACAACTGGCCTTTTAATCATGTGTCATGTTAATTAAAGAAATAATTCATCACAGGACCAACTTATCCGAAATTCAAACATAACATCTGAAAATAAAATAATGCATTTGTGTATAACTGCAGAGTGAAGCAGCTGATATATATGTATATTAACATAAATTAGGAACAATCTTTTATATCTGAATGTCTCTGGCTTGCTATGAAATTAGATTAAATAAAAGCAAAGAAAAGAATGTATCAATATGTGTATATAAACTCTAAATTATAATAAATCAAGATTCTGGAATTTTTTTATGAAAGACGTAGCTCTCACATGATGCATCAATCAGCCAAGCAACTGCATGCCATCTGAAAAGCCTATATGAAAACAACTGAAGTGGTTAATTGGTATAAAAGAATAAGCTTTAACATAATCTGACCCAAGAGTAGCTTGGATTGAGTGTGTCAAACCAAAACCATGTGATTTAGCATTATGTTTCAGCTATTTGTTGATATCTATATATAATCTTGCAATTTCAATCTGTACCGCCCGGTACGGGTGGTACATACCGGTCCACCAGGTTATCGATACATGGACCGTCCGCTACCAGGCGATACCGCCAAAAATCGACCATCGGCGGTTGATTTCGACCTTCAGTGGCTGATTAAGGGAGAAATCAACCATCGGCAGTCGATTTCGACCGTCGACGGTCGATTGAGGGAGAAATCGAGTCAATTGAGGGAGAAAAAGGGAAGAAGAAGAAGAAGAAGAAGAGGAAAAGAAGAAAAAAGAATAAGAGGAGAAAAAGAGAAGAAAGAAATACCTAGCACCGCCATCGCCTCCCTCGCCCGCTTTTTCTCCCGCCCAAGGAGACAGAACGTCTCCCCGCACAGGGAGAAAGATCGAGGCGCTTTTCTTTTTCTTAATATATTTAATATTATATTTTATATAATATAATATTAGATTATATTATATTATATTTTAATATATCGGGCGGTATGCATAGTGCATACTGCTCGGTACCGGTACCGTACCAGTACCGAGATAATCTTGGTACACCAGTACGAACCGATAAGTCAAACCTTGCTAGAATATGTATAGATATCAACAAATAGCTGAAACAATATAACTCAAGATAACTGAAAATAACCAAAGATATACATATTGGATTTAAGGACATAAAGAGCAGGAGTAGATTAAAAGCAAAAGAATACTCATCAAGTACAAAAAGGGCAACTTATACCATATGGCTTAAGAAAAAACTCTTCTAACGAAAAAGATCATCATATTTTAACCATGGACTCAAGACAAGATAAATATCTTAATAGATAAAAACAAACATTTCACTTTCTTGTATCTGTTTATTATCTTATCTTTTGGATATATTGAATCTATACTTTCAGTACTCTGTGACATAAACAAGCCAAAGTTGACTAAAATAGAATCCAACCTAAACAAATTGCTCCCTCTATGACTATATATATTAATATAATATGAGACTAAAAATTGGACAAAAAAAGTTCCAGAAAAGTAGAAACAAAATAACTCAATTGACTTGACCTAAGACATGATGTCAACAGTATTTACAAATGACTCAACCCTCAATTCAACTTATTTTAACTAGACTAAGAGTTAGACCCGTGGACCAGATTATATCATAGGACACCCTCAATCAATATTACGTACGCACCAAAGTAAACAATTTCCATGTGCATTGAGAGTAAAAAAAAATTCTTAAATAAGATGGACACAGAGAAAAATGTTGGTCTATGACCCACCCATCCGAATGAAAATGGAATGTTGTTCCCAGTTCCTAATGGCACTGTTATGATAGGAGGCGGTCGAGCAAGTTTAAGATCACAAACCACTCCAAGAAGCCAACTTGCCGTACCATCTCCACCTGCAACCTAATCAAGCGAATCTAAATCAAAGGCAAGTCGAGAAAACTTAAAAAATGTAAATTCATACATCAATGACAACAATTTCACCTATGTATAATGAAAGTTGGAAAGAATGGAAGGCTAGGTACTACTCCTGGACATTATACTACTCACTATTAGTCTCAACCTATTCAGAATTTCAGCAGCAAGATGATCTCCGTTTGACTTGAGTTTCTCCAGATTGCCATAAAGCTTATGTAACACCTTGTCGGGAGCTTCCTCTTTCAAGTTGAAAACCTGGAAATTACATTCTTTGCAAGTAAAATAGACTTGATTTCACGTGTATCAGTATCTCTAGGCATAAAATTAAGCACCTGAAGTTTGTTAAGAAGATTGCAGTATGTTGCAAGCAAAGCACTTCCAAGCTGGCCGCCACTTTTGGTGTTAATGAAGACCACTACAGGACAACTCGGCACAAATGAAGGATGCCTTGTAGGTAACTCTGGAAGAAATATGTAACTAGGGATATAGAACTCCTTCAGAAATTCATCCTTCTCAGGACTAAAGTCATCCATCCTACAACCTGACATGTGACACATGAAGAAAATTGTATCCTCAAAAAAGTCAATTCAAATAATAAAAGCAGTTATTGGTACTGTCTGATGACTAAAACCAAATGCTAGCATGATGCTAATTGGGTTGATACAAAATATTCAATGGTACATTGATTATTTCTCCCAAACAAAAGGAGATTTTATCAATGATAATCAGTAAGTCACCCAAATAAATTAAATATTCATTTTTATTTTTTCTAAGATAGGAAAAAGATATTGCTTGGTTCAACACCACATCATAGGTGAATAGAGAGAAACTAACTGGGTTAATTCCATATCTCTACAGTCGTACAACAAAAAATGAAGTGAGGGTGAATTAAAGAACAAAACATCTATGCGACGGAGGGATGTAATGAAATAGCCTTCTCAAATTCAATCTCTCCATCGATCACTTGAAACGACAAACCGAACGGCCCAAACAAGAAAACCACATAAAGAAGCCCCAGAATCCTAAAATAAAAATCAGACCATGAGCCATCAATTCTTGCTAACGAGACAACTAAACCGAAAAGATCTACTTTCCTTTCCATCAACCACTTCCAACGAGAAACAGAAACTCACCTGCAGAAAACTACACCGTGATCATAACTCTCGAAGCTCTTAACCTAATCTTGAAAAGAAATCCAAATTTTAGAAAGCAACAATAAGCAACTTAAACCCTAAACAGAACTTATGCGAGACGGGTCCTGGAGACGCACACCCAGGAATCATTCGAAGAGGGAACAAACCGAAATCGGTCTCCGTTACAAGATTCCTTCCCCCGCCATAAATCTTGTGCAAAACAGTGGATGGAAGGGGATGGATTCATACTGTTCGTGCCTTTAAAATGCGAGAAGAGAGGCAACGGGTAAAGCCGTAAGGTTACAATCTTTCCAGGTTGGGTAGGGATCGCCAAATATTCTCCGGTGACGCTAGCAATGCACGAACATGATGGGCCCCGCACATACCTTTGAATCTGTACCGTCTAATCTTAATGGAGGCTTCCTTTATTGGAGATGATCGCCCCATGGGGCTGGCGTGGGGGCAAAGCAAAGTGAAGAATCCGGATTCGTGGATTGCTCCAATTTCGAAAAAAGGATCCGCCGTCTGAGAACGGACAAAGCATATTGGTCGGACGAATGCATTGCGGCTACTTGGCAAGAACCAAATGGGTGGTCTCCTGTTGTTATCTACAAATGATCTTGGGTTAAGAAGTCAGGAAATTGCACCACCTGTGATCAAAAGATGGGAGGGATAGATTGACTATGGTATAAGGTTAGTGAAAAGAGTTCAACGGACATGCGGTTAGTGGGCCCCCACCAATCTCAAACATTGCACAGGCACGGGGAATGACTGTCAAATAATAGCGAGGTTGCAGGCACCTGGTCGTGATTGATATAGAGATGGCACGGGCAAGCAAGTATGCAAGAGGGGATTGGATACCCCTCAAAAACCAAAAAAATGGGGACGACCCCCGCGTCTGACCACATATTTGACTTAATACAAGAAATATGTAAATATTATCCAGAAAATATTAATTTAAGATATTTTATCAAATAAAACTCATGATGATGATTTTTATCAGAGTGTACTCTCATAATTATTTTTGTTTTACATATTTCTTTCATAAATATCAATATCATTCTCATAAATTTTTTTAAACTAGTCTTGGTTAAATTAACGGATTGGGCTCCTCCTCTAACTGTCTCCTCCCTCTTTCTTTTTTTTCTTTTTAATGATTCATTCATAAAAGTCTTCATTGACTTAAAAATAAATTAAGATATACTTATTCGAAACTTTATTTAAAATATTAATTTTTATATATATTGATCATTAATTCTTTATAAAACGAAAAATTATAATATCTTGTTGCTAGAATGATGCTTTAATATAATTCTAAAAAAATTAGATGATTTGATCCAAATTGATCATATTACCTTCAATAATTAATTAAAATACACTTACACTTAGAATCTATCTAAAAAATTTGTTTCAATAATTAATTATTTTTAAATTCTCTAAAAATTATAAAAAATACTACTAATGATGTTAGAATGATATCCTACTATATTGGTAAAAGTTTCAAATGGTTTAGTTGAAGCTGCTCTTGTTTCACTGGAAAATAAACTAAAGTACATTCATTCACAGAATCTACATAAAAAAAATTGAATTTTAATAATTATTTATCCTTAAATCTTCTAAAAATATTAAGATCATGTTTTAGTAAAGTGGTGAAGGTTCGAAATGATTTAGCCATAGTTGACTTGTTACACTCAAAAATAATTTAAAAACTCGTTCAGAAAACCTATCAATAATAATTTTAGGATGATGTCTTATTAGATTGGTAATTATTTAAGATGGTTTAATTGAAGCTGACCATATTAGGCTCAAAACAAACTAAAATAAACTCATTCATATAACCTATCCATTCTAAAGTTTGATAATTATATATCTTAAGATCTTATAAAAATAAAAAATTGTGACTAACGATATTAAAATATTATGGCCTCGTAGAGTGGTGGATGCTTGAGGTTAAAATTGATCTTGTCACACTCTAGAATAAACTAAAATAAATTTATTCACATATCCTATCTAAAAATTTTAAAATTTAATAATTAATTATCTAAAATTCTCATATAATAAAAAATTATTTCTAATAATGTTATAATGATGTCCTAGTGGAATAGTAAAAGTTTGATACGGTTTAGCTGATGTTAATTTTGTTATAATTGAAAATAAATTAAAATACACTCGTTCATAAAATATATTAAAACTATTATTTATTAATAATTATATATCCTAATATACTATGAAAATAAAAAATATTACCTATAATGTTAGAATGATATCCTATTAGAGCGATAGAATTTTGAAGTGGTATGGCCGAGGTTAACCCTATTAGACTGAAGGTAAACTAAAATACACTTTGACATAACATAATCAAAAAATCTAAAATCTTAATTATTAATTATATTAAATTCTTCTAAAAATATAAAATATAGTACTAATGATGTTAAAATGATGTCCTCATATATTATTAAAAGTTTGGGATGTTTTAGTTAAAATTGACTTTATTATATTTTTAAATAAATTAAAATACTCTCGTTTATAAGACCCATCTAATTGAGGATTATATTAAATTACACTTTGACATAACATAATCAAAAAATCTAAAATCTTAATTATTAATTATATTAAATTCTTCTAAAAATATAAAATATAGTACTAATGATGTTAAAATGATGTCCTCATATATTATTAAAAGTTTGGGATGTTTTAGTTAAAGTTGACTTTATTATATTTTTAAATAAATTAAAATACTCTCGTTTATAAGACCCATCTAATTGAGGATTATATTAAATTACACTTTGACATAACATAATCAAAAAATCTAAAATCTTAATTATTAATTATATTAAATTCTTCTAAAAATATAAAATATAGTACTAATGATGTTAAAATGATGTCCTCATATATTATTAAAAGTTTGGGATGTTTTAGTTAAAGTTGACTTTATTATATTTTTAAATAAATTAAAATACTCTCGTTTATAAGACCCATCTAATTGAGGATTATATTAAATTACACTTTGACATAACATAATCAAAAAATCTAAAATCTTAATTATTAATTATATTAAATTCTTCTAAAAATATAAAATATAGTACTAATGATGTTAAAATGATGTCCTCACGACAACCCTATACATTGACAATAGTGATCTCCTTCAATAAGAGTAGTTCAATCAAGATATTCGAAGGATTAGAACCACACCACGACTAGTGACATACAAATCTCCACCCTCATTCACTTCCAGTTGTCTCCTTCAACTGAAGAAATTAACAAGAGAAGAGCTTCACGATAGGTTGGTAAAGAGCCTATATTAGCATTGTGACGAGTCGTGGAGCCGTGACCATCGCTACAAGAAGTGACTACTTCCCCTGATCAAACCCATTGGTGATTCTGAACATGAAAAAGAGGACCATGAACATGAGGAGGAGAACATAGAGGAAGATCCACAATTGACCGATTGTATGATGCATGCTCTTGCGGGCTATGCGTACCCACAAATGATGAAAATTGGAGGTTTCCTCAAGCAGCAGCCCATCACCATCCTTATCAAAACCAGGAGTACCAATAATTTTATAAATAATAAGGTTGCTGCTTGGATGGCATTCGTATCAAGGCAGGTTCAACGTCAAGGTGGTTGATGGCCAAATTTTGACATGTGATTGAAAGTGCCCGTGGGTGAGATTAATGCTACAAAATCAGAAAATCATTACTGATTTCTTCCTCCTCCCTTTCGATGATTATGAGGTAGTACTCAACTTTCCTAGAATTTTTTATAATTAATTATGAAATTTTTATTAACGGGATATAGGTGATCCCGCGCAGGAAACGTGGGAGCGACATGATGACGATTTCGACGCAACGTGTGGAGAAAGTCCTACAGAAAGTATACAAAGGATTCCTAATGTAGCTTCAGCAGTTACAAATAAAGGAACCAATGAAGATTGAAGATCCGAACCTTCTCGAATTACTTGCTAAATTTTTGAACATCTTCGCCAAACCGTGCAGCCTACCTCCTATCCGATTGCACAATCACCGTATATCAATCCTGCCAGGCAAACCACCAACCAATACTCAATCATACCACTATCCTTATCTTTAGAAGACTGAAATTGAGAAGATTGTGTAAGAGATGCTTAAGACAGGAACCATTAGGCCAAGCTGTAGCCCCTACTCTTCACCGGTGCTCCTCATACGGAAGAAGGATGGAATATGGCATATGTGCATGGGCTACCGAGCCCTCAACAGCATCACGGTCAAAGATAAATATCCTATTCTGGTAGTAGATGAGCTACTAGATGAATTAAAGGGAGCTTGAGTCTTCATGAAGTTAGATCTGTAATCTAAATATCATCAAATTTGATTGCACTAGGAAGACATACCAAAGACCATTTTTCAGACGCACAATGGCCAGTACGAATTTTTAGTAATGCCCTTCGGTCTCACTAATGCTCCCTCCACTTTTTAGAGCCTCATGAATGATATTTTCTGGAGTTATCTTCATAAGTTCGTGCTGGTTTTCTTCGACGACATTCTCATTTTCAGCTCTCGCTTGAAAGCCGCCTTTACCACTTACAACTTATTCTGACGATTCTTCAAGAGCATATAATTTTTGTCAAACAATTAAAATGTAATTTCTTTCAGAAAAAGATGGAGTATCTTGGGCATATAATTTTGTAGGAAGGCATAGCCATGGACTCTTCAAAAAATTGAAGCAATGCAAAGTTGGTCGATACCTAAGAACATAAAAGCACTACACGGATTTCTCATACTAACCGGCTACTACCGTAAGTTTGTAAAAGATTATGGGAAGATCAATGCCTCCCTCACATCCTTGCTGAAGAATGACACCTTCCTATGATCAAATAAAGCCTTTGTAGCCTTTGATGCTCTTAAGGCTGCAACGTCATCTACACCAGTGATGGTGCTACCCGACTTCGACAAAACGTTTGTAATTGAAGCAGAGGCATCAGGAGCTGGGATCAGTGTTGTCCTCATGCAAGAAGGTTGACCCCTCGCCTACACCAGCAAAGCCTTATCTCCTTTATACCTAAAGATATCCATCTACAACAAGGAGATGCTTGCGATCATGCACATAGTGACAAAGTGGAGACCCTACCTGATCGGTCGACGCTTTCAAATAAAGACTGACCACAAGAGCCTTAAATATTTTTGGGAGCAGAAGCTATCAAAATGGGTAATAAAACTCCTTGGATATGATTATAAAAAAACTTACAAGAAAGGGAAAGAGAATATGGTGGCAGATGTGTTCTCCCGACTACCTAAGTAAGCTGAACTTTCGGCCATCTCTGCTCCGACCAGCGACTCCCTTGAAGACATCAGAAAGGAATTGTGAGATGAGCCAAAAATTTGGGAGACCATCAAAAAATTGAAGGAAGAACCAGGCTCCATGGTGCATTACAGTTAGGATTCGAAGGACTTATAGTATAAAGGATGTATAGTACTAGTGCCAAATTCCTCCTACATAAATACCATCTTACAGGAGATGTATTCCTCACTA
Organism: Ensete glaucum; assembly: GCA_021527575.1. Lineage (NCBI taxonomy): Eukaryota > Viridiplantae > Streptophyta > Magnoliopsida > Zingiberales > Musaceae > Ensete > Ensete glaucum. Next base: position 30,047,223 of record CM038557.1, read on the forward strand.
TCAGTTAGGCACTCTGGATTCCTTTGAACCTACAAGAGGATCAAATATAATTTCTTTTAGAAAGGGATGAAGAACTCCATTGCTGATTGTGGTGTGGTGCGACACGTATCAATGACATAAAAGCGAAACAATGACAAGCCTTGGGAAGCTGCAACCTCTACCCATTTGGGACTTAGTTTGGATCAACATATCAATGGACTTCATCGAAGGGCTACCCCCATTCCAAGGAAAAAGTATAATTCTCATTGTGGTTGATCATCTCACCAAATATGCTTAATTTTGCACCATCTACAACCCTTGCACCGCCACTAGCATTGCTTGGATCTTTATGGATAATATTATAAAATTATATTAAATACCTAGATCTATTGTGAGTGATCATGATAGGATCTTCACCATCAAAATTTAGATAGAACTCTTCTACTTACAGGACACCAAATTAAAGATGAGCACAGCATACCACCTACAGACTGACGGCCAAACTAAAATGGTAAACAAGTGTTTGGAGACTTACCTCATATACTTCACCAGTGATCGACCAAAAGAATGGGCGAAGTCGCTCCCCTAGGCCAAGTAGTGGTATAACATAACTTATCACTCTTCCACTAAATATACTCCTTTTGAAGTCGTGTATAGCAGATCGCCCCTTGTAATCCCATAGTATGTAATCGACTCATCCAAGGTAGACCAGGTAGTCAGGGAACTCATGGACAGGGACAAAATAATAAAATTGTTAAAGGATAATCTCTCAGCAATGTAGGCCAGGATGAACCAGCAATATGACATGCACAAAAGCGAAATAGAGTTCTTGGTGGGAGATTGGGTCTTCCTTAGGCTCCAACCCTATAAACAAATATCCATCTACACCAGAGCATCTATAAAGCTGTCACCTCACTTTTACAAGCCCTACTAGATTATAGAGTGCATCGAAGCAATGGCATACAAGCTGGACTTACCTACAGACTACGAGACTCATCCAGTCTCCCATATATCATACCTGAAGCCTAAGCTTGGTGAGAACGAGATGGCCCACAGTCATCTATCAGACACTATCACCCACAGAGAGATCCAGATCTAGCCGGATGTGATTCTTGACCAACAAATTATGATGCATCACCGACGTCCTACTACTAAAGTGCTAGTACGATAGACGAGTCTACCCATTGAAGATGCCATGTGAGAGCCCTATGAAGAGTTGAAGATCAAATTTTTAGAGTTATAGAGCCTTAGCCTTGAGGATATGGCTAATTCGAAGAGGGTAGGTCTGTTAGGACCCTTGCTAGATCGGGTCCTAAGTTCACTAAGTTATGATATCAATAAAACCCAAAGGCATGTAATAAACCCTAACTACTGGCTTTCACTATCGATCTTCTTTCCAACGGATAAAGATTAGCTACCTTTGTTACAACCCTTCTTCTTTTACCTGGCTCGGGAGAGAATATTTACACTAACTCTTCTCCTTTTAACAGGCTCAGGAGAGAATCTTTACACCTCTTTTTTACAAGAGACCTCAACCCTCCTACAACTTAGAAATACTTCTAAACTCAAGAAGAAGGAAGATACTCAACCAATTCTTAAAGAGAGTTTACAACACTTTTAATTTCAAGAATTCTTGGTCTATCAAGTAAGCATGAGTGAGGTATTTATATACCTCAAAAGGCTTCAAGAATGGAGCCAAAAATTTAAATCCCTGAGATTTTATGGTACTGGCGATACTACTACCAACGCCGAGTGGTACTACCATCGAACAAAGCCCAGGAATCTAGGCTTTGGTGGTACCATCATCAGCCTATGTTGTACCATCATCATCTGGGTGATACCACCACCGGCCACGGGTGGTACTACCATCGAAACTCCAAAAAAAACACAAAATAATACTTTTCAGCTCTTTGGGCCATACCACCTCCCAAGCCTACTTTAGACCATCAAATTGGCTTTCCAACAGGCCCAATTCAGCCCTGGTTTAGGCCTAGTGGGCTCCTAATTAAGTTGGCATAGTTTTGGTCTAATACCAACTCAATTTAACAAAACAACCTCGATCAAGACTTAACGACTCAATCACATATCTAGCACAACCATAAAGCAATCAGAATGTTGTCTAGCAATTTGGCTATCATATGATCATCCGGTACTTCATCCAAACCTCTAGTGCATCATCCTTTCCTTTGACATATCACTTGATCTATCGGCACATTGACTTCCCACAATATCCAATCTTTTGACATAATATCTGATCCTTCTAGCCTAATGCCCAAACTCATGGCTTGAAGTCCATCGTTCGACACGTCGACTAATCCTCCAGCGTGACATCTAATTTCTGATATGATACTCCTTCGACCTAGCATATGATTCTCCTACTTTGATAATTTACCTTATGATGGTTTGTGTTTGTGATCAAAGTTTTTCCTATGTCACTTATCTCAAAAGTATATTAGTTCATAAACTCATCAATTAATTTTATCATCAAAATCTGAGATTCAACAAGCTCCTCCCATTAAGTTTGAGTTAACAAATGTTAGAATCGGTTTACGTGACATACTGAATCATAATAAATTATTAATATGATAACATATATAATTAAAGTTTTAAAAAGGGTTAAGATATATTTTAGCCCCTACGGTTTTGGCTATGGAATACTTAAACTCTTATGGTTTACTTGTGTCTAGAATAACTCCTATATTTTGAAAAACATAACATATAAGCTCTTCTTGTCAAGTTTGAGTTAATAGACATTAGAATCTACTTACATAGTATGTTGATAAATCATTACTATAATGATACATGTAATTTAAGTTTAGAAAAACTGAGACCACCATCAATGACAGAATGAGGTATCGTCGCCTAAGCGACCACTAGCAATAGCACATAGTCGTTAGTACCTTGTAAGGTGTCATATGCATGCAATCTCTCTTACATTGATGACGAGTTCAAGAGCTTCCGGTCCTATCTTAGGTGGATGTGCGTCGACCAGTCCAACACTAGGCATATAGTGGTCTCCTGGTCCCTCTTCCTCCTCTTAGGTATATCCATCACAACTGCCTCCCACTTCATTCTCTCCTGAATCCCAACTTGTTGCACCTATGATATGGTGGTCCAACTCTCTCTCACCTTTGCCTTTTGCCTCTCTTACCTCTATCTCTCCACCTTCGTCGACTGCTATGACCTCCCATTTCCCCTTCCTCGACAAGATGGACCTTAACCCATGTTTAAACTTACACACGTCATTATATTAATAGTTTATTGTAAGTCAAGAAGATTCTAATGTCTGTTATCTCAAACTTGATAGGAGAGGCTTATATACTATGTTTTTAAATATATATATATATATATTATTTTAAATATGAGTAAAATATAAGGGCTTAAAAGGTTCATGACCAAAATCATATGAGTTAAAATGGAGCTTAACTCTTTTTTTAAATTAAATTACAAATATTATTATATTAAATATTTATTGTGAGTTAGTATGTCACGTAAGCGAATTCTAAAGTTTGTTAAATCAGATCTGACGGGAGGAGCTTATATGCTTTATTTTTAAAAATATGAGAGTTATTTTATACACAAGTAAACCATAAAGGTTTAAGTGACTCATGACCAAAATTATATGGGCTAAAATGAACCTTAACCCTTTAAAATTTAAATACCTATTAAAACATATAACTAAATCAATCTCTTAAATTTTATCAAATAAAAATAAAATGACCTGGCCTCTCTACATTATTTTAATTATGTTGTTTTGTACAAAAACTCTAAATCAAGCCAAATCTGTTTTGTTGGAAACAAGACTCTTTTATATTTCTTTTACTACTCTATTCAAATAATCTAAAGTACAAATGTTTCTTTAATTTATTAGAATTGATCTCTTGGATTATGCTAAATAGAGATGAGATTATTCTAGCCTATCCATATTCAATTGCTTATATCTTTCTTTAGATAACTCTAATTGTAATAAAACTTATTTTACAAAATAATAGACTTGTATATCTTTTTAACAATATTTTATTTGAATAATTTGGATATAATTGCCTATCTAGTGAAACCTACCTTATAGATTTTGTCAAAACAAATTGATTCCTAAATTTACTAATTCTTAGTTCTGCCTTTTGAAACTTAATTTCTGATAAAATATTCACTCAAATGAGATGCATATACATGATTTAAACTTGATTATCTCTTAGTTATTGATTCTTATTATAATTGAATGAGATATGCATATGATCAAGTTAGTTTTGATATTGTTTTATGTGTTCATATGTATGCTTTCTTATTTCACATGCTTTCGATATATTTCTATTTTCTTAATCATTTCTACTTAGCTTGATATTGTTTCATACATGCACATGTTATTGTCCACATATGCTTATGATTCATCCTATCTTATCCTTATTCTTGTATTTATGAGATAATATGAATATTTGCTAAAAATGAAAAGAAAGTTTTGTATAGCCTATGATGCTCTTACCGACCTCGATAACTTCATCCAAACATGAGGGATAGAGCTCTTAGACATGGAAGACTAATAACCTAGAAGTGGATAGTTTTGAATTATGTTATGATCTCACTTTATCCTTTATGTTCCTTTAATATATTTTCTACTAGACATGCTTATGTGTTGCTATATGCTTTTTAGATATACATGCATTAAATAAAATATCAAATATGTCTCTTAAACTCATAACTTGGATTTGTTCTCCGGTATGCCCATCTAATGCTCTTTGCTCCATTGCTATCAATAAATGGAATGATATGCCAAATATAACTCTATTCTTAAGCTCATGCCTTATATTAGAATCTTGATTTGGTCCTATGTTGTTATATTTTTTTTTTTTACATAAATGAATCAAATCACATGTCAAATATTGATATTGACTCAATTGTTGAGCTCATGTCTTATATTATGATCCTGATTCACTCCTATATTGCTAGATATTCTTTTGATATCAATGAATTCAATAAAATGTCATATATGGCTCTTGAGCTCATGTCTTTTGATCTTGATTTGCATATACATTGCTCTTTGCCCCTTGTTAATTATGAATTATATGAAACGCTAAGTGTGACTCTTAAATTCATAGTTTGCAATTTGATGTTTATATCACAGTTTACTTTCTCTATGTCATGGGTATGACAGTCAAGCGTTGTAACCCACATTATTGCTATATAAATTTTTCAAGCTAGTTTATCACTCACATTCATATTAGTTTTAGGTTGGGCAGTGGAATACTAGAAAAGTGTGACATATATTTTATAGTTTAATAATATGTTATTGTAAAGAACACTTTCCTTATAATGTTGTCAAAAATTATGAGGTGGTGCATTATTATAATAGTTAAAATATCTCATGTTTTGGAAGTTTAGAGTTTATATTGATATGAATTTACAGTAAATGGTTAGTTTTATAATTATGATATTTTCATTCGATCTTGTGAGTGGTTGTTAATTATTTTGATTTGAAATTGGATTTTATAGAGTTATCAAGTGATATGTTATATAATTATAAACTATATAAGTTTTATAGTGTATGTAAATGAAAATTGAATACATCTTATGTCCTCAAATTTGATGTTATGGATTCTAGGTTTGTACATGTGAATAGCTAAAAAATATTTCGTGATTTAAGATAGATTTATACTTCTAGTATATCATCTTAGAGATGTAGAATCTATCTTGTATCATGAAATATATGGGCTACTTACCGTAGTATTATGGTGGCAAAGAATAGATCTACTTATTTGGTCTGATTCTAAGATTATAATAAAAATATAAAACAAAGAAAGCAAAAGGGTCATGAAAATGTTGGCCCATAGTAAATTGAAATTATAAGCCTGAGTAGTTATTTTCAAAAAGCGTGATTTTCTTCTTTCAGGAAATCAAAAAGCCTACTGACTTTTCTAGTATTTTTTTATTATTTATTGGGAGAATTAAGCTTGGAGCCAAATATTTTTCCTCAATTACAATGGTTGATAACTTCTGATGCAAACTCTCAATTAGTTCATACGTGATCAGAGCGAGAAGCTGCTACTGCTATCGTTGTACTGTTTATCATGTACTATCGTTAGACAGTTATTCGAGAGGGATCTCTCGATTGGTTTTCCCTTTCTTTTTTTTTTGTTTAATGCACGGGCTATACACTGCCCTCCTCAATTTTAATTATATTTCTAACCCTTGGTGCCATATTTTTATTACCTCTCTTAGTGGTAATTCACATAATGATAAATTATCTCTCTTTCAATGTATACTACTACTACTCTCACCTATTTGTCAAAGAAAGGAAAATTTTATACACTTTGTGCAGAGGCTTTCATCTTAAAACATTAATTTGCTTCGTACATAGACTCTCATTCTTTTTATATTTAAACATATTTTAATTAAACTATTTTAACAATCATATAACTTTTGCCTGGTTACATGAAAAAACACTCTCGTTCCTAAACAACTAAGATAATGCATAAAAAATACTACCCAACTTTTTAACTCATCAGATCACTATTAAATCCTAAGATCAAAACCTATTATCCTTGCCACTTATCCTTTAAAAAAAATAAAATCTCTTTCAATCCACGGAAATTTAAGTAAATCGTCAAATAGTCTTGATCGATCAACTATTCTTTTATAACTAGCAAGTTGCAAACAATGTATGAAACGGGCCAAGTCAACTTATGAGGATGCATTGCGTACAGAACTTACAACTTCCATGCACTTCTATCTTAAATATTATCTTAACTCATCTTACCGCACCCATATATGGTACATGATACGGAAGAAATGTAAGCACAACAACATATTATGAGAAGCTTCAAAAATCATTAATCAAAACAAGACAAAAATCATTAATCAAAATACTGTAAAACTTTCCCACTGATAGATCAAACAGCTGAGCAGAGTGCAACAGTTGAAGAAGAAACTACAATTAGGCTTACAGCACAATTTTGATTTACATATTTGATCATAGACTTACTATCATGTGTATCAATTAAACGTTCAGGGACCTCTTTATCATCAATTGCTTGAGGAACATCAATTTGATTCATCAACACTTCATGGTTGTATTTTCTCATCTTAGAATTCAGACTGTTAATCTTCTACAAACTTTTCTCAATGACAGATTGCCAGTGATAGGGTATATAATAAATAATCTTATAATATCATACAGCGAGGCCAAATTTTGGTCATCCATATGCTTCTCTTACTGAACTTAGCAAACCACATCTAAATTCTCCACCTTGAAACCACTTATGACAAAAATGGTGCCAGTGCCCAGCCATACGGAAGTGTGATTCCACCAATCCCCTGGATCATTGTAATGCTAGACCACACCCCTTTCTTTCTACTATTTCATTTGGAACTTTTCTTGTGGACTTTTAGATGGAAGCATACTGCCATAGTTACCTACATATCAAGAACCTGGCACTAATACTGTTCAATATGGTGAAAGGCCATCCTCAGAAAACCAAAACAAACTGGGCTTTTTGATACTTAATTATTTGGGACACTGTACACGCCCAACAATGCAGCTCCTCTGAGTTTTCCTGTAGATAGTCTGGCCATATTTCAGCAGCAGTAGATCTATCTTCATGCTTACTGCAAAGAAAGTTTAGCAGGTCATGGACAGGACCATAATATTTCCATGCTGCTTAACTCGAAATCCCATCAAAAAGATAATTGCATAAAATCTCATCTGGTGAAACATCTTTTTGAGGATATCTGTTCCCCATAAATTTCCTCTTCTCTTTCCTACAAAATTCTGCATCATCTGTTCTGCCAGACCTTTCTAGACCAAGTATCAGCACCTCATACATGCCAGAGGAGATAGAAATATCTTTTCTCATTTTTGAGTAGAGCTCAAGACCTTTATCAACTTCACCAGCTTGAAAAAGAGCATCCAGAAGGGCTGTACAGGTAACAATGTTCCGGTCCATGGGCAGAGTGTAAAATATACTTTCAGCATAAGTATGAATTCCTGCACGGCCAAGCCTGTATATCAAGAGATAAACAAGATATGTTCCAAAGCTTACTCCAGCTTTTGTCATTTCATGAACAATCTCTAGGACGATTTCAAGCGCATTCTCCCTCATGAAGAAACCAAGCAAAGAAATGTATGCGGATCTATCTAGTTCTTTCCCCACTTGCAAGGAGTAACGAAATGCCATTAGCACACAAGATGGCCTACAATTTGCACAACTGAGTTGGATGACCATGGATATGAGCTCCGCATCTAATTCTATGTGCCTGTTAATCATCCCACTCAACATATGCTCTACAGCAATAAAATTCTGCATCGCTATAAGATTAACGATAATAGCCCTATCAATAAATGAACTAGTATCAGAAAAAATTGGTTCAAATTGTGAATCATCTTCAATGCCATCAGAAGAAAGATGAGGGTTTACGTCTCGAAGGAGATGATCACTTTCATTTACCAGTTTTAGAGCTTCTAGTGCTTCCATGAATACCGCGTGGCGAAGAACAATTGAGTGCTCCTTCATGTATATGAGAACTTGTCTCATAGCTGATGTCTCTCCAGCTTTGGAGCACTTCTGAATGAGAATATTACATGCAGCTTTATCAGGTTCAATTCCTGCTTCTTGCATTTCACTCATTATATCAAGGGCAGCCTTAAATTTACCTGAGAGCAGACACATGAAGTACTTAACTCAGTAATAGATGGTTCCATAAATCGGAAGAAGAGCATATGCATGTTTATTAGTAAACTTTCATATAATAAGGCTGATTATGCAATTTAAACTCCTGTGTTTAAATAAAATGCAATCCTTGTTATGCTCAACCAAAGAGAGAGATAACCAGCCAGTAAAGAAGACACCTTGAAGGAATATCACAGTTAATAATGATTTTGACACTTAACATGAGAGGCTAGATGGAGTCTAGGCTAATAATGCAACCGGCCAACCATCCTTCTCCAGAATTGATAGCTTATCAATATAGTCCTTTGTCATTGTATAATGCCTAGCCTATTAGATATTCAAACATGATGACCACAGTTGCTTTCTTTTTTTAAGAAAAACAATGTCTGGTTGCTTGCTTACCAAATCTTTATTCATCTTGCATTTTTTACTGTGTATCAGCTTTCACCTATATCCATCTAGTAATAAGAAAAACCTCCAAACATGAAATTCCAACTTCAATTGTGAAAAGTCTGGAACAAACATGGTAGATAGCAATGAGGCCTATGAAAATTAGCAAGCACTTGGAAATCCAGCTGACAGACACCAAAACTATCATGATTATTGCACAGACTACAAGCATCTTAGAACACTGATAAACAACTTATATCCGTAGTGCAAAGAACCATGAAAAACCTTTATCCCATAGCACAATATGATAGATAGCCAAAAGAACGAAGAAAATAACAAGCAAAAGAAGTACACATCTAAGCACAGATACTTACATGAATAAATTTGGTTCATGGAGAAGAAAATAAGCCAAAAGGGACCTCTTTAAATGGTACAGCAAGATGATTTGCATAACCAGATTCAGTACATAACACATTTAGGAAGATAATCTTTTTTGTTTTTTAAAAAGAAAGTATTTTTGACAAGCTACATTGTATGTATTCTTCTTCTTGCTTACTAATGTAGAAGTCCTACTCCAGCTTAGTCACACTCCAGTTCCTATCCTCCTTTTATTAGGATTCTTGGATGCAAAAATAGTTGTAGCTGATTCACCATGCCCATCTTTGAAAGAAGTTCAGGAATTCACAAAAGAACCCATAAACAATTTTTTTCAAAAACTTGTTATCTTTCCATTATGACAGGTATCTTCAAAAACTTCAGCAAAAATTACCTGGATTCAGAAGAGCTCCTATTGTTCACACATAAAGAGGAGAATGATTAGGTATCTTCACCCTAATGCTAATATAACTTCTCTAAACAAGCTGAAATCCTAAAAAGACCATGATATGTCTTGAAATACAGCTATATATGATTCTAACGCCACCATATGAAAATGGTTTCTGATGGTCTACTGCTAATTGAACATTTGTCTACTCCTGAATGTAAAACTTACAAAAAGTGCACCACTCCGTGACTCAACTAGTAAAACAGATAGTTTCTTCCGCACTAGTAATAAGTCTTTTCCTCCTTGATTTCATGGCAAGAACCTTATCCACCAGAGACTGATATTCATTTAACCATCCACTTCGACTTAAAGGAGGAGAAAAGGAAGAGTGTTTCTTATAAGGAAATGGCCTAATATCTTCATTCTCTAGCAGTAAATCATTACCTATGTCAAGATATAGGAACATACCTTGTGACTGACATCGTAACTTACGAATTCTAACACGCCATTCATTTCATTGAGGTAAACTATATCCTTAATGCACCAACATCAAGCTCATCTAAGAAACTCCAGAAGATTGATTTGGTTCTTTCTCTCCACCTTCAGGGCCATTTGTTTCACTTTTAATATTGGCTTTCTTGTATCCTAGTAGTACATGATTATAGCACACAAAGAAATGATTAATTGCATATGGCTGCTGCGCCGCCATTAGCCCACCATTATGGCATCCACCACTAGTGTCAATCCGATGCTGGTATTCCAAAGGCAGAAGCTTGATGCAAAGGTGACAACCAGTAGCCAGATTACTAAGCTAAAACTATGGACTGGAATCTCAAAGTAGCTACTGGTCCTCCAAATTTACAGTCACATGACTCCAGCAAATGCATGCACAATTAACATTCAGATTAAGAATGCCATTTTTTTTCACTCACCAGCTCCTGCAAGGTATTCCATGAGCACCGTATACGTGTGGCAATTCGGTGACAGACCGACCTCTAGCATCTCCGTGTACACTCCGGCAGCCTCCTTGGGCCTCCCGTGATCGAATAAGATCTTCATGATGGCGGTATAGGACACCAGGGTCGGTCTGCAACCGCGCTCCCTCATCTCCTCCCAGGCGCGCACAGCCCCGTCCAGGTCGCCGGTCGCAGACAGCCAGTGCATGATGGAGGTGTAGGTGGCGGCATCGGGGGTGACCCCCTTGTCCTCCATCTCCCGGAAAACGCGCCACATGGAGGGGATCCGGCCGGCCTCCCCGAAGATGTCGAGCATAGTGGTGTAGGTGAAGCGGTCGTGCTTGAAACCGGGGAGGCGGGCGGCCCAGTGGAAGAAAAGCCAGGCCTTTTCCATGGGCGGGTGGGTCTTGAGAATGCGGTTGACTGTGAAGGAGTCCCAACGGAGGGGAAGGGCACGGAGCTCGGTGGCGGCGGCGTCCCACGTCGAGTAACGGAGGGTGGTGGAGATCTTGTGGATGATGACGCGCATATACTCCGGCAGCGGGGGCTTCGTAAAAGGCTTCTTGGGGAAAGGGGAAGACCGCTTCTTGGGGCGGCGGAAGCGGAGCGTGGAGAGGGCTCGGCCATGGGAAGCCGGCGATGGCATTGTCTCAACAGAGACAAAGCAGCGATGTAGCAGATATGGATGACTTACCAATTGGGCCGGATTTGGGTCAGTCAACTTGAACCCGTGGATGTATCAGTCGAGTTCGACTGACAGTTTCTTGATCCGGCTCAGCGGATCCGGTTCGGGTTAAGAACATTCGACCAGTCGGATCAAGTTAGATTGACCGGAAGCACATCCCTATGAACGCCGGTAGGAACTCCGACCATTACCCCCAATCTGCCACCCTCGTCAAAATAGTGCAGTCTCTGGCCATTATTTCGACGGGAGGCTAGTGACGACGACATCTCTTCTTCCTATCATTTGAAGAAGTTTCCCGTTTCCCTTCCCATTCGAGATCGTAAGCTTTATCTCTCGATCGATCATTCTTATTAGTTTTGAACCCAACCGAGAGATCTTGCTGCCAACATCGCCAAAGAGAGTTTCCTCCAAAGTTTTTGCTTTTTCGATTTTTGGTGAGAATTCTCGAGCGATGTACCCCTTATTGTTCAAATCTCGATTTGATTTCGGTGGATTTAATGGAGGATCGAAGCATCTGAATCCGTTGGGTCCTTGCGCTTTTCAGGATGGTTTATGTTTGATGAATTGCCCAACCCGTTTGAGACGATGTTGTTTCATTATATCGTTTGTGTTATTATGTTGGTTGATGGAGTTGTTTTTTAATTTTTTTTTTTACCTAGTTGTTTGTGGTTCTTCTGACTCTTAAATTTACAATCGTTGATTTTTTTTTCTCGCTTTCGTATGATCCAAATCGCCTTGGCTACGAACAAGTTGTATTCGTTTGTATTCAGTTTTGTTTGTTTTACTGGCCTTATCCTTGTCTGTGCTCATGTTCTAATTGGACTTAGAATTTTTAGATGTGTAAAAGCTAAACCCACTGGAGCTCTATTAGGTTTATGTGTTATTTTTGTTGTGAAGTTCGTTATAGCTTAAGATATTATCGTTTTTTTTTTTTTTTGCTCTTTTACTTTCTCCATCTAGAAAATAATGTACCAGGAACCAATATCATAAACTTTAATTGCATTTTTTACTTTTGATATTGACAATTAACCATTGCTAAATGCTGATTTTTTTCTTGTAATTAGCCTACTAATTCAATGCTTGGTATTCTCCTCTTGTCTTGTTTGTTCTGGGCATGTCAAATTGCTGTTAAACATGGGATATATGGTTCAATATTAGACATGTGAGTATTAGACAATATTGTGTTCCTTTAGTAGTCTGCTGGGAAGTTAAAAGTATTGTATAATCTAATATCGGATAACTAAGAAAATGTTACAATACATTGAACTTATTGGGATGCTTGTGTTTCAATTTTGATTTGCTTGCACAATTACATAACAATGATTTTGTCCCCTTAGGACCTTTAAATTATCAAGGAACATTTTCACAGAAGAATTTGCAAGAGATTTACAATACTCGAAGCAATGCCTTTTCAGAAGATAGAGATGGGTCACCAGGATGTGGTTCATGATGTGGCGATGGACTACTACGGCAAGTGCCTGGCCACAGCATCCTCTGATATGACTGTTAAGATTATTCGTGTGAATAGCTCTTCACACCAGCATCTTGCAACGCTGAGTGGCCACCAAGGGCCAGTCTGGCAGGTTGCATGGGCCCATCCAAGTTTGGTTCAATGATTGCATCATGCAGCTATGGTGGCCAGGTGATCATTTGGAAGGAAGGGAACAAACCTGATGAGTGGATCCAGGCACATGTTTTCACCGAGCACAATAGCTCTGTCAACTCTATTGCATGGACACCTCATGAGCTTGGCCTTAGCTTGGCTTGTGGTTCCTCAGATGGAAACATCTCTGTCTTTACTGCACGAACTGATGGTGGTTGGGACTCTACAAGGATTGACCAAGCGCATCCAGTGGGTGTGACTTCTGTCACATAGGCTCCAGCTGTGGCCCCAGGTACCCTTGTTGGTTCAGGACTGTTTGATCCGGTACAGAAGCTTGCTTCTGGTGGCTGTGATAACACTGTTAAAGTGTGGAAGCTTGACAATGGTATTTGGAAGATGGACTGTTTTCCTGCTCTTCAGATGCATTCTGACTGGGTAAGAGATGTAAAATGGGCACCAAACTTGGGGCTTCCGAAATCTACTATTGCTAGTTCTTCACAGGATGGGACAGTTGTCATATGGACGGTGGCAAAGGAAGGAGATCAGTGGGAGGGTAAAATTCTACATAACTTTCACACCCCTGTTTGGAGAGTATCATGGTCGCTTACTGGGAATATATTAGCTGTAGCTGATGGTGATAATAATGTCACATTATGGAAAGAAGCTGTGGATGGGGAGTGGCAGCAGGTGACAACAGTTGAGCCATGAGATCCTGATTCCTGCTTCAATTTCCTTATCATGCTACTCTGCCATGGTCTGTGATAAGCAGTCAGCTAAATCTACTTGTTCCATGCTTTATTTGCTGAAAACTTCAGATTATCAGCAGTTTTTCGTAATATGTGGTTCTTGGGAACGTCCTCTTTGGAATTGTTGGTATGCAGTGATTTCTCTTTCTTTGCCTGAAACAAAAGAAATACTTCTCTGTGTATATTCTTGATTAATCAGATTATTAGTCAATTCATTAGTAGTGTATCTTGTGCTGTTTTTTGTTCTTATTTTAATGTTGCATTTCTGCAGCTGCATTTTTGTTGCTTTCAGCTGCAGGTAGCATGTCAAAATTGATTTTGCTGGACATGTATTGGTCACAATGTCTATGAACTCCATGTATCACGATGCTTGACTGTGATGTGTAGAAATGGTTGATTAATGGTAAACTTTTTCAGTAGCCTTGAAAGTTCCCGACATGTGGGCTAATGCATGTTATTCCGTCCTTGGGACTGATATGTTGGCTTTACAAAATGTTAATTCTAGGAGATGCCTAGCAGAGTGGTAATTGTGACATATCAAAATCTGTAAAATTTTAGAGTGACTATTGAGCTTGATTATTGTTGGTGTCTGATCGACATTTTTTCCATGCAACAATTTTCATGGATCTTTTCTCGCCATTGAGCCAACAAGAGAAATACACTTATCAAACTAAGAATCACTTGGCCAGTTTTATTTAATTGCTTTCAACTCCATAGCCAGATAAAAATGACCTTTTGTCCTTAGCTGAATGTCCATTTCAAATGCTTTAATTTTGCTTCTTCTGTGTACAGTTGCACACCCACACATGCCTTGATATCTTGTTTGTCACTACTGTGAGCCCAATAAGTTGTATATTGCCTAAATGTTTTAGTTTGAAGAATGCATTGGATATGCAGCAAGCAATTCTCATAGTTTAACTTGTGCAATTCATGTCACCATACTTCATATCTGCTTTTATACACATTTTATCAAATCCTATTGGTCTTTGAATTGAAGTAACATGTTTTAGCTGGGAAGTTAAATTATGACTCCTAACCCTTGTGCCTAAAAACTATTGTTCATATTTCTAACTCTACAGTGAGGAGCAAAACCACAGCACTAGATCAGTCGTTCAGAGTGAGAACACACTCTGCCTAGATCGCAAAATGATAACCTGGAATGTGTTACTTGTACAAAACGCTGCAACTGTGATGTGTTCCTGCCCTATCACATCATGTCAAGAAGAGAAATCTCCAATCAACTCTTTTGAACATAAGATATATGTGTCAGATCACTGGGCATAGAGAAACCCAAGTGTTTCTGACATGTAACAACTGTATGTTTGCATCACAGACCTGTAGAAAACATGGATACAATGAAGTAAAAAAAATCTGTCTAATTTCAAGTGATGCTATCAGATCTGTAATGTGTTCCTCTGCAAGTTTACTTTGATAGTTTGGTTAACCAACTACAATATTAAACTTGGTACAGAAATCCATGAAGAAACCCCTTTCTTGCACTTGGAGAAACCAAGAATGTCACGTGAGAAGCTCTCTTCTTCAGAGATGAATTCACATACTTTTGCAAAGGTTTGAAACTTGGCAGCATGCCTAGTTTATCACAGGCTACTTGTATTATTTCTAGTGAGGACACAACATGATCCTGCTCGTTCTTTTTTGGTTGAATGGTGCCTTCGACCATCATCTGTTACAGTGTGTTCACGTAGTACATATAAAGACTGAAACAAAAAACTGCACTGCGTAGACAACGGTTTTTGCCTAAAGTTGTTCTCTTTTCTTCGTCACCATCATGCCATGGAAGGAATAGATGAAAATTTATATATATAAAAAAAGTTATTTTCTTCGATAATAGGAAAAAATTAAAACCATATAAAAGGACAGGTTCTTTCTTCCACCGTATGTTTCAAGAAACAACAAGAGCTTCCCTGCCCACCAACTCAACTTATCCCTAAATAATCAATCCGATCAAAGGTCAGAAATTTCTTGATAAAATTTTTATATAGACTCACAAGACTTTTTAACTTTTGTAGTCTAATGATGCAAAGGCACGTACAACCTACAGGGAGTCTGAAAGCTACAAGAACATAAATAGAAGTTAAAGAGGTATGCATATATATTCAGCTCTCTGTTCTACTAAGCAAGCCTTCATGAAATCTGTGTCCGCGGCATTAAGAACACAACACGACTCTAATCATTTTGAAGGAAGAATCCTCTCCATCTTGAAAGCGAAGGCCTCTCTGTGCACAAAAAAGCATCTAACCAACACTGTCAAGATCACCCTTTCTCATCAACAAAATTGAAAAAAAATTCCCAGCTTTTTTTTTTTGTTGACAGAGAAAAAAAAAAATTCCCAGCATGTCAAGCTTTTCCACCCTCTCCCTCCATCAAGCTTAACAATGTAATTTATAGTAGAGTACTTTGAAGGTTACTACTGTTAATGACACATCTTTAATATCAAATAATAGTGGAAATGGCGTATTGAGTCATCTTGCCCTGCATGCAAACATATATAGATCAAAAACATCAAATCAAGTGTGGGGACTGTGTACATGATTGCTTCAAAGCAAAAAAAATAAAAATAAAAATTCCATCTTTTGGAGGAGTCCCAAAGCGATCAAGCTTTGTTGCGGTGGGAATGCAGATTTTCCACATAGCAACAAAACTGACTACAATCTGCTGAAGAACATGACAAAAGCTAAGAAGAAATTGCAGCTCCAAATCCTGGTTTTGGAAGGAGTACATCACATAGAGTTCACCTACACTGATTCGTGAATGAATGACTCACCAAGAGAAGCCTCCTCAGTTTCATTCTGGGTTCCTAATGATCCTCTGCAGCACCACAGTCCTGGCTCTCCTAATGTCCCTGCTGCATCTGTCAGCCTGCTCTCCCAAATCCTCCACGCTCTCCATGAACACCTCCATCTTCTTCCTGATCTCCTCAATCCCAAGCTTCACTGCCCCCACGTCCTTGATGGCGAATTCAGCATCGTCCAGCAGCGAGGTGATCTCCATTTCCAGCTTGTCGATGAGCACCCGAATGCTATCCATGTCCTTTATGGCGATAAAGGTTCCTACTTGCATCGAGCTCAGCACCTCCTTCTGCCCCTTCAAGGCGTTCTGGT
Organism: Ensete glaucum; assembly: GCA_021527575.1. Lineage (NCBI taxonomy): Eukaryota > Viridiplantae > Streptophyta > Magnoliopsida > Zingiberales > Musaceae > Ensete > Ensete glaucum. The sequence goes on from CM038557.1 coordinate 30,064,127, forward strand.
AGTCGTTCAGCAACGAGTCGATCCATTTCCCCATCGACCCGAGCGGGATCGACGCCGCCGCAGCCAGCGCCGCAGCCACTGGCGGGGCAGCTACTGCGGCTGCCACCACGGAGCAGATGAGGACTGCGGCGAAGGTGGCGGCGAAGATTATGCTCGAGAGTGTCCGCCATGCCTTGATGGACTTCAGTTTTTTGTCGAGCTTCTTCTTCCTCAGCTGCAGCTTCTCCAGCATCAGCAGCTGCTGCCTGTAGACGGACTGGAAGACCCGGAAGAACTCTTCGGTGAATGGATCGCCGGCCGCCTTGAAGAGCCTCAACTCCTCCAATGTCCTTGAGTACTTCTTCTTGTCGTCGTCGTCCTCCTCCTCCTCGGCGAAGCGTTGCAGGGCGACGTGGATGATGAGTTGGGTATCGCGGGCTTTCTTGAGGCACTTCTCGAGGGCGGCGCAGAAGTCAAGCGTCTGCAGGCTGTTGTCGAAGTAGTCCTCGACGAGGTCGAAGAGGTCGGGGCTCTTCCAGATGTCGCGCTTGCACTCCAGTATGACCTTCACCACCTCATGATTCATCTCGAAAAGGCAGCCGGTGATCTCGCGGAGGGAGTCGAGGGAGAGGGAGCGGACCTCAACTCCGAGAGCGAGGGAGGAGATGACGCGGCTGGTGCGCCGATGGAGTGTCGAGTCGAAGGTCTGGAGCTCGGGATCGAGGCGGCAGGCGGCCTCGTACGAGCTGAGTTCCGCCACGTACCGGATGTCGGCCTGGCCCCCTCTGTCACCCGCGGCAGCCGCCGAGGCGTCGCCGCCGTCCTCTAATAGGACCGGCGGCGCGTCGAGTCTTTTGCTGTGGTGAGCGCCCATCAAACCTGAAGGAAAGATGAGATTTTCGCGATGATGAAAAATCTATCAAAAAGAAGGAAAAAGGGAGTCTTTGGGGAGTATAACCGATGATGAGAAGAAATCAAGAAGAAAAAGTGAAGCTTTACCAAGTTTCTGTGGAGGAAAGGGATGCAAAGGGAGAGGAAGAAGAGAGAAAAAAATTAAATCTTTCTATGCTCTATTGGGAGATAAGTTAGAGGAGAAGAGACGAAGGAGAAGTTTGATTATGGATCTTTTATAGGACTAAACCAGAAAAGATGGGAACTTTATGGAACCTCGAGGTGTCCAGACCGGGACAGAAAGAGAGGCAGAGCAATGCGAGAAGCTGAGACGTGCCACAAGAAGAGCAATGCGGAAGACAGGGGATGTCAAGAGAGAGGTGAAGGGAAGAGGAAGTGTGTCCGGCTTGTGGATGTCTTGCACGCATGAGAAAACGAGGAAAACGGAGGGAGGCGGTGGGCAAATGGAGCTCTTACGTAGCAACTCTCTCTCTCTCTCTCTCTCTCTCTCTCTCTCGCTCGCTCGCTGCAGTTTATACGCGGGAAGCAAGCCGAAGACAGGTTGACAGAAGAGTGAGGGAGGGAGACAAAAGCAACCAGAGGGACGAAAAAGGAGGGCTGTGAGTTTTGAGTGTGGTAAAGAAGAGATAAGGGTGAAGTCAGTACTGTAACGAGCATGACCACAGCTCAAAGCAAACCTCTCTCACCTTCTTCCTCTCTAATGGAACTTTGTTCTGGTGTGCATTAATTAATTGGGGGCGTTGCTTCTTCCCAGCTTCTCCTTTGTCTTCTTCCACCACAGAATTGTCCAACATATCCCTTCTTTTACTTTGCTGAACAAAGATATCCCTTCATAAATGATCTTTAGATTGCTTCAGTTAAAGGCATATATATTTCTTTGCTCCTGTTTCACTCTTCATCCTCCTGCAAGTAGATGACTCTCATGTGGATCACCGTAATGCACGATTTAAAGGTGTAGGTATATTTTGATCAAGCCATTAATTACAAACCTCAAGCCATTCCCAAGCTGCAGTGATCTACTTATTTATACATATTTCATGATACAGGACTGATGTCCTTCAACCAAACCATTGATCATAAATACCTTTTCGCTTAAACGGAACTCAGATATCCTCGGATTGCAGCTGAGACAGATTCACAAAAGAAAGTAGGTATTATATTTAAAATATAGTATAGTCTATAAAAACTTTTCATCGTCAAATATATATATATATATATATATATATATATATATATATATATCGTCTTTATCCTCTTATCCTTCATTAAAAAAAACAAAAAGTTATCTAAATCCAAATATTTAAGCTATTTTTCGTATAAAGAAAATATATATTATTGATGTAACTTATGCTTTCACTTAAAATGATTTACGGACATATTGAGACATAAAACAAAAAAGAAAAAAGTGACCACCAATGAAGTGGAGTAGAAGGAACCTCAAAACCATAAGTAAAAGCGCTACTTACCATTGTTTAAGCCCTATCACACTTACTTATTCAATGACACGTGTAACTCTTTTTTCTATGCCAAACAATATTGGGAATCTTAGCGAAGAGGCGAAGATGGTGACTCGGGGACCCGAGATGAGAATGTAGCGGTCCTTGGGTCATACCGTTTTATTACGTTCATACCGGCTAGATCACATAGAACTGATTTAATATGTGTGTCCCGTTTGCATCATTGCCTGACATTATTGACAAGAGATTTTGACGTACATAAAGCCCAAATAATTAATGCGAATTAATGAATACCTGCCCTGGAATTATAAGATATCAGCAATTCCAGGATGAGTTTGGCAGGTTTTATTTATTTTGGGATATATATATATATATATACCCTTCAAAGTCAATGATTCTTTTATATATTATGTTATATTTATAATTAATAGCTAGTCTTTGATACTTCTATTAGGGTAATGTCTTGTTTAAGTTATTAATATGATCTAGCAAAAATAACGATTCAGTTTTGTCTTTTGTTTCATCTTCTTACGTTGATACTAATTTTTGTACACTGAAATTGATCATCATTGTGATCTTCCTACAGCCCAGTCCGGCTTAAAATATTTTAGCACGAGAGTTGACCCTGAAAAGGATCTTAGTTTTTAACGTATAGCATTGATTTAAATTGTTTTTCTTTTCCCATATTTGTTTAAAGCTCACGCCTAACAGAAGCTATCAATTATTTTAAAGATTCATCAGCAATCAATTTAACCCGACCTATCGATCACCCACTTGTAGGGTTAGGATTCGATAATCCACTACATAATAATAAAAAAGATATCCTCAATCATCGATTGGACCTGTCGACCAAATTTTTCTACAATTTGGGTAATGGGTTCTATAAGTCTTGGACTTGAGATGAAAGCAATTGAAGTACGTGGAAGAGAAGCCCTCTTCAATCAACCTCCTACCGAATCAATCCTCATTCTTCACTTAATGCCCGTCAATTGTCTCGGCTGAGACAGTCTTCCAATCTTGCCAAGGAAGATGACACCAAATAAAGATGTGATATGAGATTTCAAGGGTTGGGCTATATATACTCTAAACAGAAATTTGGCACAGATTATCGTTGGAAGGTAACCCTTAATTGATTTGAGTATGAGTTTCTAACTGAAAAGTTTATTTAATTTTTTTCTCCAGAGAACACCAAGGAAGATGGAATGTTATATATATATATATATATATATATATATATATATATATATATATATATATATATATATATATATATATAAAGCTTCAATATTTAAAAACAAAGATTTAAAAAAATAATCAAAAGAATCGATAATCAAACAGAAACATCAATCTTCTGTTATGCAACCACTCCCAGTGAGAGAATAAAACTCTTCTATGGAGCCGGTAAAATGCATGTAGGAGGGCATAAGAACGTGACAGTTGATGAGAAAGCCGTAGAACAACTAAACTGATCACTTATAAATAGCACAAATATTTTGTTATCGCAGTTGCAATCTAACGCTGTGATCATGCTTAAGAAAACTAATGTCATGTTAACTAAGAGGCCATGAAAAACTTCTTTTTACCAACTCTCGAGTTTCAACCCTAAAACCCAGAATACAAGCTATTACAATACTTTAATAATCCCAAATGACAGCTCAAATTCAACAAATAAAAACATGAATTAGATATTTCAATGACTGATCTGGGTATCTAGTCTTGCTGAAAATCCTATACCCAAAACTTTTTACCAAATCCATCTCAGGGCACGGCATCTACTTGTTGTAGAGGTAAACAATGCTGAATATGAAAAATGCCACCATCTGCCAGGAAAGAAAAGGTTTTAGAACAAATTCATCTATAAAATGTTGACAAATGCAGCGTCTCCAATAGTTTCTTGTGCTTCATGCATGCATGCATGTGATACAAACCTTACTCTAAGTCAGCAAGTTATAAGATGACATATATCCAGCATATCACTTGTTAAAGTTTTGGTTAGCATTATTATTCTCTGATTTGGTATAAAAAACTCACAGTTGAAAATGATGCTCCATAATATGGAAAAGCAGTTGTTATGAATCTCTCATACTCATTGTGCCGGAATGGTCGAACAGGTATCTGCAAGAAAATGATTCAGATTTGATTAGATTTATCTATTAATATCGAGAATCAACATAATCATAATTATTCACAAGACATGTGGCGCTATTTTCCCAGGTTAAACAGTAAGTTCTGCAGAAGCTGAAGGACCCTATCTATAAAAGAAACAAGCTGACACCCCCAAGTTTATGATAGTGTTTCTATGCAAATTCTTGATGTCAATAAGTGATCTCACCAGCAAGGTTTGTCATCTCGTACCGTACTGACGTACCGAGCTCAGCTCGATATGCTACAGTATGAGCGTACTGAGTGGTACACTTTGGCATATCGCTCGATATATATATACATAGATATATATTATTATAAAGTTAAAAAAATAATATGCGACATCACCTCATTCCTTTTCCCCATGCGGGAAGACGTTTCTTCTCCCCGCATAGGGAGAAGAAACATCTTCTCCCCGAGAAGCCCACGTGGGGAGAAGAAACATCCCCGTAAAGCCTCGACGAGAAACCCGTATGCTCCATGAAGCCTGGGCGACGTCGCCGAGGCTTTGTGCCCCATGATCGCCAAAGCTTATTCTCCCAGCGAAGCCTCGCCGAGGCTTCTTCTCCCTGCGGGTGACGGATCAAGATCATCGAGGAAGAGCGACACTGGATCTCCAGGTTCTCCCTTTTCTTCTCCCTCTCTTCCTTCTCCCTCAATTGATACCGCCGACAACGAGCGGCAATGGTCGAAATCGACCGTTGCCGATCAATTTTGGGCGGAAACAAAGCGAAAAGAGCCCCAATCGATAGTATAGCCTAGTAGCGAGCGGTCTGCATACCGATCTACTGGCGAATCGATACGTATCGCCTGGTACAAGCAAAACGCATCAGTATTGCAGACCTTCCTCACCAGTACTTTTCTAGTGAAGCTGCCAATCATTAACCATTTTGAGTCATTTGACCATGTGTTGTGTTGGAGTAATATAAAAAAGAGCTACAAGTAACGACAGTATCTATCTAGGTAGGTAGTCATCCCACCAATGAATATAAAAGCAAAAACAATGTAGGTCAAATAAAGTATCACCATAAAAGGTAGAAAATGCAAAAAGGAAAAGAATTTACTAGATAAGTAATATTGCATATAGCCAGATACAGAATAAGTACACTAGTAAAGCTTACATCAGGCTAGGGGTTAGAAATTCTCAGTTTCTTAAACAAGAACTATTTTTGTGTTTGTTGCTTCTGTCTCTTTTTGTCTGTGGTACTAATTCTACCCATCCACCTTTATAAACATGATTTGCGTGCCACAATGCCATAATTTCATGCTGGAGATGTACTATCAGTACCTGTACGTACTGATGATGCCAGATGGCACATAAGCTGGCACAACCATTGTGCTGTGGACCCAAAAATTAACTAACAACATCACAAGCACGGTGGCTTATGCCTACTTTGACGAAACAATCTATTTCAAATAACATGATCGTATACCAGAACTAAACCCTAGCCACTGGACTGATATATTCTCTTATGAAGGTTTAAAGCCAATGTTTGAAAAACCAAGCGCACTGCCCAATACAGCCCAGTTACTGGGTTGACAAGGAGCTGCCACATGGACAAAGCACTTTCACTCGGTCTAAATCAGAACGCCTAAACTTTCTTTTTCATATCTGTGGTTGGAAACAGCTATTAACAGCCTCAAGAGCTGTTGAAAATAGTAAACACAGCTTTCAGCAGTTTTTTACTCCTGACAGCCTCAATAGCTGATGACAGCCTCAACCTTTGGTACACAACTTTGATACACAATTTTCAACAGCTATTGACAGCCTTAGTAGCTGTTGAAAATAGTAAATACAGATTTCAGCAGTTTTTTACTCCTCTTTCCACCATCTCAGCATCCACCTACTTCAATTGCCATTATCACCTCCTTACATCATCGCTGAAACATCTACTCCTTTGGTATGTGTCATCCTCTCATTCATCTACCCGTGGTACACATCATCTTCTCATTATTTTTCTTCTCTTATCCTCCTCCGCCTCCTCTGCAGATTGGACCCATACTGGTAAGGAATGGGACATACAAACACATGGTATGCACCACCATACAAGTACCAAACCAGTCCACCCAAGGATCGATATCAGTACAGGACCATGATTTAGAACCTTGTCTAAGGTCATCCTTTCATACCTAACTTTGCTTAGTCTAAAGATCAGCAAGGTCAACAGTGATCATAAAGTTCTGCTTAACTTTCCTAGGAGCCTTATCAAATTTAGTTGTACTCTACAGCTAAATCCATATTGTTTTGGGGAAAATTAAACTTCAACAATGATTGCTATAAGCATCAAACAACAATTTAGTAGAAATTACACTTTGGGGACGTCGCACAAACCTTTCAGCTATATAATGTAACATATTGAAGGTCAAAAAAAGAGAGAAAAGAACCAACTAAGGAGACATGACAAACCTGTTTTGAAAGTGATAAGCCAGTGTATCCAAGTTTTTGGTGCTCCACCTTAAACTGGAAAACGCCATAGACATCAGGAACCTTGAATGAAGTTGAATACATGCCCTGCAACAAGGACAACAACGCATTTTCTTCAGCTGTGAGATATCTGGCATCTGCAACCAGAGGAATTTAAACTTGAAAGGTACCTTATGGTCAGTGGACAGGGTTTTTAGTACATAGGGGCTCATCATATAAAATTGAACTTGCACATCATCTGCTACATATGGTTCCCAGCTTGATCCAGACCATTCATAGATTTCAACAGAATATTCCTTCACCAAAATTTCATTAGAAAAATATGCAAGCAACATTTTGTTTCTCCCTGCTTATGACACTCAGAATAATAAATTTTGTCACAGAGAAACAATTACCAGATCATCATTAATCCGATAAATGGATGGCTCATTTGTTTCTCCAACTTTGTGATGATGTACATTAACAGCCTGCATATTATAATATTTGGCAATAAACGTCAATTAGTTTCGATAAAAGTAATTCCACTTCAGTGACAACATTCCTAAATAAAACAACTTTCCAATTGTGTTGATTTCATTCAGCAAATTAAGGGTAAAATTATGTGAATAATTTATTTAACTAAGATGCTAAATCCTTAACCTTGAGATGACCCCTTTCATGGAAGACCCATTTGCTAATCTCTGTGACAAACTGCTCATTGCCAGACTTCTCGTGCCTGCAGCAAGGCAAAGTTCCCTTTAGCCAGTTTCTTTAATGTTTCTGAAAATGACTACCTCTTGTAACCAAATGAACCACTTATATCCTAAATGCTCATGCAGGAAACTAATGGGTCAATACAGGAATTTACTAAAAAACAAAATCCATCAAATTTTGCAAATAATTATGAAAAAGGATTATCATCATAAAATAACATCCAAAATTAATGGAACTATATGCAGGGAAGCTAGCAAGAAGGTTCAACAGGTTTCTTCATAATAGGATGATGTTGAATCAGTACTGTCTAAACAATGCCATTTGAAATTTACAGATTTAAAGGAGAAAGTGTAATGAGAGAGCAAGAAGGCATTTTATTTTTCTTTTTCAGAAAATCACTATGGCAGTTAGCAAATGGTGCAAACATCTCTTAAGATAATATTCTACAAAAGAAAGCTAGAAAAGGGAAGCAATACAAAAGTTAAGAAGTTGGCTTAGTAACAAAGAAAACAAGTTCTAAATACAAATAACACTTACTTAATAGACCTCCCAGCCTTCTGCACACCAGATTTGAGAAAACTGATGCAACCAACATTATTAATCTGTGTTAGAACTAATATTATTCACATTTTAGAACTAAGGGACAAAATTCATACCGATTGCTGAACATATCCAAAGAGCCAGTAATCAAAATACGAGCATTGTTTCTTGCCTGAAGATTGAATAAAAATGGTAAGCATAGATAAAATGAATTTCTATATATAGCAATGATTAAAATATGGGCAGATCAATGCACAAGGCTCCCACTAATGTGCGGCCAGGAGGATCCATTTAATCATTTTATATATGAGTTTGTGGAGATGCTGCTGAAGCAATTTTTTTTCCAGTACACGTCTAAAGGATTGTTAATCTCAATGAAAGCAGGAAGAATTACAGTGATAAAACTTGAGGCACATACGCTATTGAACACTTGACCTTCAACCATCTTCAGGTATGCAGAACCGTTATCGGTTTTAAAAAGGGCAAAAATAACTTATTTATAATTCGGTGTACCAATAATTCTCTTTCTTCCTTCTGTTTCAATTAATTAGACAAAACAACACTGGTGTTCTAAAATGTTACATTGACACTTACAGTCGATTATATGACTTCACAGCACAAGAACCATATAACTTTCACAAGTCATATGACATCATAACAGCAATATGTGACCCAAGAATCAATACACAAGTGACAACAAATATTTGCATGCAGATGCAGAATACAGAATGAAAACACATGTTCCGTCCTTCCTCTTTACTTAAATTTTACCAAGAATGATATTGTTCACTAACAGTATGATATATGAGCCATAATAATGTTAAACTAAATTTCCTAAGATTCTGCATCTTTCTGGTTATTTGTCACTTAAATACACTCCAAAATCAGCATAACATGGCCTATAAATTCTGAAGTCCAAACATAGCATTCTTTTCCTATTTATTATTCATAATTTTCAATTTGTTTCAACTTCACACTTCAATATAAATTATAAACTAATATATTTTAAAAACGTGATATAGCACAGATGTGCAGCGAAATACGGCATATACTTTGGGTAGTTCTTCACCCATTCCATACCATAGCCAGTTTTCAGATAACTAGGCAGTACCTTTACTACCTGATCTTGATCACCAGTCATAAATCCTTGTTTTTCAAGAACTATAGCAGCAAAGATTGACTATTAGAAATTATGTGATCCCAGTTACTGTAAATACACAACTTATAAGCAGAAAGAAATCAAAGATTTTGTTTCTGAAAGTAGTGTTGTCAAAGGTGCAGGCACTAAAAGGCACCAAGATTTCAAAACAGCCAAGGTGCCAGGTGCTAGGTGCTCGCCTGAGCAAAACGAGACACTCATTAATATAAAAATTATAAAAATATAATTAAGACAAAAATAATCATTAAAATAATAATTAGGCAATACTTAAGTTTCACGCTAATTCATAATCAAAATATCACCACTAAAACATTGAACTACATTCATTTAACCACAAAATAAAGGTATTACCATGATTCAAGAGCTTAAAACTACAATGATTATTCAAAAGATTACTAGTAACAATCTAGTAATTAATTATTCACAATCAATAATCAAGAGCCTACGATTGAGAGGAGAGGGGGGAGGGGTGCTACCAGGATCGACAAGCGGGGGACGGCGAGGTGAGAGAAGAGAGGGTTGCAATGCCAAGAGAGAGAAGGGGAGGAGGGAGAGAGATGAGAGTGGAGAGGAGGAAGGAGGGGGTATGGGGAGGGGGAAGAGAGAGAGAGAGAACTCAGAGTACACAGAGAGAAGGGGAGAGGGGAGAGGAGGCCTACATTGTTGGTAGAGAGAGATTGTCGGATAGAGGAGGCATCATTAGGCGATGCAATTATCCGGTCAACATCGTCATCGTTAAAGGTCGTCGGGCGGAGGAGGCAACATTCATGAGAGGGAGGTTGTCCGACAAGAGGCCTGATTAAGGCTCTCATGGGAGCATGGGGTAATAAAATCTAATTAACTTAATGGATCGAGCCAAACCACTTGGCTTGGTTTGGGTTGGTCTCCATGTAGGTACGGTAAGGAATTTGATCAATTGACCAAGTCAAACTATTTGACTCAATTTGGATTGGACTCAATGTCAATGTCACTGGGCCAACCCACATAAGCGCCTAGACAATTAAATTCACCAGCCCTGAGATTTTCGTGTTGCTTAGGCCTTGTCTCGCCGTGCCTCACCTCGAGCGCCTAGGCAAGTGCCAAAGTGCCCCGTGACAACACTACAAAGTCTTAAATTAGAAAGAATTTGGCTATAAAGAAAAGATAAAATCTAAACCCATGAATGTGATAGTACATAATAGTTCAGTACTCAGCAATTGGAAGACAAGTAACACATAAGTCAACAATAAACTAAAACACCACACTACCTGCACTATAGAAACTAATGATATTGCAGATCCTGTCAGTGAGGGAGGACTTGAAAGCTTCGTCAACGGGTTTGCAGAATATGCAGCAGGAGAGGCAGGAAGTACTTTCAACACCTGGAGCATACAATACAGCTCAGTAAATGTTAATTGTTATTAACAATAAAATCTGACATAGAGAATCAGCGATATAGCAAAAGTCATGGACTGGAATCATTATAAACAAGTAGGAGATGTTACCAAGCTATTAGCAGCATTCAATGAGTGGCCAATGCCTCGGAAGAGGACAGGAGCCTGCACAAAGATTTTAGTCAAGTATCAGAAACAGAGAACAGTGTAAAGAATGGTGATGCCAATTACTTAGAAAAGTAGCAACACATTGTTGTATGATTTAAAAAGGAAGATATATTAAATATTGTGTTAGTACCTAAAAGCAAGGTTTGACTTACCGGTCCATATCGGTGTACAGACATATTGTCGGTACCAGTATGATACCGGTACCAGACAGTACAAACAGTACATACCACCCGATATATTAAAATATAATATAATATTTTATACTATAATATTATACAATATAATATTAATATATTAAATATATTAAAAAAAGAAAAGAAAAGGGGCGACGTCGCCTCGATCTTTCTCCTCGCACAGGAGAAAAAGCGGGCGAGAGCACTCGCCTCGCGACGACGCCCGGGCGACACGCGGGCGACGAGGGCGCGCGGTCGACGATGGTGCGTGAGCGAGGACGATGCTAGGTTTTCTTCTTCTCCTCTTTTTTTTTCTTCTTTTCCTCTTCTTATTCTTCCCTTTTTCTCCCTCAATCAGCCGTTGATGACCAAAATCGACGGCTGACAGTCGAATTTTGGTGGTACCGCCCGATGGCGAGCCGTTTGTGTATCGACAACCTGGCGGATCGGTATGTACTGCCGGTACGGGCGGTATAGGTCAAAACTACAAATCTTGCCTAAAAGTAACTTAAAACGGGTCATTGTTATTATCTACCACCACATGCAAATCATATGGGTAGTGAAGCATTTATCACAGGCTCAAGAGGAAATCTGAAGATAAACCACCAACAGGAAACAATCTTTATTCTGAACTGCTAGAACTTCATTGGACCATGAGAACCTAATGAGGCACAAAGTGGCATTAAGCTTTAAAATCATTTAAACTGAGACCACATTAAGGAACCCAATGTACCCTTAGCAAAGACAAATCAGTCTCATACAGCATCCTAATATCTGCATATCTAGTGAGACTACCATGAGGTTAGAAGTGAAGAGAGACTTAATGACACCCAAGGTAGTCTAATTCTGTCATATACCACAACTTGGTGCAATTTATAGCTGCAGTGATAACTTCAACTTGTATGATTTGCTACATTTTCTTTTCCTAAAACTTCTTTATATATACTTCATTATCCCTCAAGAAAGATTTCTCCCACCAATGGCAACATATCGTAAAATGCCGAATCAAAAGCTTTAAACAAACTTTTTTCCAGGCACTTATCATCCAATTCTGCCAAAAAATACACAAACGGGTTTTTGTCTTTTACTTATACAATATGACAAAAATATCAATAATCAAAGTATTGTTTGTTTTCTTATAATAATATAATTGAGTTATCTTATAGTTTAAAAGTAAGGTTTGTTAAATTAAAATCATTAGGACATATATAAAAAGAAAACAAAACAGACACATCACAATTTGTTAAAATAAGTCATTGCATGAAATTCCTTGTATTCATAATGAATTCAAATAAAAAATATTAACAAAATTACTTATCAAATATCAATGTTTAAAAAGTAGAATTAAGAAAAGGTTGGCAATTCAAGGAATCAGATGAACACTTTAAGGTTTCCTGGATAGGACACCACAATTTCCATCTGATTTCCCCTTACCAGATTGTTAATCAAAGGGGACATGAACCAAAAATCAATAATTTCCAAACTTCCTTTCCCAATCAGGATTATATCTTAACAAAGCAAAACTTTTGCTTTCTAAAAGTTTTAGTAAAAAGTTTATATCTTTAAAATCTATTTACGAAATTTTGGGAACAAGGATTATCAAACATGCTTCTTACAACTTTTTCACTTTAATACACACAAATATGGACCTTTTCTTAATTGAATCCCAGAAAAAAAATCACTTTACATGGATTTGTTTAATTTATTCTCTTTTAACCAGCTATTAGATTGTCCCCATAATTTGGATCACATACAGAATTACAATAATACAGCAACACAAAAATAATCATGAATCAAAATGGTGCAACTCAGCATCTGAAGCACAGTGCTTAAAGTGAGGTATTCAAATTTATTGATTTGCATTATGAAAAAAAACAGCTGAGATAATGAAGTTATCTGAAACTTTAAATGACAAAAAACAGTTGAAGTAATTGATTGTGGTGCAGAGAGAAAACGTAAGTAAAAAGAAAATATATATCCGAAGAGTTAATTGAGACCGACGAATTGATTAAAGCACTTATAGGACATATGTGGAGAAAATTGATAAATGTGGTTGTGCCTTTGATCGACAAACTCATAGGGGATATCCAGAGAAAATTGTAGTGATTTCAGAAAGCACACTAGATAAACCTTAGTCCTTGAATTTCAACAAACAGAAGGCAATTTTAGACTTACAGACCAAAAAGTAATGAGGAGCAGCTTTCTAGGCAACCTTGATAGATTATTTTCTGCTTAATTACAAAAATATTAAACTCTTCAGATATCTTATTCCTATTATAGATTCTTATAATATTAAGTTTTATAAGGATCTGTTCCAGCAGATAAATCTGGAGCAAAAGTAAGTAGTATGTAATGCCCCAATCCCAATGCAGAGGAGAGATAAAAACATGTTTACCTCTATCTTATTGTCACCGAGAATAACATCAGACTTGATGAAATCATCAGAAGCGATCAATGTATGATCACCTTCAGTCTCTGAGACTGCATAACTAGTGTGGTCAATAACCATGGCCGCAGGATCCTGAAACCAACAATCAAGATTTAGCTGATAAGGCAAAATAAATTTAAGAAACAAGGTTATCCATATATCATTTACATATATACCAAACTACTTGCCTCATCAAAATCAACCCCACATTCAGTTGCGATCTCCCGAATCAAGTCGGAAGTAGACGAGTCTGCGGCCAATATCAAGTCATGCCCGGCGTCAACGAAATCCAGAACCGCCGCCAAGTCCAACGATCCACCAAAACCTACACAGGTTTCCAAATATTTTGACGCAATAGATCTCATATCGATGCCAAAGATCAAGACATTCCACTCGATCGCATCAAATTCAAATTTTTAATCCACAAATCACAACGTAAAAACACTATAAAAAGAACTTGAAGACAGATCAAAGAGGGCAAGAGATACTTACGCTGGACGGACGGGGAGAAGAGGATGAGGCCGTCGTAGAGGTACTGGCCGTACCGGCGTAGGGCGAGCCCAGGGTCGTCGGCGTGCCTGAAGTCGAGATCGTACCCTCGGGCCTGGAGGGAGGAGAAGAAGCGAGAGTGGGAGGACCGGATCGCCAGGTCGTCCACCAGAACGAGGAGCCGCCGATCGGTGGGGCGGTCAGCGGAGAAGGCGTTGCAGGGGAGGGGGAGGAGGGAGGTCAGTGAGAGGAGGAGAGGAAGGGCGAATACGAGGAGACGTACGAGCTTCGCCATTACTGCAGGCCGCCACTAGGGTTCTGGGGAAGGGCGGAGGGGTTTGGGAGAAGGGGCGAGGCGGAGGTCACGGCGAAGAGAAGACTCGCTAAATATGGGTCGCCTCTGACGAGCCGGATGGCGAGTTGAAAACAGGAAACGGGTAACAAGGGTTGAGCTGGACGGCTGTGATTTGACAGCTATGAAACTTATTTTAACACTTGGATTTAAATTAATTAAAGCTCACTTCACCTTGAGACATGCAGGACAATTATTTGATAGCTTAAAAAATATTATAAATTTGACACATGAGAAATTAGTCCGTTCTTGTTATATTTTCAAAAAAATTAATTAGTTTTATTATACCTTCTTGTTATATATGTTTGTTGGTACAACGATATTTTTTTAAAAAAACTTGGGATACGGTCTCAAATATTGAAAACCTTACCCAAGATTCATCCTTTTTCTTTACACGTTCCTACTATTAATATTTATCCAATCATTAATCATCCAACAATAATACTAACATTAGTGATGAATTGGTGCTGCTAAACTGGAACAAAAGAGAAGTTAGACATCATGCAACATTAACATAAACATAAAGCAACAGAAGGCACAACAAAATCTAGTGATGGTGTCTGTTTCCGTGTCCTACATCTGTTCTATGTCTTGTTATCAGCACAAGCAAAACATCAAGTCAAACGACCATAAGACATTAATCTCCACATTAGTTTCGCTGAGATGAAAATGTCAGCTATGGATTAAATTGTGCCACTAAAAGAAAGTTAATTAAACTCAAACAGGGAAACCGAACCAAGCCGACAGGACTCCCAAAAAAAAAAAAAATCCTGCAAATGCCACAGTTTGATCTGTTAAGGCTTCAGAAGCTTTGACTAATTCTTTCCGGGATAAGTTAGCTGAGATAACTTCAGATGCCCCAGTTTGATCTTCTCGCGTACGGTAAACACACCTCCACCGATGACCTAAGAGACATTGACTAATTCTTCTCTTTGGCACTAGTCCAAGAGCTAGTATAACATGGATATAACAGGGGAGCTATTCTCTTACACGAGAGGGAGAGAGGTGCTTATGATTGCAATTGGGTGATGTATGAGGGTTGTCCAACCTCCTTGCATCTTTGCATAGAATGAGATCGTGCAACACCGCAAGAAAGGAAGGGAGAGAGAAGTAAACCAAGAAGAAGAAGAAATGTAGAGAGGAGGAGTAAACCAAGAAAAAGATAGCTTGAAAAGAAGAGAAATACTTGGTCATTTTGCCTCTTTACTGCCTCTGATATCTAGCTAGGCTCCATCCCTAATCCTTCCGAGGCAAAAATAAAGGATTTTGAACGAGAAATGGACAGAGAAAGAGAGTTGCAGGAACGGAGAAGAATAGGAGGGATGACGTCGTGAAGCGATATTAATAAATTAAAATAAACTAAGAAAAAAAAGAAGAAGATAAAGAGCAGCATTGAGAAGACAACCATATGCCCGTCGACAACAGAGGTTATCCAAGTCGTAGACGTCAAAATCTTGTTTAGGCCTATAAATTAGGAGTTTGCGACAACACCTCTTTCACTTGATTGAGTTGATGTTGACCATCTCTTAATCAATTTTAATTTTAACTTTGTTGGGTCAATAATGATCAGTCCAAAATGAGATAAATAATATCGCATCCCCATCTTGTGCGCCTGACCCGATCTTAGAGGATCAATTGAAAGTTCCACGACTAGCTAACCGCAAGGTGACACGATAGACGAACAGTGCCCGACCTGACCCCTGACAACGGGCGGCTAGCGATATGACAGGGCAGACGCAACAAGTCGACCAACAAACAATGCCCCTGACAATGGGTGGTTGGCAACTTGTCAGGCACTATAGCGACGATGTGGCCCACGTACGATGAACTTGCCTACGCAGGTATAAATGTCCCCAAACCACCACTGGTCTGGTAGGCCAAAACCATACCTCTTCATCCGATCACACCGACCCTTGACTTGATTGACGGAGGGACTCAACCGAGCACAAATAGCTCGGTCAGGGTCTTTTTGCAAGAGGACGCATCGCCATCCAACAAGGAAGCCCACTAGAGATCGGGACAGGGCTGCCATGTCACCGAACCACGGAAGCGAGCTTATGCACACAGGAGATCTCATCAGGGTGATTCGCCATCCTACGTTACGGGGCGACCCCAACATTTGGCGCTAGAAGGAGGGTTCATGTCGCAAGTTCGCCTTTTCAATATCTTCCTCAGTCGGGTGACCGAGGAAGCGGTTCCACCTACCCCAACCATCGTAACCATGCATCAGATCGCGGCCGCACCCTCGGCCCCCATTTTAGGGCTCACAAACGGGGGACATTCCACACTGACTCCCGATAGATATTGGAGGTTGCTTTATAATCTCGGGCTCACCCCTCCGGGTCACACCGCACCCCAAACAGTTACAGTGGAGGCCTTCCTCGGGCTAGCCCATCAAGTATAGGCCTCGACAATGATGATATAGGCTATCATCCCCCATATTCCTCAGCTTGCCCAAACGACGACTCCCCCTCAATCAGAGCCCCAGTAGTCTCCGACCAACCAAGGTGGGTCTCAGGAACACTTAGCACCAGCCTGACCTGGCCCGACGAAATAGAACCCTCCCGAGATCTGGTCTGAGACCCCTTCGATCATCCCAGAGAAATCAACTACTCTGCACCTTGGGGAGGAGCACACCCCATAGGAGTCGGACACCTTATCGTCGAACTCGACCAACTTATTCGGAGTGCAGCTTCGACGCTTAAACAAACGGCTTAATGAGGTACAGAAGGAGGTTACCAAATTAAAGGAGGAGGCTGGTGAGAACTCCAAACATAAATCACCCTTTGCCTCAGAGATACACGACAAGACGATACCGACCAACTTCAGGTTACCCACCTTAGAATCGTATGACGGAAGCTCAGATCCGACCGAGCATGTGGTGGACTTTCAGGCTCAAATGACATTATACGACTCATCTGATGCACTTATGTGTCGGGTTTTCCCGACCACCTTGAGGGACTGGCTCGGATGTGGTACAATTGTCTCAAACCGACATCCATTATTTCCTTCGACCAGCTCGCAAAGGAACTAGAGCAAAACTTTCTGGCCAATGCCTGACCAAAGCCCACAGCAGCCTCGCTCCTCGACATTGCCCAAGGAAGGGAGGAGCCACTCGCCCAGTTCGTCGGCAGATTCACCATCGAAACAGGAGCAATCCCTGATGCGTATCTCTCCCTAGTTATCCAAGCCTTTCTGATGGGGATATGCTTGTCCAAGATGTTCTGGTCTTTGGTCGAAAAACCTCCGATCATAGTCCCTGAGATGATGCAGAGGGTGAACCATTTCATTGCATTTGAGACCCTGATTGCTAGAAAGCTCAAGGAGCAGAAGCATCCTTAAACAGAACAACCCCGAGGACCTACCTCGGGACCGTCAAGGAGGAGGATAGAGGGGTCGAACTTTAGCCACTCACAATCTCCGACAACTCCCCTTAACTCCACGCGGACCAAAATTTTCCTCCAAATAAGGGGGAAGGACTCTTGACGCCCCCAAATGGCATCAAGACCTGTCCCGAGGAAAGGGACCGGAGCAAATATTATTGTTTCCATTGTGAATACGACCATGACATGGAGGAGTGTTGGGACCTAAAGAACCAAATCGAAGACTTGATATGCTAAGGACACCTTGATCATTATGTCCAAAGGCGAGGAGACTACCCCATAGGCGACCAAAGAGAGACCGACAACCGCGCCCAATCGACCCAATTGAAAGACAAATTGACATCATAGTCGACGGACCGATTGCGAGTAGAGATAGTGCCTTGGGGCGCAAGGCCTATGCTAGGGCCACAGTCGAGAAGAGGTCGAGGCATTGCCCCAACCCCAAAATCAACTTCCAACCTAAGGGAGAAGAGTATCCAGATCATGACAACGCCCTGGTCATCACTATACGCATCGCCAATGCCCGAGTCAAGCGGATAATTATAGACATCGGGAATGTCACAAATATTTTATATTTCAAAGCTTTCCAGAAGCTAGGTCTAACTGACCAAGATTTAACCCCACTGACCTCCACGTTGGCAGGGTCTACAGGAGATTCGATCTCCCCTTTCGGAACGACGACCCTACCGTTGACGATTAGCGAAGAGCCATGCACCAAGACACTAATGGTCATTTTCATGGTGGTCGACCTCCCCTCGGCCTACAATACTATAATTGGCCGACTAACCCTCAACAGGCTGAGGGTTGTGGTGTCGACATTCCACCGCTCCATGAAGTTCTCGACTAATGCTGGAGTCGGTAACGCCTGTAGTGATCCACAGGAATCTCAACGATGTTACTTGATCACCACCACACTCCCAAAAAAACCCAGAACAATGAGCCTAGGAACCGACCCGAGAGGACCCAACAAACTCACTTTGAATCCTGAACCAGTCAAAGGTGTGACGGAGGTCGTCGCCGACCCCAAGCAGCCTGACCAAAACTTAAGGATCGGCTTGGCACTCTCAGGTGAACAACAAGTTAAGATGATAGAGTTTCTGGAAAAGAATGTCAACCTGTTTGCCTGGACCCCGGAAGAGATGCCCGACATTAACCTAGATGAGGCACAACACTACCTTAATATAACCCCCGGTGCCCGACCAGTCAAATAAAAGTTGAGAAGGTTCACCCTGGAGCACTAGAGGGTCATCAAGGAGGAGGTGGCATGCCTACTCGAAGCCAACTTTATTGCAGAAGTCATGTATCTGACCTGGTTGTCCAACGTTATATTGGTTAAAAAGCCCAATGGAAACCAGCAGATGTGCGTTGATTATACCGATCTAAATCGGGCCTACCCAAAAGATTATTATCCCCTACCTCAATTCGACTAATTAGTAGACACCACGTCGGGTGATACTGGAAAGGGAGAAAGAGGAATGAAATTCGAAAAGAAATGAGAGAAGCCGAAAGTTGATTTGTAGAAAAAGAACGAACGCAGATTCAAATTTGTGTAAAATGGATAAAAATAGCTCACCATCAAGTTTAAAATCGCAAGAGGATACATAAAATTCACCACCTCAAGGAAATTAGATAATGATACAGAACTAAATCAAAGGACTCACCACTCAAGGACGTATCCAAGAGATAGAGAGTTCTAGAGACTCCAAAGAGCTTTTACAAATATGATCAGTTATCAAAAGTTTTTTCTTCTAATCCTAAAACACCAAAATAAGTACTAGTGCATGAAACAACTTTTCATGCATAGGGAATTATGACGTTAAGTGCTTTCCATCTACCAACTAACCCCTTTAATCCATTTGCTTTCCATCTACCAACTAACCCCTTTAATCCATTTCTTAGTCATGAAGAAATGCATATTGAAATAGCTTTAACTTTATCCAAAGAATATGCTCATGAGCTATCATTTTTGAGCAGGCTGGGTTAAAACTTTGAAATATTATAATAGACTATGGGGAATACCATAGGATCAGCAATTTCTATATGATCTGATTTTAATAACTTAGGCGCTCCCGTGTCAATCTTCCCTAGTTGAAAAAAACTTGGCCTCAAGTCTTCATTTGTTCCGTTACCATGATAAGGATTTAAATCAACCATTTTGAATATTGATGACAAATCATAATCTTCAGGTAGCTTGATCTCATAAGCATTTTCGTGAATTCTTTTAAGTTTATTGATCGGATATTCAGTCTTTGGTTTTATTTTTCTAAATTTATCTGGTGATAATCTCTCGTTTCTTAGATAAATCCATATTAAATCACTCGTATTAAATTTCATATGCTTTCAGTGTTCGTTGGCAGCTTGTATGTATCTCTCACTTTGTTTTTCAATGGTTGTTTTAACTTTCTCATGCAACTTATTTATCTGTTTAGCTCCTTTATCCACATCTGCACTAATTTGTATAGTTATAGAATGAGTAACTAAAGCCAAATGGTCTATTGGATCTGCCTTAGAAATAAGATCATCGTGATACTAGATGTCTCTCAAAGGTGGAAGGTTATGTGAGATCTCTTTTGGCACAACATCTTAGAACTTCTCCATGATTGGTTTTATCATTGTTAGTGGCTCCTTGTATTGTTGTTCATTCTCCTCCACAGCTACTAGAGCCAAAATATGACCATCCATTTTTAATTCATCCGTGCATTCACTATATGAAATAAAAGATAAATAATAATCACCATAAGTAATCTCTTCCTCATAATGGCTTCATTTTTAGTGGCTTCATTTCCATCTCCGTCACTATGTTCTTGTAACGATCCTCCTATTTGGACTATCTGAAGTAATATGCCCAAAACCATATGATCCCTCACCCTTGTCTTCTACCTTCAACACTACTTTATTTTGGAGAATAGACTTAAAATTTTCTCTTCTTGTGTAACAATCTTTTGCACCATATTGAAAACCTCTTTCAAACTTTTACTGCCTCTGCACACTAATATCTCTTTATTTAAAATCAGAGCTTTTGAGAAAGATTTTCTTGCTGATAGTTGTCAGGTAAGTACTTTCTTTTCAACTCTCTTTTCAGTTTTTCCTATGTCACGATCTTACTCTTTTCCTCACATTCTCTTTGCTTCTTCAGATTTTCCCATAAAAAAGAATGCATTCATTCTGAGTTTTACTACCGCAAACTTTACCTTCTTTTGTTCTGGTAGTGTATGAAAATCGAATATTCTTTTTACCATATCAAGTCAATCAATAAAGTCGTCAACATTGATATTACCTTCAAACTCTGGAATATATAACTTTGGATTGTATTTGTTTCACCACTCATCTTGGTCTCTATGACTTCCTTGAACAGAACCAAACTTCTGAGCGTCACTTTCATGCTAATTTTTTCGACTTTGAAGTTCTTCAATGATTTCATCTTTTTTATGTATATTATGTAGTACTCTTTGTAGCTGCAACCTCAAGGATTCAATATCATCTTTATTGTCATTACCTTCACCAGCTACTTTTCCATTCCACCATACCATGATCTGTAGCCTTAAGCTCTGATACTAAACTGATACCGGGAAGGGAGAAAGAGGAATAGAATTCGGAAAGAAACGAAAGAAGCCAAAAGTTGATTTGTAAAAAAGGAACGAACACAGTTTCGAACTCGCATAAAATGGATAAAAATAGCTCACCATCAAGTTTAAAATCGCAAGAGGATACAGAAAATTCACCACCTCAAGGAAATTAGATAAGAATGCAGAACTAATCAAAAGACTCACCACTCAAGGATGCATCCAAGAGATACAGAGTTTTAGAGACTCCAAAGAGCTTATGCAGATACAATCATCTATCAAAAGTTTTTTCTTTTAATCCTAAAACACCAAAATAGGTACTAGTGTATGAAACAACCCTTCATGCATAGGAAATTATGACATTAAGTACTTTCCATCTACCAACTAATCTCTTTAATCCATTCCTTAGTCATGAAGAAAGGCATATTGAAATAGCTTTAACTTTATCCAAAGAATATGCTCATGAGCTGTCATTTTTGAGTGGGCTGGGTTAAAACTTTGAAATATTATAGTATACTGTGAGGAATACCATAGGATCAGCAATTTTCATATGATCTAATTTTAGCAACTTAGGCGCTCCCGTGTCATCGGGTTATGAACTGCTCTCCTTCATGGATTCGTACTTGGGATACAACCAGATCCGCGTGGCACCTCGAGATCGGGAGAACACAGTCTTCATCATGTATGTCGGCACTTACTGCTTCAAAGTTATGTCGTTTGGATTGAAAAATACAGGCGCCACCTATCAGAGAATGGTGAACCACCTGTTCAAGGACCAGATCGATAATACCATAGAGGTTTATGTTGATGACATGATTGTAAAACGCAAAGCCTCAGAAAACTACTTGAGGGATTTAGCAGAAACATCCTGAACCATATGACACATCGAAATGCGGCTCAACCCCAGCAAATGTGTCTTCGGGGTTACGTTGGAAAAATTCCTCGGCTTCATGATCCACCAACAAGGAATCGACACCAACCTAGAGAAGATAGAGGCGATCTTTCAAAAGAGGTCCCCCCAAATGGTGAAGGAAGTGTAGTAGCTTGCTGGGAGACTAGCAGCTTTGAGTCATTTTATCTCTCGGGCAGGTGACAGAACTTGCCCCTTCTTCCATACCTAAAGAAGACCAAAGATTTCTTTTGGACGCCTCAGTGTGAAGAAGCTTTCCCAGAATAAAGGCATATCTCTCCCAGCTACCCCAGCTATCAGTGGTCTCCCCGGGGGAACCCCTCGGACTATACATGGCAGCGTCGGCAGTGGCCATTAGCTCGGTCCTGGTTACACTCGCCGAGGCAGAAAGGCTAGTTTATTTCTCAAGTCACATCCTCAACAGACCTGAGGAGCAATACCCCCCGGTCAAGAAGCTGGCCCTGGTGCTGGTGATGGCCGCAAGAAGACTCAGACCATATTTTCAAGGGCATCCCATTAAGGTAATAACCGACTAACCACTTCGTCAAATCTTACCAAAATTTGATGTCGCAGGCCGTATGCTCAAGTGGCTGATCGAGCTGGGGGAGTTCGATCTCGAATACATACCCAGGATGGCCATAAAAATGCAGGTGATGGCAGACTTCCTTGCCGAACTTACTCCTAAGAAAGATCCAGCCGATGCGCTCTTGGTTTGGAAATTGTATGTGGACGGGTTAGCAAATGCCAAGAGAGGGGGTGCTGGCCTTGTACTAGAAAGTCCTATAAACCAGGTATATGAACAGGCCCTTCGTCTTGACTTTAAAGCCACCAACAACGAAGTAGAATACGAAGTATTGCTCTTTGGGTTGAGGCTGGCAGCGGAACTCCAAGTGGAGAAGGTCGAGACCTTCACCGACTCTCAACTGGTAGCTGGGCAGGTCCATGGAGAGTTCGAGCTCGAGACGACACCATGGCGAAATACTTGGCCGAGGCACAATGACTGATCAACACCTTTCGGTATTTCACCATCGTTAAAGTGCCGTGAACCGAAAATACGCCTATGGACTCCTTAGCGAAGCTTGCTTTAGACCAAAACACTTGCGAGCAAACTGTTCGCCTGACCAAGCTCACCTGACCTTCTATTAGCACGCCCGAGGTGGCGGCAGTAGAAACAGGGGAATGTTGGCTCGACCAACTTCTCCGATTTAAGACGGAGGGCGCCTTGCTTGATGAGCAAGCAAAGGTGCACTGAATAAAGTGGTCAGGATCCTGATATTGCATGATCAACGGACGCCTCTACAGGAGAGGCTTCAGCCGAGCTCTACTCCGATGCCTTCACCCGAGCAAAGCACAGATGACGCTTGCTGAGGTACACGAGGGGGTGTGCAAAGAACATATCGGAGCCCGCACACTCGCTCACAAAATCCTCAAGCAGGGCTACTACTGGCCAACAATGTGAAAGGATGCTCAGACCTATGTACAGAAATGTGAGTGATGTCAATATCACGCTCATGTGTCACACCACCTGACGACTCCCATGGCAACGACCGAGGCGGCATAGCCGTTCGCCAAGTGGGGAATAGACCTGCTCGGCCCGTTCCCCCTCGCCTCAGGACAGCGTAAATTCCTTATAGTAGGGGTCGACTACTTCACTAAGTGGGTTGAAGCCAAACCACTGGCCTCAATAATATAAAAGCAAGTCGAAATTTTCGTTTGAAAGAATATCATCACCAGGTTCGGTATACCCAAATTCATAATCATGGACAATGAGACATAATTCAACAACCAAAAGTTTAAAGATTTCTACCGAGGCTTCAACATCCAGCTTAAGTTCAACTCGGTCACGCATCCCCAAGCCAACGGGCTCGTCGTGGTTACCAATCGAGCCATCCTTGAAGATCTGAAGAAAAGATTCACTGGCGCGCAAGGAACTTGGGTCGATGAGCTCCCCAGTATCCTGTGGGCTTCAAGAACAACCCCAAAAACATCGATAGCTAAATCTCCATTCAGCCTTGCCTTCGGGACTGAGGCAGTCTTACAGTTCGAGATGGTCTTCCCGACACTCAAAGCCGAGCATTATAAAAAAAATACCTCAGATGTACAACTACGCGAGAACTTGGACTTGTTGGAGGAAAGGCGCACCGAGGCACACCTCTAGGAACTCACATACAAGAAAGCCATTGCAAGGCTCTACAATAGCAAAGTATGCCCTCAGCAAGTGACCACAGGCGACCTCATCTTGCGCAAAGCCGAGGAAAGTAATCCAACTTGAACTCGGGGTAAACTGGCACGCACTTGGGAGGGTCCGTATCGAGTCATCAAAATGGTTCGAGAAGGTACTTGCATCCTCGCGAACCAAGATGGCAAACAGTTGCCAAGAACCAATCCACGAAAGTTGTATGCATAGGTTGGGAACCAAAAGATTATTTTGCATTAAATGAAATGTCCAGTTACAAAAGTTGTCGATTACAAATTGTCTAGCCAGGTCAAGCCCCGAGACCAGGGTCAAGGTTACATGCAGAACACTCATGTCGACCTACCTAAATACCAAAAATAACAAAACTTTCGATCATTCCTTGGGGGGATGGAGTCGTCAAATTCTTGATGAGTCTCCATCGACACCGAGCTATCTTCAAGCTGCTCAGTGAATGGATCATTGTCGACCTCTAGGTCAGGATATTGGGCCTAGAAATAATCCAAGGCAACCCAATACCTGTATTTATATGAAACCTGCCCCATCCGTTGCAACCCTCACTTGAACCCGACCAATTGCTTGTAGTTGGTGACACTTTTGCCTGGTTGCTCAGCCTTAAGGAACTTGTTTTCCCTTATTAGCTTCAGCAGTTCGTCATCCGCCTTATAATGATCGACTCTCTGTTCTTTTAACTAGCTCTTCACCAAGCCGTCCCGAAGCTTGCTTAACTCCTTGTCGGCTTGCTCCAATCAACCGGTCAGCTCGTCCACTCTCAACCTCAGCTTGGCATTGTCTACTTGTAGCTCATCCATTTGCCACCGAGCCAGGTTCAGTTGTTTAGGGTCCCTTTCCGTCTTCAGCTTCTCGAGCTCCGCCTCGTGTGGGGATGCCCGGTTCCTCATATGGGTCACTAGACGACCCAAATCATGAACCCTATCTAGAAGAGCCATCTAGTAATGGTGCCCCTGGAAAAATGCAAAAGGTGGTCAACATAAGAAAAAGAGAAGGCAAGGACATTAAGTCCCGAGACATGACTTACCAGTGCGATCTGCTTCGCCGCTCAGGCTATAAGGACCTCCGAAGGCAAGGTGTAGAGGTTCTTGGCCAAGGTCGAGTGCAACACCCCCCGACCAAACTCCAAGGCTGCTTCGAAGTCATCCCAGACCTTAGCATGGTATAAGAGGTTCGGCCACCGAGCTCGCATCGCGACACTCGAATCATTCGGGGCCCAGTCAACCATCTGAAAGATGTAATAGCCCTCATCATCTTCACGAACCTGCATGTCACATAGGTCCTTCATCGATTTTGGTCGGCGGTAGGTGGGAGATGAGTCCTCCATCGAAACCTCTGGTTCTCTTTCCTGAGTTGCCCGTCGGGAGCTCCCCTCGCCGTGACAGGACTTGTGCTTTCTCATTGCTATTTTGACCTGCTTATTGAATCGGCCAGCAGCAACCTGGTCGAGAACTAGACTCCCGATGGGCCTTTTTGCCGATGTCTCCATGTGAATTACTTCAACCTTCGGCTGTGTACTCTTGGGTCCAACGGCAGGAGCACTCTTTCCGCTCGGCATCCTGGGCTTCTTATGCATAACGTTCAAATCCATAGCATCTATGTCCCGACCAATAAGTTAGGATTCTGATGACAGTCACGCATGCAACAAGCGTTAGAGTGCAGGTATATCTCGAGAAGCAAGACTGAGCCCGACCTCAACCAACCACTTCTCGGTCATATCCTGGATTGCCTGGAAAAGGGGAAGAATTCCCCTTAACCTATTGACCATGATAAACTACTCCTCGAATAATAAGGAGGGGACATTGCTGATCGGATGAATTGACCATTCGACTCTGAAACCCCAACTCGGGCCACTTACGAAGAAGTACCAAGCCTTCCAACCTTTGTTGTTGGTCGACACACTACTGACCTTAAAACTAGCCCAAGCTATCAAATTGTAAACCCCCTGACTCTTACAGAGACGAAAGTAAGTAAAGAATAGGGTTCGGGTAGGAATAATGCTGGCACCACGACACTCACCTAGGAACGCATTGAGATAACACCACGAGTTGGGTGCCATATGACTTGGAGAAATCCTCCACCTAAGGCACTCCACTATGATGGGATGCAAAGGGAAGTGCAAACCAGCCTCCAGCGCATCCACCGAGATACTTATCTCGGAGGGCCCGGGTTGGTAGGGCCGCTGCTCGGGCAAAGGAGCCCGAAGCATTACCCCTCAGGGATGCTATAGCACTCCTGGATGGACTCAAGAGCTTCCTCACTTATGACCGAGGCAATGTCGTGACAAGACTTCATAACTTCAAGATCCCTTCGCGATCGAGCGTCTGCTGGGGAAGGTATCCCCAAACATAATGACCCCGAGATGCTAGTTTCGGGACCCTCCGACTGCGTTCCTTCCAAACTAGCAGAGGGAACGACCATGACGCTAGACGAACCTAAGGAGGACATCCGACCTAATCAAAGGAGATGAGGGGGCGGAAGAAGGGGAACTGCGAAAGGCCGAGACGAAAGCAAAGGGAGTTCAGAAGAGCAAGTAAGGTCTCTGGCCATGGGAGATGAGGCTATAAAGCCTCTAAATGGCAGTTCACATGCCTGAGGTAGAGAGATAACACTGCCCAGGGAACCCACCATATCAATGAATACGGGTCCACATCAGCCCTAAACGGTCATTGTCGTCCACCGTCGAAATCACGAGCACAGCACGTGACAGCCCGAAGCACGACTCCGCGTGCACACAACCCGTGAAGGTCGAAATTCATGCGTGCTGGGCATGTGTAGTATACAAGCGTGTGTTCTCGAGGAACACCTCGATCACCATTAGTCCAGTCATGCTCGAGCTGCATTTTTCGACCATCGCCCATCCAATCATGCCTAAGACGCATCTGTCGGTCACCATTAGTTCGGTCATTGCCGAGCCACATCCCTCGGCCACCATCTGTTCAATCGTGCCCAAGCTGTATTCCTCGGCCATCATCAGTCTAGTCATGCCTGAGCTGCATTTCTCAGCCACCATAAGTCCAATCATGCCCGAGATGCATCCCACGGCCATCATCAGTCCAGTTGTGCCCAAGCTGCATTCCTCGGCCACCATCAGTCCAGTCGTGCCCGAGCTGCATTTCTCGACCACTATCAGTCAAATCGTGCCCGAGACGCATCCCTCGGCCACCATCAGTCGAGTCGTGCCCAAGCTACATTCCTCAACCACCATCAATCCAATCGTGCACGAGATGCATTCCTCGGCCACCATCAGTCCAGTCGTGTCTGAACTGCATTCCTCGACCACCATTAGTCCAGTCATGCCCGAGCTGCATTTCTCGATCATCATCAGCCCAATCATGTCCGAGACGTATCCCTCAGCTACCATCAGTCCAATTGTACCCAAGCTGCATTTCTTGGCCACCATCAACCCAATCGTGCCCGAGACGCATCCCTCGGCCACCATTAGTCCAGTCATGCCCAAGTTGTATTTCTCGACCACTATCCATCCAATCGTGCCCAAGACGCATCCCTTGGCCACCATCAATCCAATCGTGCCTAAGTCGCATCCCTCAGCCACCATCAGCCAGAACATGTTCTATCGATATGCCTCGGCTGCCACCAGTTGCTACAAGTCTGCAGTGTCTAAGCCAACCAACTCCCTCCAACATGCCCCAAAGATCCAAAGCTTCACGACAATCCTTTTCATTGCAATCCAAGCCCTGCTATAATCCTTTATAGGTGTGTCCCATAAAGAAACGACAAAAAGGATTTCTACAGGGGGGAGAGAATGATGGGGCCAATAATGGTCAGTCCAGAACAAGGCAAAGAACACTGCATCCCCACCTTGGCCACATCACAGTTCAGCCACATCGGGCATGTGTCACGCGCCCGACTCGACCTCGAAGGATCAACTAGAAGTCTTGCGGCTAGCTAACTGGCCCCCTGACAACGGGCAGTGGGTGACATGGTAGAGTGTACGTGCTAGGCCAACCATTGAACAATGCCCCTGACCCTTGATAGCAGGTGGCTGGTGACACAACAGGGCAGACACAACAGGCCGACTGACGAATAGTGCCCTTGACCCCTAACAATAGACGGTTGATGGCATGACAGGACAGACGCAATAAGCCGACCAACAAATAGTGCCCCTGATAATGGGTGGTTGGTGACTTATCAGGCATTGTAGCAACGATATAGCCCACATATGACGAACGCACCTATGTAGGCATAAATGTCCCCAGACCACCACTGGTTCGACGAGCCAAAATCATACCTCTTCATTCGATCACACCAATCCCTGACTTGATCGTTGGAGGGACTCAATCAAGCACAAACAGCTCGGTCAGGGTCTTTTTGCATAAGGATGCATCGCCATCTGACGAGGAAGCCGACTAGAGATTGGGATAGGGCCACCACGTCACTGGATCACAAAAGTGAGCTTGGGCACACAAGAGACCTCATCAGGGTGATTCGTCATCCTACGTTGCGGGGTGACCCCAATAGGTATAGATTTCAAAACTTAGTAGTTGTAATATATTTCTAAACCAAATAATTTTAGATACATAAGTTCCTATTGCAATATACTACTTTTGTTATTGATATTTTACAATGGACTATATGAAGCTCATGAAAAATAATATAAAAATATAATATGATGTAACTCTTTCTACCTAACAATAAATCCACTCAAATAAAAAAATATAAAAATATCAAAATCTTAAGTAAAAATAGCGGAAGATTTCCATTGCTACTTTGAGCTGAATTTCTATTGTATTCTTCATACATTTACATATTAAATTTATTTCATATACAATATCTAATTTAATTATAATCAAGTGCATTACTCCTCACAATCTGTTTGTAGAAAGTACTATCAATCGTTTTACTTCTGTTCAATGGAAATGTTAACACACTTGCTCTCATCCATTTTGAACCCTAAAAATTGTTTATGTTAAATATGGTAGTGACGAACAAATGACACATACATTGATGTAACACATATTTATATAAAGTTAGAAAAAAAATTTTCCTCAACTGATGAATGAGATATTCTCATTCAGTTAGAAATATGTTCAGCTAACATGCCCCCGCAAAATTGAACTCCTATCAAGGACACCGATCTTGGATCAATGCAAGGAAAAGAGTTTGTGGGCCAGAGAATTCATGAGAGAGTCAGCAAGTTGACTAGTCGTATGGACATAAGAAACACAAAACTACTAGTGGACGACTTAATCTCGTACAAAATGGAAGTCAATAATAATATGCTTCGTGCAGGAGTAGAAAATTGAATTCGCATAAAGATAAGTAGCACCAATATTATCACAATAAATAACAGGCGTAGAATCATACTGAATGTGAAGCTCCGTAAACAAGTTGGTGATCCAATTAAGTTCGATAGTAGTAGTGACAATAATATAATATTCAGTTTCAGTAATAAACGTGAGAATTATCTTTTGTTTCTTAGAACTCTAGTTAACTGGATTAGCACAAAAAAAATAATATACCCTGATATAAAGGTTCTATCATCAATATTTCTGGCCAAATCAGCATCGATAAAAGTATAAAGCTGGGAGGGGGAGTGTTTGTGAAAAAAAATATCATGATTGATGGTCCCTTTAAGATAACACAAAATGCATTTAACAGCAATCTAGTGTAAAGTAGAAGGTCGATACATAAACTGAGATAATTTATTAATTACAAAAAAGACGAGAAGATATAAACATAGTCTTGAGAAAATAACTCGTCGCTAAGATCCTTAAGAGAGAATCTATCGGCCAATTACTTAATAAACGCTTGAACCTCTATAGAGTTCCTGTGACAATAATATCGTGTTAGCGTAGAAATAGGGAGACATTAAACTTAGAGTTGATGAAGCCAACTGAAGATAAAAATAGACCAAGTTTAGTATACCAAGCCTGTGGAGCCTAACAGAGTCTATAAATGGTCTTTTCGAGTTTACAAACATGTCGAGGATATTAAGAATGTATAAAGTCTAGAGGTTGCTCCATGAATATATCTTCAGTGAGAGTCTGTTGTAAAAATACATTGTTAACATCTAATTGGCAGAAACACCAGCCTTTAGAGATTGCCAGACTTAGGATAAGCCAGATTAGTCAACACCAAGTCGTTAATAAAATCTTTTGACCACAAGTAGTGTTTTATAACGAGCAATTGAACCATCGAGGTTCTGCTTAATTCCAAAGGCTCACTTGCACCTAATAATGCTTTGTGTGGAATGAGAAGGGATAATGGTCCATGTAGCGTTATGAAGGAGGACATCATACTCCTCACACATGACTTTAAGCCAATATGGAGATTTTTGGGCATGAGTAAAAGATGTTGGTTCTGCAGATTCGAGGAAAGGTTTAGTGCTAACATGTAAGTTAAGAACTTGACATGGTTTAAAGACACCACTCCTAGAACGAGTTTACATTGGATGCTGGGAGGTTATATAGTATTGGGGGGTAAGGGCTGAGAGTTATCGCAGGTTGAGTAAAACAGAAGGATGGCAGAAGTATCATGGCGAGGTAAAGATAAAGGCTGTGGTTCTAGAGGCAATTGTACGGGAAGAGGAGGATCCAAAGGAGAGGAGGGAGAAGGAAGCTGCAGAACAGAAGTAACAAGAGAGTGTGGATCCGATGGAGATGCATAGGAGGATGAAGATGTGTTATAAGAATACAATGAGATGACAGATTGCTTTGGATCCCGAAAGAAAAAGACAAACTCCACAAATGTGACATGTCTAGAAACAAAGACTTTAGCAACGTGAGGGTCATAACACTAGAAGGTATTATGTTCAAGAGAGTATCCGATGAAAATGTAAGGGCAAGATCAATGTTGCATTTTATGAGAATTGTAGGGACGTAACCATGGTAACATAAACAACCAGATACCTTTAATATTTGTAGATTAGGACGTTTGTGAAATAGGTTTTCAAACGATGATTGATATTGTATGATACAAGTAGGCATACGATTAATAAGGTAAATAGTAGTTTGAAATACTATGGACTAAAGGGTAGATGGCAAGGAGGCCTGATGGAGCATTATTAAATCAGTTTCAATAATATGTCGATGTTTACGTTCGGTAGAGCCAACCAGTTGAGGAGTATATGGAGAGGACTTGAGATGTTGAATATCGCAAGCAGACAAACACGATGCAAGGGCTTGATATTCACCCCGCCATCATAATAGACGATTTTAATGGTAGTTTGAAAGTAGTTCTCAACTAAGTTTTTAAAGTTGGAGAAAACAACTACGATATCAGACTTTTGATGGATAAGATATAACCATGTGTTCCTTGTAAAATAGTCTACAAAGACAACATAAAACCTAAACTTGTCAAAGGAGATGATTGACATAGGATCCCGAACATTAGTATACATAACCTCAAACGGTTTAGAGCAGGAAATAGAGGATTTACCAAAAGGTAGTTGATGACTTTTATTACTAATACATCACAGTGAGTAATAACATTACTAGATTTAAAAGTAGGAATAGAATAGCGAGAAATCAATTTTTGTTGAATAGAAGTCGAGGTATGACCAAGACATTGATGTCATATGTCGACTGGAGCAACAGTGGAAGAGTGAGCAGTAGGTCGAGTGATATACAATGTTGACGACCATTTGTAGATGTTGTTTTTATTCATACCTTGAACCAAGGATACCCCCATGCTTAAGTCATTGACAAAAAAATAATCATGAAAGAATTCAATGAAGGTATGATTTTGTTGACAGAATTGAGAGACAAAAATAAACTTTCTTTTAATATGAGATGCACACAAAACATTATCGAGTGTGAAAGAAGTGATATGAGAATTAAGCATCATAGAACCAATATGAGTGATAGGAATTCTTTTACTATCACTGATGACAATATTTTCATTTCCGCCATAGCTATTATAAATTGACGAGTTCTGACGATCATAAGTGATATGGTGGAAAGCACCAGAGTCCATAATCTAATTGGATTGACTATCAGACGGAGTAGTCATGACATATGCTTGAGGCTAAGTTGACGGAGCTGAGAGGCGAGGTCGAGATCGACAAACTTTTACAGAGTGACCAATTTTGTCACACAACTGACAAACGATCGGTTGATAAAACGTAGGAGGAGGAGGACAAGGGTAGAAGGAAGCACTCTGACGATGGTTGAAGGATGGATGATGTGGAGGAGGAAGAGATAGGGTGGTGCCCATAGAAGGAGGAAAGCTGGCCACACCTTTTGAAGCATTCTTATTGTATTTGCGGTTTTGTCTTTTGGATTTTTGGTTGAACTAAGCTATGATGAGAGGTTCTGGTAGCTTATCGTCATGCTTCAGGTAAGCTTCATAGTTTGTCATCTCTTCGTAAAGTTCTTCAAAGGAGATTAGAGAGTCGCATGCTCGAAGTGCTGTTGCCAATTCCTTAGATTCTGCACTCAGTCCATTAAGTATGTGGACAATAACTTCTTCATCAGTGAGGGACCTATTAAAGTTAGGTCGTTGATAATCATTTTGATATGTTGTAAGTAATCGACAACAATACTTCCCTCCTGTTTTAAGTTCATAAGGCTATAGAGTAGTTCAAGTATGCGAGTATGTGAGTGATTCGCTAAGATAGTTTGTAACTTGGTCTAAGCTTATGCAACAGTAGCATAGGAGGACACAAGTGGGGTGATGGAACCAACTACAGAAACCTGAATTGCTTGGAGAATGAGTCGATATTGATGTAACCATAGCTTATAGGCTGAATTTGGTACTGGGCTAGGTTCTTCTGGAACATGGATCATTACTGATGGACAACTAAGAGAGCAATCAATATAACCCAATAAATAATAACCAAATAAAATGTTAGAGAATTGAACATGCCATGATGCATAGTTATCAACTTTGGATAACTTCAAAAAGGATTATGGAGACAACATTGATGGAAATAAATCTTAGATGCGGAGAGTGAATGCCAACAAGAAAGAGAGTTGGAACATCATAGGTAGGTAGATGAAAAAGACATCGCATCTACGTGATGTGATAAGGCAGACTTAAGAACACAGTACTACATGAGCGATGAGGTATTAGAGAGAAATACAATTTCAAACCAACGCAGAGTGGACGGTTCAGAAGCTAGAAGGTGTGCTACTATGACATTTGTGGTGCTTCAACTTGCAGCAAGACTGCAAAACGCTTGCTGATGCCGCTCCTCGAGCTGCAGGCTCGGAAGGAGAAAGAGGAACAGACGGTGCTCAGGCTGCAGAATTACGAGAACTCAAAGCTGAAAGAAGGGCTTGCTGAGAGCAATTTGGGTCTCCGGCTGGCTCCTTTTGGACCAACTCTTCCTTCTCTGGATGTGTGATACGTAGAGAGCATCAACATCCAGCCCTGTTACCTAAACATTACTTTCTGCATTCTTAAGCAGATCCAAAATGAAACTAGCTGATTTCACAGGCCAACGCACCTGTCCAATTTGAGTGACGGCCCTTGGCTTGAGCCCGTGCGGCCTACACCTCCTCCAAAAAGGAATCGCCTGCTTGTGAGCAATTGCACCCCAGTTCCTGGAGCTGTAAGGCCAGATGGAAGAGAGGAAGGTGTCGCGTTTGTTTTACTTCGTCCAGGTAGAAAACAAGCGACGAGTTCAGTTCCGGTAGGCCCTGCTTCACCACGGTCCCATGCTGGAAGCTGAAGAAGACGAATTTTCGCAGGAAGAGGGAGAGGTTGGTACTGAGGCTGATGACCCTCACCGGCGTGAGGATGGTGCTTCTGCTGCACTATGGAGAACTGCAAAAGTAGCAGAGAATCACACCGAGGAAGTAGTTCCGAAGACCGTCAAAGGGACAGAGAACGGCAGTGTTCGGCCGAAGCAGAAGAGCAGTGTTCGGTCGGCCTGGCGATCTCTGATGATAGCAAGTGACGGAAGTTCTCTGGGTTGTTCCAGGCTGAAGCAGAAGAGGGAAGGTGGGAAAGGAGCATCGAGGCCGAGAGCACCAAACCAGGGCTCGTCCTGGTGTAGCGAGGAACCAGTACACCTCCTGTTGCAACTGCAACAGCGCTGCAAACGCGGCAGATTCTGCTTCTGGAGCAGCGATATGACACTGATTGTTGGAGCAATAGAGGAGGCCAGTGTAAAAGCCTTCGTCTGCTGCAGCAGGAGTAGGGATGGTCGGCTACTCGTCGGAGCTAATGCGGCAGTGGTGGAGCACGAGAAAGACTGCCTCGTGCGAAAGGACTTCTTGTGGACGAGTTGAGGGAGGAGGTGTGCCGTCGGTGGTAGCCGCCTCGGGAAGAGCAGGGGAAGAGTGGGAGAGTACCAGGGAGCAGCCGGAGATGATGGGGAGACACTCGGTGCAGGTAGGAAGAGTCGACTGCCGTGAAAGGGGCGTCGATGCTGCCGCCTAGAAGAGGAAGGTGAGATTGGTCCCGTACAGTTCTTTGAAGGCCCGGGAAGTTGACCTCTGAAGCTGATGGTGCTCGGTGAGATATGTTGTGCTCGAAACGGACTCTGATCAATCCCGTATAGTTCTGCGATTGTTGGGTGAGGAGGAAGAAGCCACCGCTGCAGGCGAGGGAGGGAGGTGTCGATGACGTGACAGGCAGCAGAAAGCTGTGCACTGGGACCTCACAGAACGCTGGACCTGTTCGGGTCAGGCAGGCGCCGAAGGAGAGACGGCATCGGGAAGCTGGTGCCGATACTCGTGAGTCTAGGAGCAGCCGGCGACGGGAGGAAAGGAGGAGGAAGAAGCAATGTCGCTGCCGAAACGCTGCTGGAAGGAAGTATAGTTCTTCGCCGCAGAGGAGGAGGTAGGACAGAAGAGCCGCCACCAGACCATGACCGTTGAACAGAGGGAGAACGATCTAGGTCAAGTCGAACTCGTTGAGCCGGTACGCTGACCGGATTTCTTGACAGACGCCGCCAGGTTGAGCTGGGTCAGAGGGACGCCCTTGGGTCGGCTAGTGATGCCGGAGGTGTGCAGGAACAGCGGAATCGGCCGGCGGCTGGGAGGGCCACGGAGGCGCCGGCGGAGAGGGAGGAGATAGGTGGCAGGGAGCGAATACAGCAAGAACAGAGGATCACGTCCTCACCGCTAACGGAGCGCTGAAGGAGGAGAAGTAGCAAGGTGGGTTGCAGTGGGTGACAGCCTTCGTCGATCTCAGCTTCTTCTCTTCGTTGACAGGCTCCTGCTTCCAGATATTCAAGTGGGACACAACAGGCAGTCCCCAAATCAAAGAAAGAGCTTACTGTTATTGGACAGCAACATGAATCACAGCGGTGACTGAGAGCGGTGCGTCGTCCGCCTCCACCCGCTCCTCGTCAATCACCAGCTTGGGTGCCTAGCCACGAAGAGGAATCCCTGCCGGTGCCGGTGAGGTGGGCGAGTTGAGGCTGGAACTGCTGCCGGAGGCGTCGAAGGTGCAAACAACGAGAGAAGGTTGCAAGGCTTGGGGGGCTCCCAAGGCTTTAGCACCGGGTTCTTGGTTCTCTCGGCTCTAATCCGAGGCTGTAGGAAGAAACCGCATCTCTCCTCGGCCGCAGATGAGGAGGAGACGCCGCAGCGGGTTCTGTCGGGCTCAGATACCATGTTAAAGATGGGAAGTCTTTTCCTAAGAGATAAAACTTGTTTTTGCCTCTTGTTGCTCAATTGCAATGCTAAGATGATATACCATCAAACTCAAAATAAGTTATATCAAATTTCTTTTTTAGGAACTCCTGAATTATGTCAAGATTATTACTAGGATAAATCATATGATCTACATATAAATAATTAATTAATATCTTTCATGTCTCTCCAAATTTTACAAATAATTTATGTTCAAAAGAGTGTTTTTTAAATAACTTTATCATTCTATATAACTTTATCATTCTCCAAATGCTTGCTTTTTTAAACCATATAGTATCTTTTTTAAATCTGTACACTTTATTTTGAAATCCTATTAGCATAAGTCCAAGAGCTTGATTAACGTATACTTTTTCCCATAACTCACGCTATAAAAAAGATTAATTTGATATATAACTGATATACTAAGTTTTTATTTTGTGCTGCAAGAGCAAGTATTAACCTTACTATTTCTTATTGTGCAATTGGTGCAAACACCTTATTGTAATAATTTTTTCCTTTTTATAGCCTTTTGCAATTAGTGCATTTTTCAACAGTTTCATCTTGTCTCAAATTTGTTCTTTAGATTTACGCTTTTGCTTTTGGGTGGATCACCAAACTTGATTCTTTTCAATATTATCAATCACTTTTATATTATTCTCTTTTATTTTTTTATCTTTTAATGCCTCTTCAAATGTAACTAAATTACCATCAATAAACAGTGCAAAGTATAGTAAGATATTATCATATTCTTCTTTTCATCTGCAAAATCATAAAGATCAGTAGCATAATCTTTAATTCATCCTCGTCTTCAAATTATTTTAGAAGTAGAAAGATAACAGTGTTGAAGATTCTTTTAAGATTGATGGGCCTAGAAAATCTCTAGTCGGGGAAGAAGATCCTTCTGATGTACATGTCTCCTTGATTGAGTGGCCATCTATAACTTCATTATATACATTTGTTTAAGTCAATGAGAACAAATTTATCTATATCTACAATCCACTTAAAAGCTTTTTCTTCAACAATAATAATGTTCGTATTGATTATAAAATTTATCAGTGATAGAATTATAGAGCTTCTAAGCTTTTAAACATTCATTATAGCCCAAAAATACATAGGCTCTTGCTTATCATCTAACCTTTTTCTTTTCGCATATGGAACCCAAGCATAAGCAATGGCAAAAAAAAAAAAACCTCTAAAAATGACTCATATTAGGTTTATAATTATTTTATGCTTCTTCATGTATCGTATTTATACTTTTTGAGAGGTATAAATTTAAAATATATACACTATGTAACCTTTGTCCAAAAATTCTCAAATAATGATTTAGTTTTCAACATACTTCTGATCATATTTATTATCATTTTATTATTTCTTTTAAAAATATCATTCTATTCTGAAGTACATGTAGCAATCAATTATTTTTTTTACTATCATGATTTTTGTAAAATTTATTAAAATTATTAGGATTTTTGTAAAATTTATTAAAATTATTAGCATCAAGTTGGCTTTAAGGGTGGAGAGGGTGAATTAGTGCAAAAGAATACTCTATTTAAAAAATATAATTAAGATAAAAATTAAAATTTAAAGTATTTTTCTTCAAAATCAAGTTAAAGAATAATTAAACTTAATACGGAATGAAGAATCTCAATCTAGTCACATAATGCTAAAATAAAAAAGCAAGTAAATAAGACTCACAGATTTATAATGGTTTGATTACAACTTGACCTATGTCTAATTTCTGGGTCCTCCTTCGTGGAGGTTATCGATGTCTACTAATGATCTTCTTCTATTAGTGAAGATCAAAACCATTTATACATTTCTCTTATTTCAGGCTCAGGAGAATAACCTTTACACTCTTCTTTTCATAGGTTCAGGAGAGAAGCCTCTACGATCTTTCACTCTTCCCTTGATCTTATTTTACACTTAAAACTCACAAGGGAGGCTCTTAAATTTTATAAAATTTTAACTAAGATTACGATCACTTTTTTTACAATTTCTTTCTCTCCAATACAAGAATACTTTGGGTATTTATAGATTCTAATTGGCTTTAAAAAATAGAATCAAAATTTAAGCTTTACCAAAAAACCTGAGTATGAGCGATATTACCACTGGCACCAATGGTACCACCACCGATAACCACCCAAAAACTTGGGCAGTGGCAGTACCACCATCACTTGAGTGGTACTATTATCGAGAATCTTAGAATAGTACTTTTTCCTATATTATTTAATACTCGACTTATACCTCCTATTGATTATTTTCCAAGTCAATGAAATGAGCTCAACTTAATCTCAATTTTCATTCTCATTTCAAAAAAAAAAATTTAATTTTTCAAAAATACTAGAAAGTAAAGCATGATTTTTTATTTTATTTCAAGCCCCAATTCAAGAATAGTCAATATTCAATCATTCAATATGCAACCTATTTCAAGTCAAGATGTAATCATTCAATCCATTTAATGTAACATTCAAATCAATCATTAAATATACATGCCAATAATTTTCATTCAAGTGATTAATCTTATCTAAAGACAATATACAACTCATTTATTATTTAAAATCAATAATCATTGAACTTTTACAAGCTAATCAAAATTTAATCAATACCAACATACAAGCCTAACATTCAATCATCATCAAAATCTCTTTCGTAAATTTCAATGTAGATAATTTTCCATTAAAAATAACTAAGGGTTTTTTTAAATTTATTTTTGTACTAGTATGCTCTAGCTATGTATCATAAAAAATAATCAAGATTAATTATACAATAATAAGCCATCAAAAGATTCATTGTCAATAATTTTTCTTGTTATCGTTATTTAAACTAGTAAGCTTGAAATGATTGTTAGATCTTAAGTCATTTGTCTGAAGTATCTACTTTAAAGACACCATTTAGTTCTCAGTCTTTGTTAAAAGATAAATCTATAAGTGTGAGAGTTTTGATTTAGGTATCCATTTGATTTTGGATCACTCATGGAAAGTTCTACCTAATTTAACTAAAGTCATTTGGTTGTTTATGTGAACCATACTTTCTAAATAAGCATCTATAGGCAAAGTGTGCATATCTACTATAACGAAGATAATTGACTTTTGTTATTGTTACTCACGAAGCCAATACCTTCTTTCCTATGAACATGTTGGCAAAGATCATGTTTAAAGATTTATTACCTATTTAAACTTTTCTAGAGTTTGTTATAGTATAATATTTTCCTTTTTAATTGCTTGTAATGACTCAAATTTAGAATAAGAAATGCATGATGTTATTGTTTCGTGCATGTTGTTAATTTTACTAGCAAGTAATGGATGTTCTTCTTAATTTATAACTTTTGCTAAGCTTCTTAAATTCATTAAATAGTTCATGAGAGATATTTAACAATTCTTCAAGAGTAAAGGACAGGTGAGTTTCTTACTTCATTGTCAATGGCTATAAGTGCATAGTCATCTACTTCTTGATTGTGCTCTTCATCTTCATAATACCTCGACTTTTTATATTCGTAACAAGAAATTATGTCCATTTTAAGTTTATTTTTATATTTACTTTTATTAATTTATTTAGTTCTTTTGTCATAAGTTCAAATCTGTAGTCCTCATCACTCAAGGTTTTACTCGAGGAGTCAT
This sequence comes from Ensete glaucum, assembly GCA_021527575.1. Lineage (NCBI taxonomy): Eukaryota > Viridiplantae > Streptophyta > Magnoliopsida > Zingiberales > Musaceae > Ensete > Ensete glaucum. Next base: position 30,103,645 of record CM038557.1, read on the forward strand.
TTGTTGTACTCAGTGCCAAGTCTTTCCTATTCTTTAGAAGGTGTTTATCTTTGGTTCTAATGGCAATGTCTTTTGGAAGGTTTTCTTCAAGTTTATCATTTTTACTTATTTTATTTATTTTTAATTCATTTAATTTAGTTATATTTTCATGTATGACTTCTAAATGAAAACTCGATTAAATTCATTTTTATCTAAAGCGCAAAACAAAGATTCATAGCTTTGGTATTTAATGAAAATATGTCTTTTATTATAATTCTAATCATTTATAGGATTGGATGACTTCTAAAATCTATTTTCGATGATATTCCATAAATCAAAATCCAACGAAATTAAAAAAATCCATATTTTAGTTTTCTAAAAAGGTGTAGTTTATCCCATTGAACTAGGAGGATGTATGATGTATTAACCCTCGTTAATATAAAAAAAACCATTAACTCGCTTTAGTATTAATTCAATTGAGTGTAACCGACTCTGACACCAACTATTAGAATCGAGTTGGCACTAAGGAGGGGGCTCAATTAGTGTAAGTGCAAAGAGTACTCAGTTTGAAAAATATGCTTGAGGTAAAAATTAAAACTAAAAGTGTTTTTCGTCAAAATCAAGTTAGAGAGCTATTAAACTTAAGACTGAATGAAGAATCTCGATTTAACTATGGAATGCTAAAATAAAAGGCAAGTAAATAAGACTCACAAATTTATAGTGGTTTTATCACCAACTTGACTTGCGTCAACTTCTAGAGTCCTCCTTCGTTGAGGTCTACTAGTGTCCATTCATGATCTTCTTCCACGGGTGAATATCAAAACCTTTTATACGTTTCTCCTTTTCTCAAGTTTAGGAGAATAACTTTTACACTCTCTTTTTCACAGGTTCAAGAGAGAAACCTTTACAATCATCTACTCTTCCCTTAATCTCATTTTATATTTGAAGCACACAAAGTAAACTATCAAATTTTACAAAATTTTAATTAAGATTATGATCATTTTTCTTGCACTTTCTTATCACTTTATTACTCTTCAATACAAGAATACCTAAGGTATTATAGACCCAAATTGACTTTAAAAAATGGAGCCAAAATTCAAGCTCTATCGAAAAACCTAGGTACAGGCGATACTATCGTCAACATCGATGGTACCACCGCCAATAATCGCTCGAAAACTTGGGTGGCGGCAGTACTACTATCAGGAATCCCGAAATAGTATTTTTTCATACTATTTTATACCTAACTTGTACCTCATGTTGACCCCTTTATAAATCAATGAAATAAGCTCAACCTAAGCTCAAATTAAACCCTAGGTGTACCTATTGCCTCTTATTTAATTAATTTAGATTTTTCTAAATCTAACTCAATTAAGACTCAAAAAACTCAATTTCTAGCTACAACATACCAAGACACAAGTATAATCATTCTTGTTGTTCGACACATCAATCGATCTTCTGAACTCCCGATGGACTTCTCAACATCCTCTAGCGAACTCCCGGTGAGTCACTTGATTATCTTCCAATGAACTCCCGATGCACTCCCGGTAAGCTCCTAATCACCTTCGACGAGCTTCCGGCAAGCTCTCAATCACCTTTGGTGAGCTCTGATAAGCCCCTGATCACCTTTGACGAGCTCCTAGCGAACTCCCGGCAAGCCCCCAATCACCTTCGGTGAGCTTCCGGTGATCTCCTGATGAGTTCCCACTGCATCGTCCGAATTCGGGCCAAATGCCTGAATTTGATGCCGACTCAACATTAGATTGTATTATCTTTTCACCCTCATAGTTAATCCTGTATCACTCATCTCTAACACACATGTTAGATCATAAAACTCATCAATTGATTTTATCATCAAAATCCAACATTCAACAAAAATAATTAGAATTAATTTTTTCCCATTAATTTTTAAAATCTTAATGTAAAAACACTTTCTTTTTAAACAATAGATTTAGAAAATATAAAATAACTTCATAATTTTCCTCAAGAATATATATCTGTTTCTGTACTGATATCACCAATAAAAATGAGAAAATATTTTTTGTTACCAAATAAAGTTGGATCAATCAGTTTATAGATATTTAAATGCACGACTTCTAGTAAATTTTTAACTATTCTATAATTATTTTTTGGAAAAAGATAATAATATTGTTTTCCTCACACACTTCATTAGAGGTATTAATCATAAGAATACATGTAAACATCTTTTTTTGTTATAGTATTTTTTAAACATAAAAATATAAATGATCAAAACACAAATGTCATAACTAAGAATCATCCTTAGTTTCTGGATTGAAATAGGAAGAACGGTCACTATGAATATGCAAAGTAATCATTTTATTTCTAATGATATCAACGGTACCAATGACTCAATGCTATCATTCTATAGATATTTTTTTTAATAAATTTCATAACCTTTTTCTATCAACTATCTCATACTCAATAATTGCTTTATAATTTAGACACAGAAAAAACATTAGCAATATATATAATAATGTCATCTTTTATTCTAAAATATGTATCTTTCTTATATCTTTAATGTCAATTATAGAATAAGGGTTCATCTAACTAAAAAAAAGAATTCTATTTTCAGCCATGTGATTACTAACTTCAAGATCCAAATACCATATACAATTAAAAATATTTTCTACTATATCACAGACCCAAAAAAGATTTTCCTGCCTCCTTTTTCTTATCATCAGCATGACTTACAGGTTCTTGAGTGAGCGGATTTTTGAAACGTTTGTAATTGTGCTGATCATAATATTGTAATTTTTGAGCCTTATTTGTATTGTGATGACCGCGTGATCATCATATCCTTTTTTGTATTTTGATTTTCATATATTTTTTATTTTCATCTGTGTCTCTCTCTCTCTACCACGATTGACACTTATGCCTCTTCCTCTACCTCTAAAGCTTCTTTTGCCAAGTAGCTATCAAAAGGGCGTGCTTAAGTTGTCTACGTAGAAAATCATAAAGAATCCATCAATTTATTAATGTTTCATCTTATCAATATTTTTGACTCGTAGATTGTTCAAACATAGAACAGTAGAGTCTTATCATGTTGAAGCTATCCAAGGGTAAACTGTCGAAGCAGAAGAATCGAACATTATGTCAAAAAAATATCATATTGAAAATTAGACATCGAGCCAAAAGATTGGTTGGCATACAAAAGATTGGAGTTTGTGCTATAAGTTCGAACATGTTGGAAATATTGGGTATTATGCCAAAAGATCAGATATCATGGGAAAAGTCGACATAGCGATAGATCACATAATATGTCGATGAAATGAATGATGTTTTGGAGGTTCGAACGAAATGCTAGAAGATCGATCAACTTGCGAGAATGGCATACAACGTGCTTTGAAATTGTATTGAATGATGTATTGTTAAAGTTTTGATCAATATGGTCTTAGATCAAATTGAGTTAGTAATGGGGCAAAACTATGTCAACATACATATTTAATATATATCTACATCGCATATATATATATATATATAAAATAGGTGTATAATCATATATCACATATCACATTTGTATGTCACATCGGATGATCATGAACCATCACCTAATGTGATTAGGCCTGAGCCAGCGGGCTGATAGGATCTATGTGTGTATCGGCACATCTCCATTCCTTGTGATCATCATTTTCACATTATCGGTTCCGTCAGTTCCTCAACCAATCACCATGTATCTCGATCGCCTGCCACAATATCATGGGTCTCACTGACTCCTCCATAAAATTATTATGCCTCTTCGTGTAATTACAACATAATCACAAGTATGCAGGCTTGATAATAAATGAGAAAAACAGAGGCTCGTATGCCCCAATAATATAATAATAATCATATATACACATTACAACACATGACTCATGATCATTCGTCCATATCATATATCACATGTACACATCATCATATAGGACTACTAGATAATTAATAATTAATTAAACTATTTAATTAATTAGTTTTGAAAAAAAATTACGGCACCTACCATAGGATTCCTAATATGTCAGGAAAAGGACTCCTTGTGTGGCTAGGAAACCCTAGTTACAAGGAGCCCCCTAGGGCCAAGAGTATCTGGCCACAAGGGAATCTTGGGTGGCTAGGAAGCCCTAGCCCCCAAGGAGTTACTTTGCAGCCAACCAATTATCTGTAATTTGCCATGGGCGGCTAGCAAACCTTGCCCGCCCAAACAACCTTTACGGCCAAGAATTCCTAGCTATATGATTACCTCTATCAGCCAAGAGACCCTAGCCGCCAAGGTTCCTCACGCAGCTAGGACTCTTGGCTACTTGGGAGGCTACTGTCATAGTTAAGAGCTTGCTGCTCTAAGCCTTGCAACCTTTGGCTATGCCGAGGCAACTTCCTTGCTCTTAGCCAAGGGTGCAAGCAGCCTTTAGTCACGATGCAAGGTAGCAATAGTTATTGCCCTTTCCCCATAGTTGTTGCCCTTTCCCCTCCTTTTTTTGCCAACAAATTTGATATCAAAGGACCTTAAACACCTCTCTATAGCACCTCTTCATAGTGAAAAAAGTGCTGTCCAGATTTAAAAAAACTATAACAAATCGTAGCAAGGTACACAAAAAATAATTTATACATTTAAATCTCATCACATGCAGTTTAAAACCAAATCTTCTACATGAGCAACCTAGTTCTGATGTCACCATTGGGAAATAAGTGGGAGAGAATCACATGCGTAGTGGAAGAAAATAAAATAGGTTTCTCACATATATCAAATCGTCGTGCAAAGATTGATGTATGAAAAAATTGTAAAACCAAAAACTATGATACGTGAGAGATTGATTACCTAGGGAGATTATATATCCATGAACTTTCAGATCCAGATAGAGAATATGAAGAAGGCCAAATGTCCTCCTCTTTATTGGTATTCACATGATGAATTGTTATAGTGATGCTCCTCCAATCGTAGTCAAAATCTCATAACTCTTGTGTAGCTTCTCGCAGCGAATGTAGAAAAAGATCTTTAATCTTCATCACTGCCCTCTTACAGTAGAGAGGGGCTAGTCAACTACGTATTAGTTACAGGTGCCCTGCAAGCCAATCACGTGAGTGATGGCATATGTGATACACTGTACAGTCTTTTTGCATTATTATTATTGGCATATTCTCACATTATATTATCTGTTGAATATATAATGTAATGTTCTTGGTTCTGTGTAATGGAAATCAGATGATGATGAGATCATAATAATAAGACTAATTTATCTTTAAATATAGATTATAAATAATCCTAATCATAGATTACTCGAGAGGGATATCAAGATAACCGGACATACCGGTATGCTGTATCCCCGTACGATGGAGTTGGTTGGTCTCATAGCCACTTATGTAGAGACACTAAGGATATAGTATAAGTGCTTATTAGAGAAGGAGTTCACTAATTGATCTGCTTATGGAATGTTGTATGGTTAATTATACCTAAAGTTAGACAGTGATTCTGTAGTCCTATTTGTATGTCTGGTCCTTCGACTCGAGACACCAATAATGCCTTGTTTTAATAATCCTTTTTTTGATACCAAACATACATATTTGAAAAGTTTTAGATCTGGTACAATCGGTTATTGGGATCAGTAGCCAATCTTATGAAGGTAATTGAGTGTCAATAAATGATCATCCATTCTCGGTATCATGAGAGAAATATCATATGTGCTCTTACTCAGGCAAATCCCTAATTAGGTTGTTTGTATTGAGAGAAGGAGTTCTCCGGGGGAATCTGATTAGAGTGAGACTTGGACTAAGGACCGATTTGATCCTAACAAGGTGAACCTCGAGGTGCTTGGCCAACTCAATATATGTTGTGACTTAATTTACTCATATAACGATAGGAGGCCACATAGTTCAATCTTGTTGTCTTATACTCACCATCTTAATATTATCATAGGATGAGGTTTTTGTTTTATTTCGGTCTCCTAATATGTCGTATCACATACATATATATTTAATATATCTACACCGCATATTATATATATATATATATATATATATATATTACTTATTCTCATTTAAATGAATTCCAAGAAACGTTTCCAATTTTTCTTTACTTGAAGAAAATTTTTCAAAATAAATTATTTTTACATTTGCACTAATTCCCACCCCCTATCACTTATCTCAAAAACATATTAGTCCATAAAATTATTAATTAATTTTATTATCAAAATCTAAGATTCAATATTTGGGCCCTAATGAAAGATATTGAAATGATCTCACATACACAAAATGATTTTCTATTTCTACGAGTCTTTTATAGTATTTTAATATATGGATGAGCTAGTTTTTCAAATTCAATTAAATTTGAAATTTTTGATGAATCAATGAGCCAATTTGTAACATTTACACTTGTTGATTACTTTGAAAATAATTATGAAAATAGTATAACTGGTACAAAACTTGTCAAAATAAACCTAAACCTTTCAGAAACTTTTGAAAATACACAAAATGATATGATTTCCCATTTTTATGATTTTTAATGAGTCTTTTGTGGTTAATTCAGCATGTGATAGGGCTGAATTTTTCAATTCAGTTATATTTTCACAAATGTTGATGCTTGCATGAAATAGTTTGTAATATTTATACTTTTTAACTAGTTTGGAAGTAATTTTGAAAGTTTACTATAAAAAATAACATAATTTGGACACAGTTATATTATTTTTGGACCTTATCAAAGAAAAATATAACTGGATCCAAAAATTATCAAAACAAACCTAAATTTTCTGGAAACTTTAAAATGATCTCAAATACATAAAATGATATTATTTTTGTTTCTACTTTTTTTGGAAGCCTTTTGTGGTATATTTAGTAGCGAATAGGCAAGTTTTTCAAATTCAACTAAAATTTGATGAATCCATGAACTAATTTATAATCTGGTTTTTGAGCCATATTGAAAAATAGTGTAACAAGATTCAAAACTTGTCAAAACAAACCTAAACTTTTTGAAAAACCTCTGAAATAGTCCTAGGGTTAGATATACAAATTGATATGATTTCTCACTTTTATCATTTTTTAATGAGCCCTTTTATGGTATATTTAGTATGTGAATGGGATGGATTTTTTAATTTCAACTAAATTTTATAAATTTTGATGCTTCCATGAACCAATTTACAATATTCACACTTGTTAATTAGTGTAGAAGTATAAAAATTTGGTTAAAAAATAATAAGATTGGAATGCAATATACTGTTTTTAGACTTTATTGAAAAAAATTGTAATTGAGTCCAAAACTTATCGAAACAAACCCTAATCTGTTTGCAATGTCTACACATTTAACAAATTGTTTTGGACCCTATTCATAAAACAGTATAATCTCACTCAAAAATAGTATAAATTATATGTACTTTTATCTAAAGATATCAAAATTTTATGAAACATTAAAATGTCTAGTGAATCTATAGTTTGGTTTTTTATTTTTAGTATTAAAATACTTAATTTTGATTAATTTAGCTCTTAAAAGGTTGAAATTTTTATTTTTGTATTTTTATAAACTTAAAATACTTATTTGTGTCATTATTTGTCATAATTTTATTATTATTATATATATATATATATTCATAGTGTTTATATATTTTATTTTTTAATGCTAAAATAAATATTAATATTATTCATTTTAAACCGAATCAAGTTTTTAGTTCGTTCAGTAAAATGGTTTGGTCTAATGTAACGAATTTGAAAAATGGGAGAGATAGGAGACAGCTTTTATTGGGGAAAGGATAAAGGAGTTGTTGAGAGTTATTTTTATCATTTTAAAAATTATGATTCTGTACTTAAAAAAAATAAAAATAGAGGGGCTCTTTCGGAAAAAAAGTAAATTTATCTCGATTTAATCTTGTCCAAATCTTTTTAGGATGCAAACAAAGGAAAAGATTTAAGTTGAAGCCAACAATGAGAACTCTTCTAATGCTAAAAATTAGGACTGGCTCTTCGCAAGACAACTCCTACCACAAAACGTTAAAACGGTCCATCTCCCCAATGTCCTAAGTTCAAATTCCTAGAGAGCCTTCTTTTCTTCATTCTTGTTATACTGAGAAGATTATTTACTTTAATAATCTATATAAGTTACAAAATATCTCAAATTATAATTTATTATTAGTATATCTATTTTTTTAAATAAAAAGACAAGAAATATGCTGATTTTTGGAAATACTTTTCACTTGACGTGCACAGCATCAACATCAACCAGGACAGCAAACAGCATCTTACAGACCATTTGGTCTCGAGGAAACATTTCTTTGATGACACTGCACATTTCGGAGCATCTCTAATGAGAAGTGTGATCTCTTAACATTACTCTCAATGGTACTAAAGGGCATATCATTGGATTGGTATTAGAACCCATATAGATTCTAAGTTTGGGGTGATCTCCATAGGGAATCAAACTTCAATCAACTCTATAAAGATTTCTTCCTCCTTCGTTTTCGTCACAAAGTCTAAAAATAATATTGATCAATTAATGATGAAAAGAGAGCTGAATACATATAATTTATAGGGCTTCTAAACCCTAACTCCTAATATGACTTATACTTCATGAAGACTCCTCCATAATGGAAGACTCCAATTCCTAGTGAATCTCCTACTCCAACTATGACTCCTTTTCCTCTCAACTCCTAACCCCTAGCCAACTCTTAACCTTGATGTGGCCGATGACTATAGGGGTCTCCAACTCCTAACTTTATTCTTATTCGACCTTATAGAGAGTCTAAGCTAAGTGGAACTCTCCCTTTCTTCCCTTAGTCGACCTCTCTTAAGAGGAGGAGGTGGCTAGGAGACTCTTATCTTATAAGGACTCATCCTTAGCCCTAGCCAATTACTTCTTTACTAGGGGGTGGCAACTAGATTAGGGTTTATTGCATTCATTACTTAATTGACTCTAACCTGTATCCAACTCTAACTCCTAATCAGACTCCAGTTTAACTAAATCTTGACCCTAACCCTATTGGGATTTAAGCTGATTTATTATAATAGACTCAAATCTTCTTCTAGCTTACCTAATGTCAGGTCTAGGTTGGCTAACAATGCCTAATCTAAGGACTCATCTCAATGGACTAGAACTAGACTCAACTAAGGTCCTAACAGACCCGCTCTCTTTAAATTAGTCTTGTCCTCAAGGCTGAGCTCTATATCTCCAGATCCTGATCTATAACTCCTCACGAGGTTACCTCGTGGCCCTTATAGATGGCACATCTTGCTCCAACAATCCAACATCAGTAGTAGTGATTGGACGGTGATGTGTCACGATCTTATGATCTCATACGATTATTAATTGAACTTAGGCCTCTTCATCGACTTGGGTGTTAGGTGGATCGATCTGGATTGAGCCATCTTCTTTAAACTTTCATTTGTGATGAGACTCCTGGAGGATCACTTATAATTTTGAATTAATGCACAGATTCGATCCATAAGTCATGGCTCCAATGTGATCTCCAATTTTGTAAGGTCCAAAGAAACTGGAGATCACTTCTGTGAGGCTCGAATCTTCATAGATTCCTATTGGTAGGGCCAAAGACGAAGGAAGACTCGATCTTCAAAAGCAAACTTCCTTCTACTCTGGTACTTGTCAAGGGGTTGTTTTTTTCTTGTATGAGTTATCATTTGGTTGTTCTTTAATAGTAACTGAGTTTTTTTTTGGAATAATGACTGCCCTTTGATAAGGTCCTCGGTGGTGTCAGCCTATTCTAAGTCTGAGGTAGATAGGAGCAACAATTTTACTAAGCATATGTTCATCTCTCCTTCGTATTGTTGACTTGTATCATCCCAAACTTCAAATTCAGTAGTAATTAGTACCCCTTTACAGATCAGAAGCAATGTGTGCAGTATAGAGAGAGCCTAAGTGCATATTAGGGGTTGAATATCTTGCATATGGATAACACAAATTCTAGCTCCCGATGCGTCAATCACAAACACTTTGTCGAGGTCGAGTAACATTAGTACCAGCGAAGAGTAAGGGCTGAAACTTGGCCGAATGACCCATGTTTCAAGCATCTCATTTTCAAACCCAACCTCATAATCATTAAGCAGGAGGAGGAAGAAATATGAAATTATCTCCTAGTCCTACAACAATAGTTTCAATCATGGGCACCTGCGGTCACACTTTAAAATTCATCCGTCGGTGACATTAACATTAAATCTACTACAATCCTCGATATGTAAAGCCATCCAACATTAACATTGCTGTTCATGAAGTTATTAGTGCTTCCAATGTCAATAAGAACAATGATTGGTTGCTGTTTAAGAAGTCCTCCCACTTTCATCATCTACAGGTTCACGTAATCGGTAAGAGCGTGCATCATAAAGTTAGTTGACTATTATTCTTTGTTAGGACCCTTGCAGATGTTGAATCTCAAATTTTGATGATGAATCAATTGATGAGTTTTATGATCTAACTCATGTGTTAAAGAAAGTGATACAAGATTAACTACGATGGTAAAAGGGCATTACAATCAGATATTGGACTAGAGTCAGGTTCGAGCATCGAGCCAAGATTCGGACAACATAGTGGGAGCTCATCGAGAGTTCACTGGAAGTTGACTAATGTTTGAACGATGTTATCAAGTACTCACCAAGAGCTCACTAGAGGTTTACCAAAAAGTTTGTCGGGAGTTCATCGATAGGTTGTCGGGAACTCACCAAGAGTTTGTCAGAAGAATACTGAAAAGTTCATCAGGAGTTCATCGACAGGTTGTCGGGAGCTCACCGAGAATTTACAGGAAGAATGCTGGAAGTTCATTGGGAGTTCACCAAAGGAAATCAGGAGTTCGATGGTGGTTCATCGGAAAGATGCCGGGAGTTTGCCAAAGAGATGATCGAACGATGAAGATTATACGTTGACTATCGTAGTTAGCATCATAATGGGAGTTAGTTTTACTAACTTAATTAAGAGGCCTTAGGCTCTAATTGGGATTGATTTGGACTCATTATAAAAGTCATTTCAGTAACCCAAGGTCAGATAAGGCACAGTCTTTGAAGATATAATCTCCAAGATGACACAGTCTTCGAAGGTGTTTCAGACAGTTAAACCACATAGACTGGGTGGTTGAACTACTCAGACATAGTCTCCTAGACTGTCAGGCGGCTGAACCACCAAGAACACAGTCTCCCAGGCTATGTCAGGCGATTGAACCACCTCGATAGTAGCTTTCAAGACTAGCACATTGGGATCACTTAAAAATTAATTTTTGACTCCACTTTTGAGGCCATTTGGGGCCTATAAATACCCCACCCTTTCTTGCTTGAGATATATAAGCATTAAGAGCAAAAACCTTGTAAAAATACTGTTGTAATTGAGAGCTTCTCCTCATTTGATCTTGCATAGTTTCTTTATTTAAGGGAGAGCTTTGAGACTTATAAAGGTTATCTCCTAAATCTGTAAAAGGAGAATAGAGTTCTGAGAGGGTAGTTGATCTTCACCCATTGAAGGAAGATCAATAGTGGAAGCCGGTGGCCTCAACGAAGGAGGAATCAGGAGTAAACGTAGGTCATGAGACCGAACCACTATAAAATTAGTTTACTTCCTCTTCTTTGCTCTTAACTTCATTGCTTTGTTATTTAACTATCTACTATCTTTGCTTGCACTATTACAAACACTTCTATACTTAAACGTATTTCTGATGTGGTTTTCATTGAGCTAATTTTTAAAATCGATGTAGATTTTTAATCAACACTAATTTAACCCCCCTCTGAGTGTCGTTTTGATCTTAACAATTAGTATCAAAGCCACGTTTCTCTCTATTGCTTAAAATCCAAGAGAGATGGCTTTTGTTGGCAATCAAGAGAGACTTTCTATCACTCATCCTCTCATGTTCAATAGGACGGATTACATGTATTAGAAAACTTGAATGAGGATTTTCTTACTTTATATGGATTTTGAATTATGGTAAATTGTTGAAAGTGACTTTGAAAAGTCTTCCAAACCGATGAACGAATGGAATAATTTAGAAAAGAAGACTTTCTCTTTAAATATTAAAGCGATGAATGCTTTATTTTGCGCTCTTGATAAAAACGAACTTAATCGTGTTTCTATATGCGAAACTGTACACGAAATTTGGCACATACTCGAAGTTATACACGAAGGCACTAGTCGAGTCAAAGAGTTGAAAATTAATTTTTTGGTGCATAACTATTAGTTGTTTCGCGTGAAACTAAGTGAGGCCATAGGAGACATGTACACCTGTTTTACAGATTTCATCAATGGTCTAAAAATACTTGATAAAATTTTTTCTAATTTTGAACTTGTTAACAAAATATTAAGATCCCTTCCTAAAAGTTGGGATTCTAAAGTAACGATAATACAAGACGCAAAGGACTTAAATAATTTTCTACTTAAAAAACTAATTGGATCTTTGATAACTTATGAAATGACATGTATAACAGCACATGATGAACTCGAGAATAACCTTCCAAAGAACAGGAAGGATATAACACTTAGAACCAAGGAAGACCACTTTGGAGAAAACTCAAGTGGCGATGATGATGATGATGACTTCACACTTCTTACAATAAAATTTAAGAAATTCTTAAAAAAAACTAAAACAAGGCAAGATGCAAAGAATAAAAGTGAATTAAAAAAGGACTCAATAATATGTTACGAATATAAGAAGTCAGGACACTTCAAATATGAATGTCCCCAAGTGAAGAAGAAGCAACCAAAGAAGAAGAAGGCGCTCAAAGCTACTTGGGACGACTCAAGTTCATCCGAAGACAAGGAGCCAACCAACAAGGAAGAAGTTGCAAATTATGCTCTAATGACATTTGGCAACAAGGTAAGTAATCTAAACGAGCCTTCTTTATCTTACGATGAATTATTTAATACATTTAATGACTTATTTGATGATCTTAAATTAGTTAGTAATAAGTATAAATTGTTAAAGAAAGATCATGCTTCACTTGCTAGTAAGTTTGAAAATTAAAAAAAAGAGTATGATGAACATAGGATAGTTCCTTGCACCAAAGAATTATATATACTTAAGAAATAAAATATTTCATTACAAAAAACATTAGAAAAATATAAAATAGGTAACAAATCCTTAAATATGATCCTTACTAATAAGGGCCATGTTCATAGAAAGGAAGGAATTGGCTTTGTGAGTAACATTCAATAAAAGTCAACTATCTTCGTTAAAGAACCTACATGATATGTTTCACCTAGAAATAAATATAATTTTTATAGAATAATTAGACACTATACTTATAAATATTTATTTAAAAGATATAATCTATAAAAAATTAATTTGGGTTTCTAAAGGAACCATATACAACTCAACGCTATTAGTTTAGTAAAATTAGGTAGAATTTTTCAAGAAACCCAAAGGCAAATGGGTGTTGAAAATAAAAAGAAGTAATGAAAATGCCCAATTGATTCATTGATTCATCGTTTATTTATACATAATGAGAAGGAGGATTTCCCTCAACTAACATACGAGATTTCCTCATTCAGTTGGGGAAATCATATCTAAATCCTGACTAAATCTTATCTTTTATCATGCCCCCGCAAGATCGAGCTCCTGTAAGGACGCCGATCTTGAACTAAGGATGTCGATCTTGAATCAATGTCAATGAAACTGAAGGAAGGAAGCTGTTGTGTTGTCAACCGCGGTGAAGACCTGACGATGGTTGACGTTGACGGTAGTTGACTTTGACGATGATGTCAGCAGCAAAGAGCAAGGGTTGTAGCAAAGGACGGCGAACGCGGCTACGTGGCAACAGTAGTGGCAGCGAGAGAAGCGCTAAGATCGTAGATTTACTATCGTTTGACAGCGAGCAGGTGTAGAAGCCATCGTCTACTGCAGATGAGGTAGGCAAGGTGTCGTTGCTTGTTGGAGCTTATGCGATAGTGGTGGTACACAAGGAAGATGACATTGTGCAGACGAATGCCTCGATTGAGAAAGCCAACAAGGTCCAACGGAGGAAGAGAAAGCCGATGCACTAGAAATCTCCAGCTTCGACATCGACGAGAGACTACCGTTTGACAGTAAGAAGAGATAGATCTGCACCGATGAGGAGAAAGTTACCTTCGGAGCAAAGGAAGCAAAGGATGTCCGAGAGGATGGCGGTGGATGTCCCTTAAGTATTTATGGTTTTACAGCGGAGTTGTCCACGAACAAATGATAATAGAAGCTGTCGTTTGACAGTGAATAAAAGAAAAGAAAGGTAATCTCTCTTATAGAGAGAGGGGCTCTGATACCATGTTGAAAATAAAAAGAAGTAATGAAAATGCCCAATTGATTCATTGATTCATCGTTTATTTATACATAATGAAAAGGAGGATTTCCCTCAACTAACATACGAGATTTCCTCATTCAGTTGGGGAAATCATATCTAAATCCTAACTAAATCTTATCTTTTATCAATGGGTACCTAAATCAAAACCCTATTTCTTGTAGATATGTCTCCAAACAAAGGCTAGAAACACTAAATGGTACCTTGATAGTGGATCCTCAAGGCATATGACCGGAGATCCAACTTATTTTCCCAAGCTTACTAGCCTAGATGTAGGATTTGTCACCTTCAGAGACAACAACAAGGGAAAAATCATTGAGAAAGGAACTATAGGTAATAAATCAAACCTTTTGATAGAAGATGTGTTATTAGTTGATGATTTGAGGCATAATCTACTAAGCGTTAGCTAATTGTGTGATAAAAGATATATTATCAAATTTGAATCTAATGCTTGTATAATTGAAATACCATACCAAAATAATTCTATGATTATCTTAGAAAGCAATAATGTATTTACTATTGATATTAATAATCTTTATAATGAAATGTATATTTTGATCTTAAATAATGATGCATGGATTTGACATAGGAGACTAGGACATGCTAGTATGAAACTATTAAATCAAATCTTAACTAAAAATCTAGTAAGAGGAATGCCTAGCATCAAGTTCATAAAAGATAATGTTTATGATGCATATCAACTAGGAAAACAAATAAAAAGTAGTTTCAAATCAAAAAATCAAATAAGCACCTCTAGGCCACTACAAATGATCCATATGAATTTATTTGGACCAATTGATACTGTAAGTTTAATAGGTAGCAAATATGTGTTTGTTATTGTAGATGATTATAATAGATATACTTGGACCTATTTCTTAGCATACAAAAGTGATTTCTTTAAATATTTTTTAAAATTTTGTAAACTTGTTCAAAATGAAAAGGGTTTTGTGATTTCATATATATGTAGTAATCATGGTGGTGAGTTTCAAAATCATAATTTTTAAAATTTTTGTGACTCAAATGGGTATAATCATAATTTCTCTACTCCTAGAAATCCACAACAAATATAGTAGTGGAAAGAAAAAAATTGGAGATTACAAGAAATGGCTAGAACTATGTTAAACGAACATAACCTACCCAAGTATTTTTGGGTCGAATAGGGTTCTCGTAAGACCATTACTCACCAAAACTCCTTATGAATTGTGAAATAATAAAATATATAATATTTCATATTTCAAAGTATTTGGTTATAAATGTTTTATTTTGAACGAAAAAGATGCCTTAGGAAAGTTCGATGCAAAATCCGATGAAAGATTATTTCTTGGTTATTCCTCAATTTCAAAAGCTTATCGTGTCTTTAATAAAAAACTCTAGTAATTGAGGAATCCTTCCATATTGTTTTTAATGAGGTCTCTATATTGAATAAAATTGATTTTGATGATGATTTTGATTTTGATACTTTAAATTTGAATGATAAAACTCCTCTCCAAAATAACTTGGTGATAGACCCCAGATGGAGCTCTATAGATTTTGATCTTGGAGGGGGATCAACCCTTTGATCTTGCTTGATGAAAACATGTGGAGACTACATGCTTATATAGGACACAATGTATAAATAAAGGGAGCGGTGGCCTATGTGTCTATACAAGCCATGCCCCTATGCTAGAAACTCTAACTGACCAACCCAGTAAAGGGGGCGACGACCAGGAAACCCTAAAACTCTAAAATAAACCCTAGCCATACTTCTTTATAGGATAAAAGTGACTAGGTGTGTTTTTATTACAATCTCATAGGGTTCTTATTGATTACTTCTAGGGTGATTAGGACTCAACTTTGTTGGAGTCCTATCAAACCCGCCCTCTTCAAATCAACCTTGTCCTTAAGGCTGAGGTTCCATGAACTCAGGGAACTAGGTCTTCAGCTCTTACGATCCAACATTAGTAGTGGTGTCGGGACTATGATGTGTCATGATCCTATGATCCCATATGATCATCAGCTGAACTTGAGCCTCATCATCAGCTTGAGTGTCAGTTGGATGGATCTGGGCCGAGCCGTCTCTTTTAAACTTCCATTTGAGTGGGATAACTGGAGAATCAATTGTAATTTTGATTAGATACATGGATCTGATCTCCAGGTTAGGGTCCTAATGTGATCCCCAATTTTGTAAGGCCCAAAGAAATCGGGATACCATTTTCTTGAGGCTTGGATTTTATGCTGGTGGAGCTGGTGATGAAGGAGAATTTGATCTTTCTCAGGAAACTTTCTTCTACTCCAGCGTTTGTTAGGGGAAAGTTTCTTCCTGCATGGGATACCATGTGGTTGCTCTATAATAGTAGTCATGCCTTTTCTTGGAATGAGGGCTGCCCTCATATAAAATTTTCGATAGTGTGAGCCTGATCTGAGTTTGAGGTGGGTAGGAGTGGGCCCATTTTCATTTCTTCGTGTTATTGATCATCTTACATGAGGATGGTGCCGATCTCAACTCTTGATATGTCTGCTCCAATTATGAACACATTGTCACGTTCGGGTAATGCTAGCACTGATGTAGATGGTACCATGGCTATAGGGGTCGTGTGGATGCCTTTCTCTTGTTCCTTCTTACGATCATGGGTCGTAGATCAGAGGTCATCATCAAGGAAGACTTCTAGCATCATGGTCTGCTCCTTAATGAAGTCGTGGAAGTAGCCCGAGGTATAGGAGCACTATATTAGAAACCATAGCTGGTTTAGCTGAATGTGGCACTTTAGGAAGAGCTTATCCCTATAGACAAAGAGGCAAAGCTTTTGGAGGTAAAGTGTCATTGCAAGGGAAGGTCATGGTCGAAAGATCTGTGTCTCCCGTGTCTCTTGGATGATCCTTTTAGCTTCGGTCCTCTGAAGATGTGGATAGCAATATGACCGAATATGTGCTGGTGGTTCCCTTTGTAAAACCAGCATACGAGGGTCATGCAGTCTGGTAGGAAGGAGTTGACTTGGTTCGGCAGAGGTGCTTGAGATTTCAGTGAGCTTCTCCAAGCGTTGTGTCGAGATCATCTTTTCTTCATTCTCTCCTTTCCCATATAAGGTCACATGTTTTCCTTTACCATTTATAGGGTCGTTGGAGCTCCTGGTGTCGGCGAGGATGGTGAAGGGCTAATGCTTGATGAAGCCATCAACGTCCGTTATCTATGGTGAAGTATATGAGGTATGGGCGGCTGCATTTAGTTTTTCCTTTATATCCTTCTCCTCGGACTCGAGAGCCTTATCTTTGAGTTTGAGTTCTTCAGTGGGCTCAATTAACAGAGGTCTCTCTTTTTTAGGATGGTGGTCTCGGCTCTATAGTTTATTATAATGCCAATATAGGCCCTTTGTTGATCTGTCCTGAAGTACTTCTTTTGTTAACTTTTTCGATTGAGGCGATCAGCTGGTGGTAGATGGGGCCGAGAGTCTCTGTGCTATTGGTCGTACGGTGGCTTTGGTCCTTCGAGTATCTTGGTTCATCCTATCTTCGTGTAATCGTACGAAAGAGATGGCTGCCTTAAGTGTATACGGCTATCGCGCTTTAACTTATTCTTGAATCTCCGGCTTCAAGCCCTCAGTGGAAGTCCTAAATATCTATTTTTCAGACCAATCATGAGTTTAATTAGTTGACCTTTAAAACATGATCGGATACTCTTTGATGGCGAAGGTTTGATGGATCTTCTCTAGTTGTTCATCAATATTCTCATAATCAGTTGTTGCTAGAGGTTTGTATGCCATTGATTGGGATATGGCTCTTATGCTTTGAGTATTTTGATTGAGGTACCCTTCTTGAAGTGGTGTAAAGGAGATTGATGTTGTCGAGGTGTAGGGTTGTCGTGTCTAATTTTTGCTTCTTATATCCAATGGATTCTTTTTACAATCTGAGTTTGCTCCATGTTGTGGTCTCCTTGGGCTTGGCGATCGACCCAATCTAAGCTCCTCGAAGAGAGCGCGTAGTCTAGCATCCATATACATCTCGAAAGCCTTTAATTTGGCTTCGAGTAAGCCAACCGATGTATGACGTAAGGATCTCTAACTGTAAATTATCGGGGTTACGGTGGTGAAGTCTCTAACCGGAGGATGGCAGCCAAGGGTAGCAGTAACGGTAGAGGAAGAAAATGGTAGTAGCAACATCAGCTGCGGTCCTATAGTGATGCTGTAATGTCATCGAGACTATGATTTTTTATGTGGCTGATATATGTCAGAAGATGGTAAGCCAATAAATCTGAGTTGGAAGGCAGCAACGATGGTGGAGGAAGAAGAGGGTAGCAGTGACGTCAGTTGCAGTTGTGCTACGACTTCGTGGCTACAGGTGGCGTTGGTTGCAGAAAGGGTGTAGCTACAATTGGAGGAAGATGGGGCAATGGTGTGCATGGCTATTATGGAGGAGGGCAGTGACGGTATAGAGTGAGAGACCATTGCTGGTCGTGTTCACTTCGATGTTGGACGTGATCTAGACAGTTGGTAGAGAAAGATTGCTGCGGGCTGTGATGTAGATAGATTACAACGAAAGATCACTTCTAATAGCTTTTTGCCATAAGGATTGCTACTGGTCATGATCAAGGAGGATGGCAATGAGAGGTTGCTATTGGCAGCGTTGTGCTGTTGGGTAGATGAAAGGTTGGTGGACCAAAGGCTATAGTTTTTTTGGGCTGGTTTTGTGACAGTCTTGGGTGCGATTGGGGGCTACGGTTTTATGAAGTTTTAGCTATAATTTAGTATGGTTTAGGGCTATGATAGTAGTGGATAAAGGTTAGGAAAAGAGATTTTGGATCTGGGATAGATGGTAGCAAAGCTAGGTGAATCGATAAGGAAGGTTGGATGAAACGGTAGGTGGATCGGTAAAGAAGGTTGGCTGTGGTTTAGGGCTGATTTGGGTATCTATTTGGGATCGGTTTAGGGTGTAGTTTGAAATGATTTTTGATGAGAATGTTATGGTTTGTAGATGAGAGAAAGAGAGTCCAAAATCTCACAAAATACAACACTCAAAATCGATAAAATTCGACAAAGAAAGGTGTTGCGATGTGCTATTCTATCGAATAAATTTTATGTCAAAGAAATGATAAATTCTCAATATAAATTCCAGAGGAAAATTTAAGAAAAATATACAAAAATCCTAGGTTCAGATGTGGTCAATATTAAAAAAAAGTTTGATAAAATTTTGACAGAATAACTGTAGGAAAATTGGGCAAAAGATGGAAGGTAGATCCTTCATCGTAAAATTATAGCACTGTGTAATAATGAAAAAGCTACAATAAAACTAGTTCCAGAAGGAATTTTTTTTAGTGATTAATCTTAGATAAAAGTAAGTTAATCTATAAAATTTTGTAAAAATTTTGGCTAAAAAGGATGAACAAAAGTTTGGTTTCAAGAGGCCAAAAAGTGGAAGGAAGATTCTTCATTGTAAAATTTCAGCACTGTGTGATGAAGAATTATAGCACTATAATTCTGGTTTCAGAAAGAATTTTTTCCAAATATAAATCTTAGATGAAAGCTAAGACAATTTATAAAATTGTGTAAAAGTTTCGGCCAGAAAAAATAAACAATGTTTGGTTTCAAGGGGCCAACAAGTGAAAGATAGATTCTTCATCGTAAAATTTTAGTACTGCGCGACAAAAAATTACAATGCTACAAGTTCAGATCTAGAAAGAGTTTTTTTCAGAGATTAGTCTTAGATGAAAGCTAAGAAGATCTATGAATTTATGTAAAAGTTTCAACCAAAAAGGATAACCAGCGATGATAGAATTTTACAGCAAAAAAACTTTAGAAAAACTTCTCCCACATATAAGATAAAGGAATAGTAGTAGCAAGAGGCATGGGTTTTGGAGTTTTTACTAGATCTATGATTTTGATGCAGAGGACAATATTGATGAATCTACGGCTTGGTGGGTGATGGTGGATGAAGGCGATGTCAAAAGTAATTGTGGGAATTACTTGGAAAGGTGGAGGTGGCTTAGATAGCTATAGGGGCAGCAAGATCACTGCTCTGATACTAGATAATAGACTCCTAGATGAAGCTCTATAGATTTTGATCTTTAAGGGGGATCAACCCTTGGAACGCTATAAGGGTTCATCCCTCCTAATAGTAGGCCATATAGCTAAATTGTATATTGATCTTGCTTGATGAAAAGAGGTGGAGGCTATATGCTTATATAGGGCTCCAAACCCTAGCCCTAGGGGGTACTTCCTAAGTGAATTTCTCCTTTTACCCCTTCTATAACTACCATGCATAAATAAAGGGGCCGGTGGCCTAAGTGGCTGTATAAGCCATACCCCTCTGCTAGAAACCCTAATCGATCAACCCAGTAAAGGGGGCGACAGCCAGGAAGCCCTAAGGCCCCAAAATAAACCATAACCATACTTCTTTATAGGATAGAAGTGACTAGGTGTGTTTTTATTACAATCTCATAGGGTACTTATCGATTGCTTCTAGGGCGATTAAAACTCAACCCTGCTGGAGGCCTATCACTTGGATGCAACTACTTCAAAGGAATCCTTATCTAAGGAATGGAAGTATGTAGATGCTCATCCTAAGGAGCTAATACTAGGAGATACATCAAAAGGTGTTCAAACTAGTTCATCATCTAAGAATTTTTGTGCTAATGTCATATTTTTATTTCAAATTGAACCAAAATACATTGAGGAAGCCTTAAAAGATGATTTTTGATATATT
Source organism: Ensete glaucum (assembly GCA_021527575.1). Lineage (NCBI taxonomy): Eukaryota > Viridiplantae > Streptophyta > Magnoliopsida > Zingiberales > Musaceae > Ensete > Ensete glaucum. The sequence goes on from CM038557.1 coordinate 30,124,522, forward strand.
TCAATGCATGAAGAGTTAAACTAATTTGAGAAAAATGAGGTGTGAGACTTGTTCCTAGACCTAATGACCATTTAGTGATTGGTACTAAATGGGTCTTTTGAAACAAACAAGATGAAAATGGTATCATGGTTAGAAACAAGGCTAGATTAGTGGCCAAGGGTTTCAACTAAGAAGAAGGGATCGATTATGAAGAGACCTTCGCTTCTGTGGCTAGACTTGAAGTCATAAGGATGCTCCTTGCCTTTGCCTCTTTTAAGAATTTTAAGTTATTTCAAATGGATGTCAAAAGTGATTTTTTTAATGGTTTTATTTCCGAAGAAGTTTAAGTTGAACAACCCCTAGTTTTGAAAATATTGTTTTCTAAATCATATTTTTAAACTATCTAAGGCTCTTTATGGATTGAAACAAGCCCCTAGGGCTTGGTATGAAAGACTTAGCTCTTTCCTTATTTCAAACAATTCTTTAAAAGGCAAGGTTGATATCACATTATTTTAAGTATTTTGAAAATAATTTTTTAGTTATTCAAATTTATGTTGACGATATTATTTTTGGTTCAACAAATGAATCATTATGTGAAACTTTTGCAAAGAGCATGAGCCAAGAATTTGAAATAAGCCTAATGGGTGAATTAACGTTTTTCTTAGGATTATAAAAAAAATAATTAAATAATGGTATCTTTATAAGTCAAACTAGGTATACCTTAGATTTATTAAAATGGTTTAGTATGAATAATGCTAAGGCCATAAACACACCAATGAGTACTTCTACAAAATTAGACTTGGATAATGAAGGTGAAAACTTTGATAAAAAAATATATAGAGGAATGATAGGTAGTTTATTGTATTTAACTGCTACTAGACCAGACATAATATTTAGTGTTGGATTGTATATAAGATTTTAAACCAATCCAAAATATTCTCATTTTAAGGCAGTTAAGCGAATATTTAGATATTTAAAAAGAATTTTTAATTTAGGTTTATAGTATCATAAGTCTAAAAACTTTGATTTACTTGCCTATGCAGATGTTGATTTGAAGGTTGTAGAATATATAGAAAAAGTATAATCGGAACATGTTACTTCTCAGGACATGCTCTTGTTTCTTGGTCTTCTAAGAAATAAAATTCGATTGCATTATCTACAGCCAATACTGAGTACATAACAGCTGGTGCATACTGTGCACAAGTTATTTGGATGAAAAATATCTTAGAAGATTATGGAATTCATCTAAAAAATATTCCTATCAAATGCGTTAATACTAGTGCAATATATTTAACTAAAAATCATATTCAACACTCAAGAACTAAACATATTGACATTAGGCATCACTTTATTAGAGATTATGTAAATAATCATGATATATTTTTAAAATTTATTAACACTAACCATCAATTAGCTGATGTATTCACCAAGCCATTAAATGAAGAATAATTTGACTTTATTAGAAGAGAGTTAGAAATGTTAAACTAGCAAAATGCATGATTTACTATTTTTTAGATTTCTTGAGCTTTTGCTTGAAATTTACATAAAATAATTTTGAATACATGAGTAACTCTTATAGTCTTTTTGGACTTTTTGGCTTTTTGAGATATCCTTCAAAATAATTTTTGAATTCATGAATATTTTTTCCCCCTCTTAATAATTTATTTTATTTTGGAATACTTGATTTTTGGATCTTTGACACCCCACCCCCCTCTTCTTCTTCTATTTTATTTATAAGGGGGAAAAATCAATTTAATACGAAATGGATTAAACTATATTATTTTTCTTCTCATTTTACTAAGGGGGAGAAATGGACTAGATTTATTTTTTTGTGTAATGAATATTTATGATAAATGTGTTGACATATGTATTGAACACTCAATATTCAAATATGCGATGAATATTTTTTCTTTTTGATAACAAAGGGAGAGAAACGACATGATTGATGATATATGATAAATGTTGTGTTTGAAATTTTATCATATAATGAATATTTATTTTAAACAATTATCTTGAAAAGGTATATGAACATTTCTCCTTTTTGATAAATATTCAAAAATGATAAATATTGAAATGATGGATATTTATAATAAATGCTCATATATGAATTGAATATTTCTCTTTTTTGTTGATGACAAAGAGAGAGAATTGACATAATTGATGATGTAAGAGAAATATGTATTTTGAAATCTTTGAAATATTTATATGATACCAAGAAGATAATTACTCTGAAAGGTTTATCATGTATGGTATCATAATTTTTGACATAAAGTGAATGTTTAAAATATTTATTATGTGAAACATATCAACTGAAATTATTTATCATGTGATACCAAGAAAATGATTGTTTGAAAATTTTGTCATGTATGGTATCATGAATGGTTAAACTATGAAAATACTATACTTGAATTCAAAAGTGATGGGTTCTTTTGAATTTAAGTTTGTTGTATTTATCCTATGACATATACATAGGGGGAGTTAAGATTCACTCCATCATCAATTGGTTGTTATCATCAAAAAGGGAGAGATTGTTGAATCTCAAATTTTGATGATGAATCAATTGATGAGTTTTATGATATAACTCATGTATTAAAGAAAGTGATGTAGGATTAATTACGATGGTAAAAGGGCATTACAATTAGATGTTGTGTCGGAGTTAGGTTCGAGCATCGGGCCAAGATTCGGACGATGTAAGTGGGAGCTCGCCAAGAGTTTGCCTGAGGTCGATCGATATTTGGACAATGTTATCGGGAACTTATTGGTTTGTTGGGAAGCTTGTCGGAAGCTTGCAGATAGGTTGTTGGGAGCTCACCAGGAGTTCACCGAAGGATGCCAAAAAGTTCATTGGGAGTTCGCCGATAGATTGTCAGGAGCTTACCGAGAGTTCATTGGAAGAATACTGGAAGTTCATTGGTAGTTCATTGAAGGAAATCATAAATTCATTGGTGGTTCAACAGAAAGATGCCGGGAGTTTGTCGAAGAGACAATTAGACAATGAAGATTATACGTTGAGCATCATAGTTAGCATCATAATGAGAGTTAGTTTTATTAACTTAATTAAGAGGCTGTTAGGCTTTAATTGGGACTGATTTCGACTCATTGTAAAAGTTGTTTCAGTAACCCAAGGTCAGATAAGACACAATCTTTGAAGACAATCTCCAAGATGATACAGTCTTCGAAGGTGTGTCAGGCGGTTGAACTGCCTAGACTGGGTAGTCTTAGATTGGGTGGTTGACCGCCCAAACACATTCTCCTACTGTGAGGCGGTTGAACCGCCTAGAACACAGTCTCCCAAGAAGTATCAGGCAGCTGAACCACCCAGAATGCAGTCTTCGAGACTAGTACCTCAGGATCACTTAAAAATTGATCTTTGCCTCCACTTTTGAAGCCATTTGAGACCAATAAATATCCCACCCTTTCTTGCCTGGGTATGCAAGCATTAATAGCAAAAACCTTATAAAAACGCTGTTGTAATTAAGAGCTTCTCCTTATTTCATCTTGTGTAATTTAGGGAGAGCTTTGAGACTTGTAAATGTTATCTCCTAAACCTGTAAAAGGAGAATAGAGTTGTAAGGGGATAGTTGATCTTCACCCATTGAAGGAAGATCAATAGTGGAAGCCGATGGCCTCAACGGAGGAGTAATCGAGAGTGGACGTAGGCCAGAAGACCGAACCATTATAAAATTGGTTTGCTTCCTCTTCTTTGCTCTTTAAATTCATTGCTCTGTTATTTAACTATCTACTATCTTTGCTTGCACTATTACAAACATCTCTACACTTAAAAGCATTTCTGATATGATTTTCATTGAGTGAATTTTTAAAATTGATGTAAAATTTTCATCAACACTAATTCACCCCACCTTTTAGTGCTGTTTTAATCCTAATAATGGATTCTAAGCTTGAGATGATCTCTATAGGGGATCGACCTCCTTAGAACTCTATAAGGGTTCCTCCCTTCTTGGTTTTCTACTACATAAGCAGAAAGATAATTGATCTATTGATGATGAAAGAGGAGAGAATACAAGGCTATTTATAGGGCTTCTAAATCCCAACTCCTAATAGGATTTCCACTTAAGACTCCTCCTAACAACTCCTAATATAACTCTAAGTAGCAACCTCTAAACTAATCATAATCCTATTCTAACTTAACCCCTCCTCAATCAACCCCCTCTTTAACTAGGATAATGGGTGGTTAATTAGGGTAACATGTATCTTATTCTTCCATCACAATATCTTTCTCCAAACTAATCCTAACCTAACCGACCTCCTCACCTCTTTAATGGGGGTCATCTAGATATGATTTACATGAATGCCCTTAGGATTTACATATTTGCCCTCATCAATAAAACTAAATTAGGACTCCCCTAGCTAGAGTCATAATAGACCCACCTTCTTCATATCAGTCTTGTCCTCAAGGCTGAGCTCAATGTCTATGGGTTGTGATCTGCAATTCCTCACAAGAGTTCCTTGTGGCCCTATAGTAGGCACATCCTACTCTTGGGGTCCAACATCAATAGTAGTGACTGGACGGTGATGTATCATAATCCGTTGATCGCATGCAATCATTAGTTGAACCTAGGCCTCCTTATCGACTTGGGTGTCGGGTGGATAAATCGGGGCTGAGTTATCCTCTCTAAACTTCCATTTATTATGAGATGAGTTATAATTTTGAATTAGTGTGCAAGCTCAATCCATAATTTATGGCTCTAATATGATCTCCAATTTTGTAGAGTTTAAAGAAATTGGGAGACCACTTCCATGAGGCTCGAGTCTTTATAAATTCCTGCTGGTAGGGATGGATATGGAGAATAAACTTTCTTTTACTCCGATGTTTATCGGGCGATTGTTTCTTTCTTGTGTGAGCTGGCTTATGGTTATTTTTTAATAATAGCTAGGCCTTCCTTTGTGATGATATCTGCCTTCTAGTAAAGTATATGGTAAGGTGAGCTCGATCGGAGTGTGGAGGGAGCAGAAGCTGTAATTTTTTAGGACATACTTTCATCTTCTCTTCGTGTTGTTGTCCTATATCATATGAAGCCACAAATTCAGCAAAGGTTAACATTCCCTCATCATTGATTAGTAGCTTCAGGTGATTTGGAGTGAGGGCTTTGCTATATAGGCTAGGGGTCAGCCATCTTGCATGTCGATAACATAATTTTTAGCTTTCGATGCATTAATAATAAACACTTTGTCGAAGTCAAGTAAAGCTAGCATCGACGAAGAGTAGGGGTTGCAACTTGGCTGAATAACCTATATTTCAAGCATTTCATCTTTAGTACTCTTTATTTTAACTTTCTAGAGGTGAGGATAATGATATGGTCGAGAGTTTGCTACTGGTTTGCCTGGAAGAATCAGAATTTGGTAGTCATGCTGGCGGTTAGAAAGTAGGCTGCACAGTTCGACGAAAATATCTGAAAATTCAGCAAACAATTAGAGTATGTTTGGGTCTTCAAATTTTGTTGGCTTCCCCATAGAGCGCTGCTAAAGTTGCATCAGGAAGCCATTGTTTTCTTTGTTTAAAACTTTCGCCATTTGCCACGTGCAAGTCATCGTTACATCGCTCCCATATTTCCCACATAGGATCTCCTGTTTCTCATGGCTGAAAAATTTTATAATAAATTTAAAAATATTCCAAGGAATATCACCTAGTATAGTCACCCCATTTAATGTCAAGCACGACCTCATAATCATCAAGAGGAAGGTGAAAGAAATCAGCAAGTATCTCTTGGTCTTGTCGTAATAATTTCACCCGCATACATCTTTGGCCGTCGACCTCAATATCTAACCTACTGCAATCTTTATTTTTGAGCATTAATTGGATAGAAACTTGCTATTTATAAATTTATTGATGCTCATGGTGTCAATAAGAACGGTGATCAATTGTTGCTTTAGAGGTCCTCCCACTTTCATCGTTTGCGGGTTCACATAGTGGCAAGAGTATGCATCGTAAAATCAACTGGCTCCTGTTCTTCAACCGTGATCTCTTCCTCATGCTTCTGAACCTCCTCCATATGTTCAAGAGGTTCAATTAGTAGGAGATGACCCTTTTTGTAGTGATGATCATGGCTCCAAAGTTTATTGTAATGCCAATAAAGGCCCTTCGCCGATCTGTCACGTAGCTCTTTTTTTGTCAATTTTTTTGGCAGTGAAGAATGGCTGGGAGCAGAGGGAGGTTTATATACTACTAGTCTAAGAGTAGCTCTTATCCTCTGAGCATCTTGGTTCAACCGTTCCTCTTCGATTTGGGTAAAATAGATTACGACCTTCACGGTGGGGGGCTACTGCGCTTTAACCTCTCCTTTAATTTTCGGCTTGAGTCCTTTCGATGAATATCCCTAATAATTATCTGTCAGACCAATCATGAGTAAAATAAGATAATTTCTCAGACATGGTCTGATATTCATGGATCATGGAGGTTTGTTGGATCTTGGCAAGTTGTCCGTTGATATTCTCGTACTTAGTCGACCCAAAGCGGTTCAGTAGTGCATACTTGAATTGTATCCATGTCGGAGTCCCATAGTTGTATTTAAGCCAATTGTATCATCGTATAACATCTCCTTCAAGGTGGATGACAACGGTGTCCACCATGGAATCCTCCGATGTTTGGTGATGATGAAAGTAACATTCGATGCGCAAAATCCATCTCGTTGGGTCTCATTCTTCCCATCGAGGGAAGTCCGCCCTTATGCATGGCTGCCTCATATCAGTGCTCATTCTTTCTTTTTGAGAGGCCTCTCTAAACTTTGACCTTGTTGGAATTTTATTGGGCTTGGAGATTGGCTCAATCCGAATTCGGCAAATAAGACGTGCAATCTGTCCTCTATGTGTGATTCAAATGCCTCCAACTTGGCACGATTGAACCTTGAGATGCCATTGTGTGTGCCTACAAATCTGAGATGCCAATGTCCCTCTCTTGCTATTGGGTCAGTGGTATAGAATGGTTGGGTGGTTTGGTGGCCGAAAATGATAGTGGATCATGGGTAGATGGTTATGGTTTGGGGCCGATAGGTTGTTATTTTTTTAGGTGCTGTAAGGAGGGTTCGGTGATAGAGGTTTAGGGCTAGAGGGATGGCTTAGGGTTGCTATTGATGATAGCAACCAATTTTGTAGTGGCTGTGGAGGGTAAGGATCAGTGGAAGGTTCGGTGGCTATAGAAGATTGCAGTTTAAGCTACGGTTTAAGTTCTGCAGATTCTAGAAATAGGTTATGATAGCTGCATCTTAAGGCTAGAGGGGTGCCCTAAAGATAACATAGGTGGCAGCAATAATTTCGGTAAGGATCAGATGTGGGTGCAACAAAAACACTGAAAGGTAGTGTTGCAGACTTCTGCGTCGATAGGCTGCGATAGATCGACGTTTTGGGCTACAGTTTTGGGTGTTGTTTGGGTTATAAAAATAGGTTATGATGGTTGTGTCTCAAGTCTAAAGGGATGCCATAAAAATGTCTTGGGTGGTGGCAGCAAGATGGTTGGGTTTCGGTGGGTTAAGAAGAAGAAGAAATACAAAGGTGCAGTAGCAGATTTTTCATCGAAAAAATTTCAATAGTGAAGACATAATTTTTCTAGAAATTCTTAACAAAAATTCAAGTGAAACTCTAGGGGAATCTACTGGTAAGGGATAATGTCATCAAAAATTTCATGGAAAGAAATGACATCAAAAGTTTCAGCGAAATCCAAGATTGCAAGAAGGTGTTGCTATAAAATTTTTTCAATGAAAGATTTCAGTAGTATAGTCAAAATTTTTTGCAGCAATTTATAACAAGGAACCAATTAAACTCAATGGGAATCCACTGGGAAGGGAAAGTAATATTGTTAAAAAATTCATGGAAGAAATCGATAGCAAAAGGTTCGACAAAATTGAAGATCACAAAGAAGTACGTCAACAGATTTTTATGTCTAAAGTGTAATAGTTTAGATGTAAAAGATCAGTAAGTTATCTTCATAATTTTTTGACAAAACCAAGGGAGATCTGAAGATAGGAAGTTCTAAAGCTATTATAAAAATTTCATAGAGATTGGATCAGTAAAAATGCAGCAGCAAATCAACTAGTCAAGGGTGTGCGGTTGGAATTCTACAGCATAACTTTCATCCTAAAGATGAAAAACTTGTGACAAAAAAGTTTGTGTAATAAATAGGAATAAATTTTTTTAGATTTTTTGAATAGGGATACTAAATTACAGTAGTAGTAAGGTAGAAAACCATAAGCTATTATAATTCACGGGGAGATCAAAGGATGATCTGCGGTAGCAGAGGTGACAGTAGAATTTGGTGATGAGTTTCAAGCAATTATGGAAATTGTCTTGGATGGATATGGGGGGCTGATGGATGGCTGTGGAAGGGCAGCGAGATGCCAAGAACACTGCTCTGATACCAAGTGTTACGACCCTTACAGATTCTAAGCTTGGGGTGATCTCTATAGGGGATCAGCCTCCTTGGAACTCTCTAAGGGTTTCTCCTTCCTTGGTTTTCTACTACATGAGTTGAAAGATAATTGATCTATTGATGATGAAAGATGAGAGAATACAAGGCTGTTTATAGGGCTTCTAAACCCCAACTCTTAATATGATTCCTACTTAAGACTCCTTCTAACAACTCATAATGCAACTCTAATTAGCAACCTCTAAACTAATCCTAATCCTATTCTAACTTAACCCCTCCCCAACCAACCCCTCTTTAACTAGGATAAGGGGTGGTTAATTAGGGTAATATGTATCTTATTCTTCTCTCAAAATATCTTCCTCTAAACTAATCCTAACCTAGCCAGCCTCCTCACCTCTTTAATAGGGATCGACTAGATAAAATTTACATGAATGCTCTTAGGATTTACATGTTTGCCCTCATCAATGAAACTAAATTAAGACTCCCCTAGCGAGAGTCCTAACATTCTTCCTCCGTGACCTTCTCGTCATGTTCAAAGTCCTCTTCTTCATATTCTTCAATAGGTTCTATCATGGAAAACTTCTCTTTTTTATAGCGATGGTTATAGCTCCATGGTTTGTCGCAATGCCAACAAAAGCCCTTTGCCGATCTATCGCGTAGTTATTCTCTTGCCAATTTTTTTGGCAACAAAGGATGACTGGGAGCAGAGGGAGGTTTATATGTTATTAGTCTAGGACTGGTTCTCATCCTCTGACCATTATAATGCATGGCTGTTGTGCCTTAACCTCTACTTTAATCTCCAGCTTGAGTCCTTTAATGAATGTCTCTAATAATTATCTGTTAGTCCAATCACGAGCGAGGTAGGATAACTTCTCAAGCTTGGTTTGGTATTCTTGGATCGTGGAGGTCTGTCGGATCTTTGCAAGTTATCCGTCGATATTTTAGTACTCCATCGATTCAAAGTAGTTCAGCAACATATTTTTAAATTGTATCTATGTCGAGCCCTATGAGTATATTCAAGCTAATTGTACCATTGAATTGCATCTCCTTAGATGTGGTTGATAGTAGTGTCTACTATGAAATCCTTCGATATTTGGTAATAGTGGAAGTAGCATTCGACGCGCGAAATCCATCTTGTCGGGTCTCTTCTTCCCATTGAGGGAAGTCCACCTTCATGCATGACTGTATCATGTACATGGGCTATCCCTCTTTCTCTGAAGGCCTCTTTGAACTTTTTCCTTACTGAAATTTTGTTGGGCTCGGAGATCGGCCTAATCCGAATTCAGCGAATAAGATGCGCAATCTGTCTTCCATGCGTCATTCAAGCCGTGATCCAAGTGCCTCCAACTTGGCACCGATCAGATCTACCGATGCCATGGCTTAAGACCCTAGATCTATAATGTCAAGGTCTTTCTCTTACTATTGGGTCAGTGATATGAACTGGTTGGGTGGATTGATGGTCGAAAGAGATGGTGGATCAAGGGTAGATGACTGTGGTTTAGGGCTGAAAGATTACTATTTTTGGTTGCTATTGGGGCTATGGTTTGGACCCATTGTAGGAGTCGTATAGAGGGTATGATGGCTGAGGTTTAAGGTTAGAGGAATGGTTTAGAGTTGTTGTTGATGACATTAATGGATTTGGTGGGGATCGAGTGTGGATGCAATAAGTAGTAACGAAGGTAGTGTAGCAAAATTTTTTGTTAAAGAAGGTGTTGTTAATGCTATTGTTTGGGGCTGTTGTAGAGGTTATAAGGGGGGTTTGATGATAGAGGTTAGGGTTAGAAGGGTGGCTTAGGGTTGTTGTTGATGGCAGCAACTATTTTGGTAGGGATTGGTGGCCAAAAGGATGATAAATCAAGGTTGCAGTTTAGGGTGCTGGTTAGGCTACGATTTCTTTTTTTTTGGGCAGTTAGAATTGGCTGTGGATTATGGAAATAGGCTACGATAGCTACGTCTTAAGGCTAGAGAGGTGCCCTAAAGACAACATGGTTGGTGGCAGCAAGATCGGTAAGGTTTTGGGGGTTTGGGAGAAGATGAACAATAAAGGTACAATAGTAGAATTTTTTATCGAAAAAATTTCAGTAGTATAGATGCAATTTTTTCCAGTAGTCTGAAACAAGGATTTGGGTAAAAACTTAATGGGAATTCACTGGTTAGGGAAAGATAATGTCGACAAAAATTTTATGGAAGAATATGATAGTAAAAGATTCGGTAAGATCAAAGATTACGGAAAGGTACTTGGGTATACTTTTACTTCTAAAAGGCAGCAATTTGGACGTAAAAGATCATCAATTTATATCAACAATTTTTTAACAAAACCAAAAAGAAATTCACTGTTAAAGAGTGCCAAAGTTGTCATAAGAAACTTATAGAAGATTGGATAGAAAAATCACAGCAACAAGATTAGAACAGGTAGTGGTATGCGATTGAATTCTACAATGCAACTTTCGTCGTAAAGATAAAAACTTTGCGACAAAGAGTTTATGTAGATAAGAACAATTTTTTTGGTTTTTTAGATAAAGGATAACTAAATTACAATAGTAGTAAGGTAGAAAACCATAACCTATTGCAATTCATGGGAAGATCAAAAGATGATCTGTGGTAGTGGAGATGATGGCGGAATTCGATGACGATCTAAGCAACTATAGAAGGATGATGGGTGGATGTGAAAGGATAGCGAGATGCCAAGAAGCTACTCTAATATCAAGTATTAGAACCCTTGCAGATTTTGTGCTTAGAGTGTTCTCTATAGGGGATCAACCTCTTTGGAACTCTATAAGGCCTCCCTCCTTAGTTTTTTGTACAAAGGCTGAAAATAATATTAATCTGTTGATGATGAAAAGAGGGCTGAATATATGCTATTTGTCGGGCTTCTAAACCCTAACTCTTAATAGAACTCATAATTAATGAAGACTCCTTCCTAATGAAAGACTCCAACTCCTAATGAATCTCCTACTCTAACTAAGACTTATCTTCCCCTCAACTCCTAACCCCTAGCCAACTCCTAATCTTGATGTGGTTGGTGGCTATAGTGGTCTCCAACTCGTAACTTATTCTACCCTAGAGAGAATCTAAGCTAAGTGGAACTCTCCCTCTCTTGCCCTAGCCGGCCTCTCTTAAGAGGAGGAGGCGACTAGGAGACTTTCATCCCATAATGACTCATCCCGAGCCCTGGCCAACTACTTCTTTACTAAGGAGTGACAACTAGATTAGGGTTTATTATATTTATGACTCAATTGACCCTAATCCGTATCTAACTCCGACTCCTAATCAGACTCCAGTTCAGTCGAACCCTAACCTTATTAGGATTTGAATTGATTTATTATAATAGACGTAAATCTTCTCCTAGCCGAACTAATGTCAGGTTAGTTTGGTCAAGAAGATCCAATCTAAGGACTCATCTCAATTGATTATGATCCGACTCAATTAGAGTCCTAACAATTAGAGTATCATTGAAAATTAGTAAGATACTCAAAATTTCATATTTTTGTATCAGACTTGCTTGAAACAGATATCGTCAACTAAATGGGTTCATGAGAAACCTGTGAAAACTATGCCCTCAAAGGCTAATGATATTGCCCCTTGTCAAACGTAGCTTCCAATTCTCTTACTAAGCTGATAACTGATTCTATTTTTATGCTACTACCTTACCTTGTAAACTCTTGTGCAGTCAACACCGAATGGGGAGCCTTTGCTTGGATTCACGCAATATTATACAGAAAAGATAGTTGCTTAATATAATTTATCTAAGAAATATATACCTTTGCATGAGAAACTCATATTGATATCTTATTCTAATATATTTTATATTTTTAATAAAGATAATGAGGATGATAATAATGGTAGAGGGACTAGCTTCATAATTCTGATTTTGCTAATATACAGTTGAGTGTTGAAAGATAACGAGGCTTTAAGAGACATATAGATGCTACTGGGTTGAGCTCTTTCACTCTTCCCTTAAGATTAATATTGGTATGTGAAATATTTATGATCTTAATGTTCCTTCTAAATAGACTATTATAAGGTCCTCTCTACGCTCTCGCCATTTAGATTGTCACTTCATCTTGGAACCTCAGGTTTTTTTAAACTCTAATATTTTTTTATAGCCTCTCATATCTTTAAATATTGGCATATCCATACCATCTTAAGCATTACTACCTATATGAACTCTTCTACTATTGATATAGTGGCTCACTCTTTGAATGATCATGTTAGTTATGGCACATAGTATTTTAAGCCTTTAGATAAAACTTCTAATTTCTCGAGTATGTATGGCATTTTATACTCATGCTGACAAACATCGATTATAGATGAATCTTATTGATTTCTCATAGTATTTCACTGAATCTTGGATTGTTCTTAGTGATTTTAATACAGTTTTTAACCCTATAAAAGATTGGGGGCCAACCTGTAATATCTTCAAATGTGACGCAAATTTCTAATATTTATATAGGCTTTCTTATCTGATCTTAAATAGAAGAGTTATCATCTTATATGGTCAAACTCCTTCTCTGGGGCTTGATGTATTATTATAAGCAAGATAGATAGCGTGCGAAGGGTAACGGGAGTTTACATCATTCAATGACTATTGTGTAGGTTAATAATACTGCCAAGGGTAACAGGAGTTTTAAATTCTCCCTATCCTAACTTTTAGAAGATTGTTAAAGATACTTGGCTTGCTCCTATCCTAAATAACCAATGTCAAACCCTTAGCTGAATGTTTATTTTTGTTAAAAAACTAAAAAGAGTTAGGGTCAAATTGAATAAATGGTTGAGTCAAATTATAAAACTTCATTCTCTACTCTTTCATCTATTAGAGAGGAGTTACGTAATATTCAAAATTTTATCATGGCCACTCCTTCAGACGAGTCTCTTCACATTCAAGCAGAAGCTCAAATTTAGACTTCAATCTCCACTAGATAAAGAAAAATCTATTTTAATCTAGAGATTTGTGGTTTACTTTCGGTGACTCCAATAATATTTATTTTTATATATCTCTTCATACTCAATGGAATAAAATAATATTTTATCTATCTTTAAAAAAAAGGATTAACTTGTCCTCGACAACTTGTAGACGTGACCAAGCTCATTTATATCTCTAACGTTATATCTGAATTTATTCAATCTGTTCGAATCTGTTGGGAAACTAAGTAGGAGTATCACATGCGCAGTGAAAGATCAAAACAAAATTGATTTTTCATTAGATCAAATTATCGTACAAAGATTAGTGTACAAAAAAACTGTAAAATTGAAAACTGTAACATGTGAGGGATTGTTTACCTAGGAAGTTCATGCATCACTAAATTTTCAGATATGGATCGAGAGGATGAATGATGTTAAACGTCCTCCTCTTTAGCAGTATCCACACGATGGATCACTTTAGCGATACTCCTCCAATTACAGTCACAAATCTCACAAATATTGTGCAACTTATCACAACGAATGTAGAAAAAGATCCTCTATCTTCTGTGATACCCTCTCTCACCAGAGAAGGGTTGATCGGTTGAGAAGGTAAGGGAGAGAAGGAGAATAGGAGGGGGTGACTAAAGATGTAGCTTATCAACTACGTGACGCCCCTACCTCTTATTTATAGAGAGCTACCAAAAACCATAGGGATTTTACCTTATTAGGTATTGGATCTCCATCCAATTATCTACTAATCTTAGATGATTGAATCTCTATCCAATAATCTTAATTGGCTTTTAACTGGGCCTCTTCTAAGGAGCCCATCAATATTGGGTCTCATCAAATGAGAACATAGGCTAATTGGATAACTCATATCCAATCTTCTATTTGCTTAAGCATCCACCATTTGTGTGTGACCCTCTAGGCCTAATATTGAGCTAGCCATAAGTCCTTCCTGCAAAAACTCCTTCTGACCCTATGCATTGTTATCTCATAATAATTCATTCGACTCACCGACTATGGACGTACTAGGCCACTGCGTCATAGTCCTCAGACTGTATAGAGGATCTTATACATTAGACCTATTTGTCCTCAATTGCAATGTATCTATAGTCCCTCATCAATCTAATATTCCAGAGACCATATATTATGTATGGTACTATCAGGCCACATACAGAATCTATCAGAGTATTGCTCTAATCGGATTCTCTCGGAGAACCCTTTCTCTCTCAATCTGAATGACCCCAGGCGAGAATTTGTCTGAGTGATAATACATATGATATTTATCTTGTGATACTAAGAGTGGATGATCTTCTATTGATACTCAATTACCTTCGTAAGATTTGCTACTAATCTTGATAACCAGTTGTACTATATCTAGAACTTTCTAAACCTGTAAGTCTGGTATCAAAGAAAGGAGTACTCAAACAAGGCTGTTAGGACCCCAGCTGAGTCGGGTTCTAGTCGATTGAGTCAAGTCCTTAAATTGGGTCTTGTTGACCAACCTAGACTTGATATTAGGTTGCCTATGAGGAGATTTGAATCCATTGTAATAAATTAGCCCATATCCTAGTAGGGTTAGGATTCAAACTGAACTGGAGTCGGGTTATGAGTTAGAGTTGGATTCGGGTTGGAGTCAACTAAGTTAAACTTGTAATCGACCTAATTGGTTGCCCACCTTGATGAGTGGAAGTCGGCTAGGGTTGAGAAGAGGCAGCTAGGTTTTGAGATGAGAGTGTTTCACTTTGATTATGAGTTGGAGTCTTCCATTAGGGAAGAGTCTATATGAAGAGAGAGTCTTCTAGCCACCGCCTCCTCTTTGGAGAGGTCGGCTAGGGTAGAGGGGGAGAGTTTCATTTAGCTAGGACTCTCTCCCCTTGATTGAATAAGAGTACCCTATAGCCGCTGGCCACCTAGTTGGCTAGAGGTTAGGAGTTAAGGGGAAGATTAGTCTTGGTTTAGTATGAGTCTTGGTTTAATTAAAGGAGCCATATTAGAAATTAGGGTTTCGAGTCCCATATAAACTCATGTAGCCACCACTATTTTATCATCAATATATCAATTTGCTTTTAACCACTGTGCAGCAACCCTATGAGGGATAAATCCCTATATAGTTCCAAGGAGGTCGATCCCCTATAGAGATCAACCCAAGCTTAGAATTTATAAGGGTTCTAATAATTAGTATTAGAATAGTGTTCCTTGGTGCTTCTCTACCCTTTCGTAGTCGCCCATCATCTTCATCCATCTCCCAAGCAATTCCCACAATTATTGTGATCATCGTTGACTCCACCATCATCACCACTACCGCAGATCACCCCTTCAATCTCGTTGTAAATTACATCAAGTTCTGGTGTTCTACCTTACTGCTACTACAATTTAGTTATCTTAAACCCAAAAAACCAAAAAAAGTGTTCCTATTTTATTACATAAACTTATCGTTGCAAAGTTGCCATCTTTATAATGAAAGTTACACTACAGAATTCAGCCGCATACTACTGCCCTATTTTGATCTTGTTGCTACTATTTTATTGCCCTATCTTCTATGAGTTTTGAATGACATCTTTGGCACTCCCTATCAATGGATTTTTTTTAATTTTCATACAAAAATTGCTGATATAAACAACTGATCTTTTATGTTCAAACTGCTACAGTTTAGATGTAAAAATCTATTGTAACGTCTTCTCGCATTCCTTGATCTTGCCAAATTTTTTGCTATCGTATTCTCCCATAAATTTTTTGACAGCATTACTTTTCCTTTACTAGTAGATTCTCATTGATTTTTACTTAAATCCTTATTACCACCTATTAAAAAAAATTATGTCTACACTGTTGAAATCTTTCGATGAAAAATTCTACCGATATACCTTTTGTCATTCTTCTTCTCGTAAACTATCAAATCCTATTGAACTTGCTGCCACCAACTACATCATCTTTAAGGCACCTCTCTAGTCTTAAGATGCAACTGTCATAACTTATTTTAAGAATCCACAGCTAACCCAAACTATAGCCAAAACCACATCCCAAATAGCGATCTTCCGCAACCATCGAACCTTGCTAAACCAGTTGCTCCCCTAATAGAAACCCTAAACCTTCTTCGTAACCTTAAACCACTGCCACAAAAATCCTTTGTAGCCTCCATAGCACTCTTAAATTGTAGCACCAACAACAACCTAAACCGCAAGCTATCAACCCTAAATCGCAACTTTAATCCATCACCCTTTTGGCCACCAATCCTTACCAAATCAATTGCTGCTATCAACAGCAACCATAAGCCACCCCTCTAACCCTAAATCTCTATCACCAAACCCCCCTTATATGACCCCTACTGTAGCTCTAAACCACATCCCCAACAGTAACCAAAAATAGCAACATTTCAGTCCCAAACTACAGCCATCTACCCTTGACCCACCACCTCTTTTGGTCACCAATCCACCCAACTAGTTCATATGATTGACACAACAGTAAGAGAAGGATTTTGACACCATAGATCTAGGGTCATATGCCATGGCATCTATAGATCTGATTGATGCTAAGTTGGAGGCCTTAGAGACACGTATGGAGGATAGATTATATGCTCTCTTTGTAGAATTAAGAATTGGTAGATCTCTAAGCCCGACAAAATTACAGCAAGGTGAAAGTTCAGAGAGACCTCCCAAAAAGGATGAATGAGCCACTGATTTGATGCCACGCTTGAGGGTGGACTTTTCTCGTTGGGAAGAGGGAAACCTGATAGGATGGCTTTCGCGCGCGGAATGCTACTTCTGTTATCTCTAGACACCTGAGGCTTCTATGGTGGACATCGCTGCCATGCACCTTGAAGGAGATGCCATATAGTGGTACAATTATTTTGAGCACACTAACAGAGTCCCAACATGGAAGCAATTCAAGAACGGGTTGCTACTTCGCTTTAGACCGATGGAGTACAAGAACACGAATGACTAACTCATGAAAATTCATCGAACTTCAACCGTGCAAGAATATCAAGCCAGGTTTGAGCATCTTTCAAATCAAACTCAAGATTGATCTAAAAAATAGTTGCTAGGGATGTTCATCGAAGGATTAAAGCTAGAGATCAAATGTAAAGTCAAGGTGTGAGAACCATATACATTGAGGGCTGCCATCTCCTTCGCCCGAATCTAAGAGGAGCGACTCAACCAAGACGTCGGAAGGACAAGGATCACACCTAGACTAGCAACATATAAACCTCCAGCACCCTCTGCTCCCAGCTATCCTTCATTGCCAAAGAAATTGATAAGAGAAGAACTTCGCAATAGATCGGCAAAGGGCTTATGTTAGCATTGCGATGAACCATGGAGCCACGACCATAACTACAAGAGAGGACACATTCTTCTGATTAAACCCCTCAATGATTCAGAGGAGGAGGTTCATGAGCACGAGGAGAAGGTCATGGAAGAAGAACCACAACTGGCTGATTGTATGATGCATGCTCTTATTAGTTACGCGGTCCTGTAAATGATAAAAGTGGGAGGACTACTTAAACAACAATCAATCACTATCCTCATCGATACCGGGAGTACCAACAACTTCATAAATATGAAGGTTGTTACTCGTTAAAGATTATAGTAGGTTAGATTTTAAGGTAGCCGATAGTTGAATTTTGAAGTGCAATCGAAGAAGTCAGTGCATGAAATTATTATTGTACTTCATGCATTGAGCTAGTTACTAATATTCGCTTGCTCTTTGCTCATACTTCTAAAGCACTTGAAGTATTTGCACTCCTTGCATTGAGTTAGCTACTATGATTCGCCTTCCCACCACCATTGAACTTCTGGAATGCAAGAAGTTTTACTTAAAAAGAGCAAAAATTTTACCCCAACTTGGAGTCTCCCAACTTAGAGTAAGTCTTTGATAGTTTTGGTTAGCTCTGGGATTATATCATCTTCTTTATCACCTTTGCCGCCTACTCTGAGTAAAAAAGATATAGTACCACATACTGCCTACTTCGTTCCTTAGTCGAGCACTCTTGTATCAACCCGAAGTCCCTCGTTTTCAGCTATCTTGATGAGAAGCCCATCGACACTAGTCTTATGAAGTTCCTTGGCCTCTGCCCTTCCCCCCTGTCTTGGTACTTGGAGTTTGCATCTGCATTCTCTACCTCCTAGGCCCTTTTTAGGACTAATACTTTCTCTCTATGAGAGTAAGGGATCGATAACTCCACAGAAGTCCCGCCTCTGCGGTACCATGGCATTGCCAAGCCCATGGCCCTACTATCTGTTGCCTTGCATTTGTGTTCCTTCATGATCGATAGATCTGCCTCTGTGGCACTGTGGTGCTCCTCCGAGTCCACCTCCTTTCTAACCGACGCTATTGCTTTTCGGTAGTTGAGCCCCTTCGGACTCGTCGTCGCTTTCTCGCACCTTTCGACCCCTACTTCAACACCTCTATGTTCTCAAAATAGTTCTCCTTAGTTGATGGAAAGACAGACTACAACTCTCATGCATGGTTTCTGTCATCTTGTTACAGGGCTCGCACCGATTCTATTCTCCTTAGCTTCCTTGGTAGCAACATTCGCTTACTCAGCCTTGTGCTCTGACTTGCTAGGCTCCCTTAAGTGAATATGAGCACTGAAGCAATCTAACTCTCCAATCACTCTAACCATACCTCTGTATATCAAGTCCCCTCCATAGGACTCACTGGTACTTGCAATCTAACTTCTCTCTCGGTGGTACAAGGCCCCCATATGCTGTTAACCAAGGCTTTCATCTGATGCAAGCTTCAATATGCACATAAGGAAGACCCACTTCTATGGTACCATGACATTCATTCCTTGAATTCACAGCCCTTCTTATCGTTGCATTGTTTACCGAAGTGGAGCTCCCAACAGATCTTGATCATTCACATGATCACGTCCCCCTCCATGGGACTCACTAGTACTTGCACTTGGACTTCTTCCTCTATGGTATACAGCCCCCATATGCTGATGACTAAGGCTTTAATTCAATGCAAGCTCTGATGTACACACGAAGATCTACCTCTGCGATACTATGACATTCACTCCTTAAATCCATAACCCTTCTTCTTGTTGTATCCTACACAAAAGTGGAGCTCCTAGTAGCCCTTGATCATACCTCTACATGATCACGTCCCTCATGGGACATGTCTATATATATTGCATTGCCACGAACTATTCCACCATGATCCGCTGCACCATGTCGCCTCTTGGTGACATCTTAATTGTATACAGATTCTTGTGTGATGAACTTGGACTATGACTTCTCCATGTGTGGCCTTTGCCAATACATTATAGGGCCTCTGCCATCTTCAATTTTTGGTTCACTCCCTTGGAATTCACCTTTGTCCACCCACTCTTGAGTCACACTCGAACAAATCATAGCTTTAGGATAGTTCGTCACCTAGTAACTCCTGAAATCCTCTGACTTCGCTAGAATTGGTGCGCCATTGTTTGGATCCTGGGCTTTTATCCTCTACTAGCACAATCTCCGCTATGCACCACTTGTTCCTGACAACTCGAATGGCAACACTATGGCATATTCTTCAAGAGTACTTGCCTTTGCATCCTCCTGTCCAGTGCTAAGGTCTCATAATCCCAACTTTACCTTCGTAAGTTAAATCACGAGGTAAGGTGTATATGTCTTGAAGTTCCTCTTCATCTTTGGCACCATGCAAGATAAGTCTGCCCCCATCAGAATGAAAAATCCATGGAATGACATGATCCCACTCTTGCCTCTACAAGAGTTCATGCCCTTGACCTAGTCTAAGAAAAGCTCTGTGCCTATGCTCCATATTTCATCCTTTATGTCAACTCCCTTCATATGGCTTGGATACTATACCAAGTTCCACCCAAGTTGCTCCGCTCCTCGATTTGCATTAAGTTGATAGTGACCCTCGGGTCTACCATTCCAAGGGTCATCCCTCTATTAAGTTCGATTTCCACATCAACTCTAAGTGTGCCTTCATATGATATTACCTTAGATTGCTCCCCCACTTGATCTTGAAATGCATCCACCAATGTATTATCTCAATCGAGATCATGCGATAACTCCTCGTCATTGGCTGGGTCCGTTGAGCTTTGTGGAGATATTACCTTGAAGAACTCTTCCTTAATATGTGCGGTCCGTTACACATGATTCTCCCTCTGGAGAAGTAGGACTTATCCCTCCTAGATATCTATCTTGTTGAAGCAATTTTCCTCTTTGTATTCTTTCCACTAAAAGTTTCGAAGACCACCATCCCCTTTGAACTACTCTGTCTTGCTGAACAACTTGTGCCTTGTTATGTCCCCATAAATGCACTTGCTAGATTGTGACTCTTCTCCAATATAGTCCCCACTGCACCCTTCAAGGTCTAAGAATATGTTAAACTTTTTGCACACTTCAGTCGCCTACGGACGTATCCTTTCTATGCCAAAGAGAAAGTTCTGATGCTCCATGGCACCGAGTTCCAATTATTCCTTGGGATGGCCATGAACACTCCATCATTTGTGTACCAGCCCTTATATACTGAATCCTCGAGTTAGCAATTCCTCTCACTTCTGTGAGCTTTGCATAACTCTTTCAGTCATTGTGCAATATTTCTCACTTTGCACGGTCTCATCTTTCACCAAGCACCCTGCTTGCCTTGAGCACCGTTAAGTCTGGTTGCCAATGTCGAGTCGTAGTTTGAACTTAGCCATCCTAATCTTTGTGCGCTACACATTTTTCTTCACTTACTTGTCCTTGTGATGCCTATGACGCAAAGGGCTGGTCATTTCTCTGAATGCCAAACCTGGATGTCTACTCCTCCAAGCGACTCCTTTCCCTACATCTTAATGTCCATTTCCCCCAAACGGTTGCACGTGCTGGCTGTCCTCTACACAGCTCAGCTAGGTCCCCCACATTTGTATGACAAGTGTTTCTGCGTGTGTTTGTCCTGCTCTGATACCACAATATCACAGGCTTAGTTGATTTTGCATAAGTCGTGCGACACCCGTTAGTGTCCATTCGTAAAGATTAGCCTTCCCTGAGATCTCCTAGGGTCCCTTAGGACTTATAAGAGAGAAAACGGGCCAGAATAAGCAATTTCAATGGGATCCACAAGCAATTGCTCAAGCAAATACTTTATAAAACCAATACAAATTACACCCATGGACATTACAAACTCAAAAAGGTTACACACAAAAGATAATTGTCCATTACAGACCAAAGTCCTCATAAGTGCTTACAAGGCACACTCATATTTACAAGCCAAAATCGACCACAAAGCAAACCAAACTAGGGCTGCCAAGCTTATTGCAAGCTCACTACTTGCTTTATAAGGTATGCACACAAACTAAATGACATTGACAAACATGAGCATTTCATCAAACACCTTGTTTACATTTTTGTCTGTGACAGCTGTCATCTCCACGCTCCTATCGCGCCTTTTCCTGTAATTACAAATAATCACAAACACATAGGCCCGATAATAAATGAGAAAAACGGAGGCTCGTAGGCCATAATAATAATAATAATAATAATAATAATAATAATAATAATAATCACAATTACATACATCACAACACATGGCTCATGATCATCCATCCGCATCATACATCACATGTACATCACATCATATGTAGGATTACTAGATATATATAATTAATTAAACTATTTAATTAATTATTTTTTAGAAATTAGGACATGCTCAAAATTTTTAGAATTATCAAGGGTATTTTTAAAATTTTGGATGAGATGGCAGTCCTTGAAAATTTTAAAATTATTAAGGGCATTTAAGAAATTTTATAAAATATGAGAGGGTTAGAATTTCTTAAATTCTAAGGGGCATAACCATCTTTTTCTTAAAAAGATGCCCTAGCCCTCCCCTTTTGCCCTCATCCTACGATCGCCTCTACCCATGATCGGAGCCGCCTCGGGTATGGCGGCCCCACCACACAGTCACAGTCCGCCACGGTGCTATGCAGGCGCCGGTGGGCGTTGTCGTAAGTGGCTGCCCCTACAAGGGGCCTTGGTGTCGATTGCCCCCTTGCAGATGGTCAGGTTGTGGCTGGCCGCCCCTGTAGGGGTCCTGGTCGTGGCCAGCCACCTTTGTAGAGGGCTTGGCCATGGTCAGCCACCCTCTTTCCTCGCTGCATTTGTCATAAAAATGCAATAAGAATGCGTAGTTTTGATTTCTATAATATCATCACATGTAATTTAAAATCAATCTTTCACACAAAAACCAGACTTTGATACCACTATTGGGAAACGTCAGTGGGAGCATCACATGCGCAGCGAAAATCAAAACAAAATAGGTTTCCTACATAGATCAAATCATCATGCAAAGATTGGGTGGTGAGAAAACTGTAAAAAAATAGAAAAACTACATCAAGTGAGATATTATTTTACCCAAGAAGATCATATATCCCTGTATTCCATATTCGGATAGAGAGGATGAAGGAAGTCAAACATCTTCCTCTCTAGCGGTATCCACACAATGGATCTCTACAGCAAATCTCCTCTGATTTGATCTTGCAACTCTTGTATAGAGGGAGGGAGGAGAATAGGAGGGGGAGGCCAAGGCTGCAGCCTATCAACTGAGTCTCCCCTCATATTTATAGAGAGCCACCAAAACCCTAGGGGTCTTACCTTAGTGAATTTTACATTATTGGATCTCTATCCAATAATCTCCTTAGGCCTTTAATTGGGTCTTAAGCAAGGAGCCCATGAACATAGGGTCTCATCTAATGAGAATAGGAGCTAATTGGATCTCCATCCAATCCTCTATTCATTGAAGCATCCACCATATGTGTGTGACCCTCTAGGCCCATTACATAGTTAGTCGTGAATCGCTTCCATCAGAATTCCTTCTGATATAGTGAATCATTATCTCCATAATAATTTACTCAACTTATGGACTATAGACGTACTAGACCACTACGCCATAGTCCCCAAATAATACAGGAATATCAAATCTATCGAACATGTCTGTCCATAGTTACCATATATCTATAATCCCTCATCTAATTAATATCCCAAAAATCATATATTTGACATGGTATTGTCAGGTCACAAACAAAATCAGTTTGTTTTGCTGTAATCGGATTCTACTAGAGAACTCTTTCTCTCTCAATCTGAATGACCCTAGCCAGGGATTTGTTTGAGCAAGCATATAATGGATATTCCTCTCATGATATGTTATCACTCAATTACCTTCGTAATGTTGGTTATCAATCCTAATAACCAGTTGTACTAGATATAAAACTTTCCAAACCTGTAAGTTTGGTATCAAAGAAAGGAGTATTCAAACAAGACATCCTTGGTGTCTTAAGTCTAAGGACTAAATACACATATGAGACTATGAAATTGCTATATGACATTAGGTATCGTTAACCATACAACATTCTATAAGCGGATCAATTAGTGAACTCATTCTCTAATGAGCACTTGTACTATATCCTTAGTGTCTCCACACAAGTGGCTATAAGACTAACCGCCTTTATCATATGGACGGGTATATAGTACACCGATTTGCCTGGTTATCTCGATATCCCTCTCGAGTAACTTATGATCGGAATTATTTAGGATCTGTGTTTAAAGGTGAATCGATCTCATTATGATCCGATTCACTTTGCACAAAACCAAGGACATCACTATATATATATATATATAATATGAGAATATTCTAATAATAATAATAAGTAAAAAGATCCCATAGTGTGTCACATGTGTCATCACTCATGTAATTGGCTTACATGGCACCTGTAACTAGTAGTAAAGTGCATCCTTAAATACTTTAGAAGGACTAAAGATCTATTGTTAGTATATGGAGGAGGTAGCCTCCAGGTTGAGGGCTATATGTAGTCGAGTTTTCAATTCGATATCGATGATAGCAATTCTAATTTAGGGTATGTCTCAACCTTGAATGAACGATCAATAAGCTGGAAGAGTTTCAAGCAAGATACTACTACTGACTCGATTATAAAGGCATAATATATTATTATGATAAAAGCAGCAAAAGAGGGAGTCAAGGATGAAGAAATTCATCACAGATCTAGGAGTCGTGCCGAGCAATGAGGAGTTGATTCCTTTATATTGCTACAATAATGGGGTGATTGATAAAATAAAGGAACCTAGGTCTCACAAAAGTATGTTTTGAGGAGATTCCACTTAATCAGAGAGATTGTAGTCCATAAAGATGTAGCAATGGAAAGAGTTCCATTTGAAAATAACATTGCAGATTCACTAATGAAACCAATATCTTATATTATCTTTGAGCATCACAGGGGTCTGACTGGGATCAGAGACATAGGTGATATTGGTTATAAGTGTACTACAAGCCAATTACATAAGTGATGACACGTGTGATATGTTGCACAGACTTTTTACATTATAATTATTATCAATATTTTCTCACATTATATATATATATATAGTCTACTGCATATATATTGTGATGTCCTTGGATCTATGCCATGAGAATCATATCATGATTAGATCACGATAATATGACTAATTCACCTTTAAATACATACCCTAAATAACTCCTGTCATACATTCTTCGAGAGAGACATCGAGATAACTAGACAGAAGGTATATTATATATCTATCCATATGATAGAGTTGGATAGTCTCATAGCTGCTTGTATGGGGACACTAAGGGTATAATATAGGTGCTCATTAGAGAATGAGTTCACTGACTGATCCATTTGCTGAATGTTAGATGGTTAACGATATATAACTCAGACAGTGATTCCATAGTCTCAGTTGTGAGTCTGGTCCTTAGACTTAATATTCCAAGGATACTTTGTTTGAGTACTTTTTTTTTTTACACTAGACTTACAGGTTTGAAAAGTTTCAGATATAGTACAATTGATTATCAGGATTGGTAGCCAACCTAATAAAGGTAATTAAGTGTCAATAGAGGATAATCAACTCTCAGTATCACGAGAGGAATATCTTGTGTGCTTTCGCTCAAGCAAATCCCTACCTAGAGTCATTCAGATTGAGAGTGAAAGAGTTATCTAAGAGAATCCAATTAGAGTGAGACTCATATAGATTCTGTATGTAGCATGATAATACCATACCTAATATACAATCTCTGGGATATTAGACGGATGAGGGACTATAGACACACGATAATTATGGATAGATATGTCCAATGGATTAGCTCCCCTATACCATTTGGGGACTATAGCTCAATGACTAGTACGTCCATACTCGATAAGTTAAGTGAATTGTTATGGGATAATAATTCACTAAGTCAGAAGTAGTTCTGACAGGTGAAACTCATTGTTAGGTCAGTATTGGGCCTAGAGATTTACACACATATGGTGAATATTACATCGAGTAGAGGATTAGATATGAGTTATCCGATAAGCCCCTATTCTCATTGGATGAGATCCAATATTAATTTTTTTATTGCTTAATTTAATTAGAGGTAAATTAAGATTATTAGATAGAGATCCAATAATCCAAGAAGTGAGGAGAATTGGATAGAAATTCAATGTTCACCAAGGCAGGATCCACTAGGGTTTGATGATGGTTTTTTGGGCACCTAAGGTTGCCCTGTGGTCAAGGACTCTTGGCCGTAGGGTGCCCTTAGTGGCTAGGGTTTCTTAGGTGCATAAGGGATGGCTTTCCTATCATATGGGGCACCATATAGTAGGGTATCTCAAAATTTTTTAAAATAATTAATTAAATAATTTAATTAATTATTATTTATTTAGTAGTCCTACATGATGATGTATAATGTAGGCGGATGATTAAGGACTATGTGTTGTGACGTATGTATATATGATAGTTATTATTATTGGGGCTTGCGAGCCTCAATTTTTCTCATTTATTGTTGGGCCTGCGTGCTTGTGATTATATTGTAATTACACGAAGAGGCACGATATAAGAGTGGAGGTGCCAATGGGACCCACAATACTAAGATGGGCAATCGCGATGCATGGTGATGCGTTGAGGAGCTGATGGAATCAATGATGACGAGATGAATGATCACAGGACATAGAGATGCGCTGATATACACATTGGATCCTATTATGAATGATTAGGCCCATTAGCTCGATTCTGATCACATTTGGTGATGGTTCATAATCATTTGGTATGGTATGCATATGTGATATATGATTATACACCTAATATCTAATATATATATATACACATATATGCATATAATGTAGATAAATATTAAATATATATGTGACTGACACAATATATTAGAAGACCAAAACAAAACCCCTCCTATGATAATATTAAATCGGTAAGTGTGAGATAATTAGATTGACCCATGTGGCCTTCCATCGTTATA
Source organism: Ensete glaucum (assembly GCA_021527575.1). Taxonomy (NCBI): domain Eukaryota; kingdom Viridiplantae; phylum Streptophyta; class Magnoliopsida; order Zingiberales; family Musaceae; genus Ensete; species Ensete glaucum. Next base: position 30,151,034 of record CM038557.1, read on the forward strand.
GGAAGAAATTGAATCCCGACATAGGTTAAGTTAGTCGAATCCCTCGAGGCTCACCTATCTTCGTAATTCGAGATCTTACCTATGACATAGAGATGTCACAGGTGACCTAAGGATGTGGTATGCTTGGTCGAGTCCCTCAAAGGCAAATCATCAAATCAAATTCATATTGTAATGATAGTGATGACTTAATTGAACATCGTGATAGGTCGAGAGGTCGAGACTATGATGGTTCCAATGCCAAACATGGTGGGAATCACAAGGAGTTGTGATTGACAAGAGTTGCCTATCTTTTTGGGCTTAGTGTGACTAGTCAAGTCCTTTAAGATTATATTAAGATGTCGATCGGACCCCGATGCCCACTAGAAGTTTGTTGGAGGCTTTCGTTTCATGTGCCAAGGATGTCATTTGATTGACTAAAAAAACAGTGAGAGTAGATTAAGATAGAAGTTCGTATCTTAATTACTTTTCTACAAAATACGTATATTATTCATTTATATTACATCTTATTTGTTAGAAATATGTCACTTGCAAATCCCCTATGTGGCATAGTTGATGCTATTGAATCTCAAATTTTGATGATAAAATCAATTGATGGATTTATGATCTAACATTTATGTTGGAGGCAAGTGATACAAGATTAACTATGATTAGAAAAAAGTAAAATAATTAAGGAAGAATCAGTCGTTGGATCAGAGTTAAGATCGACCATTGGGCCGGAAGAGTCGCCGAGGCTTCAAATGTATACATATGATATAGATGGATGATCATGACCATATGATGTGATGTGTATATGTGTGATTATTATTATTATTGGGCCTCTAAGCTTATGATTTTTTCTTGTTTATTGTCAGGCCTAGTGCTTGTGATTATGTTGTATTTACATGAAGAGGCACAAGGAGAGCATGGAAGTGCAGTGGGACTTACGATGTCGAGATGGACGATCATGACGCATGGAAATACGTCGAGGTGTCAACAAAACTGATGATGATGAGATGGATGATCACAAGTCATGAAGATGCGTCAATACACACATAGATTTTATTGTAAGTGATTAGGCCCACTAGCTCGGATTTGATCGCATTAGGTAATGGTTCATAATCATTCAGTGTACATATATATATACATATATGTATATATGTATATATATATATGTACATATATATATGTATTTGTATGACACAACATACTATAAGACCGAAACAAAAACCCTCCTATGTTAATATTAAGTTGGTAAAGCATGCGACAATTGGATTGACCCACGTGGCGTCCATCGTTATATAAAAAAATTGAATCCTAGCATATGTTAAGTTGGTCGAGTCCCTCGAGGCTCACCTATTTTTGTGATTCAAAATCTTACCTTCTTGCTTATGATGTAGAGATGTTATTGGTAACCTGAGGACATGGTATGCTTGGTCGAGTCCCTTGAGAGCATAACATCAAATCAGACTCATCTTGTAATGATAATTATGACTTAACCGAATATCATGGTCTGTCAAATCCCTTGGTCATTACGGTTTGGAGGCTGAATAGGACGAAAATCATAAGGAGTTATAATTAGCAAGAGTTACCTATTTTTTTAGGATTAGTGTGATTGGTCGAGTCCCTTAAGGTTACACTAAGACGCCATTTGGATCCCGATCCCCACTAGAAGTCTGCTGAAGACTTTCGTTTCACTTACCGAGGGTCTCAAGTGATTTATAAAAAAAATAGTGGGAGTAGATTAAGATAAAAGTCTATATCTTAACTATTTATTTTCTATAAAATCTGTATATTATTCATTTATGCTACATCTTTGCTTATCCAAAATATGTCATATACAAACCCTCTACGTGGTATACTTGATGCCAACCATCTCATTAGTCTAAACTATTCAGATTGGCTCTATAACTTAAGAATCATTCTCATAGTAGAGAAAGTTGCTTATGTCCTTACATAATATTGCTTGTTAAATCTCAGATTTTGATGACGAAATCAATTGATATGTTTTATTATATAACATGTGTCTTAGGGATGAATGATATAGGATTAACTATGACAAGACAATACAATCAGATGTTGAGTCGGAGTCAAGTTCGGGTATCGAACCGAAATTCAGACGATGTAGTGGGAACTCGTCGAGAGTTCACCGGAAGCTCGCCAAAGGTATTGGGGGCTTCGCAGGAAGCTTGCAGAAGGTATTGGGGGCTTGTCAGGAGTTCGTTGGGAGATTGCCGAAGGTGATCGAGGGATTGTCGGGAGTTCGCCGGGAGCTCACTGAAGGTGATCGAGGGCTTGCTCGGAATGCACCAGGGGTTTGCTAGAAGATGATCAAGACTCGCTGAAAGTTCACTAGAGGTTGCTGGGAAGATTGCCAGGAGTTAGGAAGGTCACTTGACATATTGATCAAATTGATTGTATTTGTATATCTTAGTATGTCGTAGTTAGCATCAATTTGGTTTAGAGTCCAAATTGAGTTAGATTTAGAAGAAATTCAAATTAACTTAATGTGAGGCAACCAGGTCCACTTTGGGTTGGAGTTAAGCTCATTTGGTTGACTTGGAAAGGGATTAACTGAAAGTATAAGTCAAGAATAGAAAAATATAGGAAACACTTTTTCAGGATTCCCAACGGTAGTACCGTCGGTATACGGTGGTTGTACCACTCAGGTCAACGGTTGTACTGCCATCGTCGTATTTTCAAGGTACTTTCAGTGATAGTAGCTCTCGTATATATAATTTATAGAGAGTTTTAAATTTTGGCACTATTTTTGAAGCCAATTGAGGTCCATAAATATCCTAAGTTTTCTTGCTTGGAGAAGCAAGGGTGGTGAATGAAAAAGTGGGATAAAATTATGTTAAAGAGTTATAAAATTTAAGAGCTTCCCTTAAGTGCTTCAAATTATAAATCGAGTCTGAGGGAAGTGAGAAAAAACTTATAAATGTTCATCTCCTGAACTTGTGAAAAGGTGGGAGTGAGAAGTATAAGGTTTTGGTCTTTAATTGTGGAAGAAGATCATTTAGTAGACTCGAGTGGGCCTTGACGAAGGCGGACTCCAAAAAGTGGACGTAGATCAAGTTTTGGCCAAACCACTATAAAATCTGTGAGCATCTCTACTCTTACCTTTTATATTACATTTAATTATTTTTAATTAGTTTGAAGAAATACATAAGCATCATCTTTCGACTTTGTTTTAAATCGCTCACTTATTCAATTTCAACAGAGTCAGAAAAATGTTTTGATTTATTCTTTATTTCAAGAAAGTTTTTCAAATTGAGTACTTTTTACACTTGCACTAATTCACACACTCCCCCCTTCTTAGTGCCAATTTGATCATAACATTTGATATTAGAGTCATGTTGTACTCATTGGATTAACAGCCAAGTGAGTAAATGATATTATGGCATTAACGAGGGTCATTAACGAGGGTCAATGCATCACAAGTCTTCCTATATTCAATGGGACAAACTACACCTATTGAAAAATTTGAATGCGTAAAATATTTTCTTAATTTCGCTAGATTTTGATTTATAGTGTATTGTCGAAAATAATTTATAGAAGTCATCCAATCTAATAAATGATTAGAATGATAATAAAAAAAATATATATATATATTTTAAATGCCAAAGCTATAAATACATTGTTTTATGCTTTAAATAAAGATGAGTTTGATCGGGTTTCTATATGTGATTTAGCTTTTGAGATTTGACATAAATTAGAAATGACACATAAAAGTACAATTAAATTAAATGAATCATTAAATGAAAAGTCATGCAAAAATAAATTTGAAGAACAACTTCTAAAGAACAAGAAGGAAATTACTTTGAGAACATAAGAACAAGACCTTCTAAAGAACATGGAAGATATTAAACTAAGAATAGAAGAACATCATCTTCCAAAGGATAGGAAAAAACTTGAACTGAGAACTATATATGACTCATCGAGTGAAACCTCGAGTGATGAGAATTATAAAACTAACTCTTGATAAAAAAACCAAAAAATTTAATGAATATGAATAAAAAACATAAAAATAAACTTAAAATAGATAAAACCTCTTGCTATGAATGTAAGAATGTGAGGCGCTCTGAAGTTGAAGAGCACAATCAAGAAGAAGTGGATAATCTCATACTTATGACCATCAACAATGAGATAAGTAATTCCTCCAAGACTCTTTTACTTTTAATGAGTTATTAAGTTATTTTCATGAGCTTTATGATAATTTTAGAAAGAATATCAAATCTTATAAACCACTTAAAAAAGATCATGCATTATTTTTTTGTAAACATAAAACTTTAAATGATGCATCAACATCATGCGTTTCTTATTCTAAATGTGAGTCATTAGAGGTAATTAAACAAGAAAATGACATACTACAACAAACTCTAAAAAACTTAAGATAGATAATAAGTCTCTAATCATGATCCTTGTTGATAAGGGTCATATTGATAAAGAAGGTATTGGCATTGTGAACAATATTCATCAAAAGTCAACTATCCTTAGTAGAAGACCCACATCACACTCTTTACCCAAAAATAGATGTAATTTTTATAGTAGATGTGGACACTTTGCTTATAAGTGTTCATTTAGGAAATATAGTCCACATAAATTGATGCGAGTTCCTAAAGGAACCATAAACAATCGAGTACCTTTAGTGAAAATAGGTAGAACTTTTCATGAGAGACCTAAACCAAAACTGTTCATACTATAAATTTATCTCAAACAAGGCTAAGAGCATAAAATGATATTTTGAAAGTATATGCTCAAGACATATGACTTGAGATCTAACATTCTTTCAAGCTCACTAGTCTAGGTAATAACAAGAAAAATTATTGAAAATAAAATTATTGATAACGAATATTTGGATGATTCATTATTATAATTAATCTTGATTGCTTTAACTTTAGCATGCTAGTATAAAAATGAATTAGAATAATAATATAAAAAACTTTAGCTAATTTTAATGAAAAATTATATACATTCAAATTTATGAAAGAGAGATTTTGATGATGATGATGCTTGTATGATTGTATTGACTTATAATAGTTAAATGAGTGTACGTTGAATGGAATGATTAAATGTTAAATTTGAATTTAAAATAAAAATTATATATATAATATCATGCTTTATTTTCTAATGTGGTTGAAAAATATTAATTTTTTTAAATGAGAAAGAAAATTTCTTGATAACATATTAGACTCATTTAACAAAGAAAAATTATTGGATTGAAAATAAATAAAAAATTTTGTTTAAAAATATCTTGTGGTAATAATCATAATGATTTCATTTGAAAATGTTTTACTCATTTAGAGATTTTTATATTGTAATAACCTTGATGACGTTATGTTAATATTAGTGTTGAGTAAGTGACTTGAAATATGATTGAATGGTTGTTGTTGAATATTAGAATTTGAGCATAGAATAAAATAAAAAAGGGAGAGAAAAATCATGCTTCATTTTCTAATATTTTAAAAAATTTAAAATATTTTTGAAATGAGAATGGAATGAGCATGGTAACTCATTTCACTAAGTCTAAAGAGTTAGACTCACTTAAGAAAGAAAAATTATTAGAATTAAAATAAATCAAAGCTCTTGTTTGAAAATATTTTATTGTAATGATTTTAACAAAACTCAGTTTTTGACTTTAAATAACATTGCTTAAAGGCATTCTTGAAATAAATTACATAAATTGTAACAACTAAAAAGAAGAAAATAATTTTTTCTTGAAAATTTCTCAATCTTTATTTTATTGAGTTTTTAATAAGAGATTGATGAATTTATTCATGATATTTTTAAATCTCAATTTTGTAAAGTTGATGATTTAAAATTGAAGAAGTTATTATCCAAATCATGATCTCGATATCTTAAAAATTATAACTTGAGATATTCATAGCTTACTATGATTCTTATGTTTTAAAGCAAATTATCTAAATGAATCATTATTTATCTTTTTGATCTTCTGAAATTATAATATAAGATTTTTTTTCTTTATGAACCATGATCTTGATAATTTTAAATTTACTACATAAGAATCAAGATCTTTTATCTTTCTGTTCTTGCAACTTGCAAAGAAAAGTTTTCATGCTTTTCATGATTTTGGCTTCTCGATATTTAACTTGATTATTTTTACATGAATCAAAATCTTTCTTATTACTTGATCTCCTAAAATTACTTTTTGTTATTTATCCTTGACTTACATTCATGAATGGTATACCTTATCATCAAATTAGTGTTTCTTAAAATTATGATAAGATAAAAATTAAATATTTTTATGAACTTTCGCTTAACCTCTTGACTTGTCTTAATTCTTTATGGGAATCAATTTTTAATTTCTATAATTTCAACTTTTTAATAAAAAGTTGAGACTTTTTATTAAGATCATTTTTCTATTATCTTGTATGAATCAAGTTTATTTAATTCCCTAAAACTCATTTTCATTATTTATAAAAAAAAGGAGAGGGGGGGGTGTGGGTGGAGGATAAGGGTGGAGGAGAGATTTCTTAAAGAAATCATGTCTTTTGGTACTTACCATTTGATATTTCATCTTTAATTATATGATTCCTTTGTACTCATGGTTATAATTAGAACATAGATGCAAAAGAAATTAAACCATTATATTTCTTTTTGAAAATAATAATGGAGAGATAAAGTTGTTAATCTAGTTAAAAGAAATATGGATATGAAAAATCTTCTTGGATGATGAATAATATAATTAGAAGAAAATTTGAAATAATTTTAAATCTTTTAAATGCATGATTTACTATTTTTTAGATTTTTTAAATTGCTTGAAATTTACATATGATTAATGCATAAGTAGATCTTGGATTTCTTCGATTTTTAAGCTTATATTTGAAATAATCTTTTCAGAATTTATATTTATAAAATTGAGATTAAAGGCTTTTGGTTATGATGTGATCTTTGTTTTCACACCCTCCTCATCATTTCTTCTTCTATTTTATTTACAAAGGGATAAAATTTTTTTGATGAGAAAATTCTACCTTTCATCCTATTTTACTAAGGGGGAGCAATAAAATAAAATTTTCATGTATTAAATGTTTAGATATGTAATCAATACTTCTCATTTTGTTGATAACAAATGGGGAGAAACTTGAAATATGATGAACATTTGTCTTGAAATTATTTGCTCAGTAGTTCACCTTTTTGTTGATGACAAAGGGAGAGAAATGTTATATTGATGATGAATATAATATATTAATAAAAAATGATAAAATGAGTATTTCTGCTTTTTGTTGATAACAAAAGGGAAGAAATGATTGATGATTTAATGGGGAGAATTAATGATTGACGACTTAAGGGGGAGAATTTAAAATTGATGTATGAATTTAAAATTAATGTTGTTTCATGATGAATAGATATATGTTTTGAAAATCTTTGATATATTGATGGTTGATGACTTAAAAGGAAAGATTGTTTTAAATTAATATTGTTTCACAATGAATGTATGTCTTGAGAATATCTGATATATTGATGATGAATCAAGGGAGAAAATTATTGTATAGATGTATGTTTTAAACTTTTTTGAAATATTTATGAATTGTATCGTGCTTGAATTCAAAAGTATTGGGTTCTTTTGAATTCAAGTTTGTTTTATCATATGTAGTTTACATAGGGGGAGTTAAGGTTAACTCATGTCATCAATTAGTTGTCATCATCAAAAGGGGGAGATTCTTGAATCTCAAATTTTGATGATGAAATAAATTGATGGGTTTTATTATCTAACTTATGTATTAGAGATGAATGATATAGGATTAACCATGACAAGGTAATACAATCAGATGTTGGGTCGGAGTCAAGTTCGGACATCAGGCCGTGTTTCAGGTGATGTAGTGGGAACTCGTCGGGAGTTCGTCAAAGCTCGCCGTAGGTATTGGGGGTTTGTAGAGAGTTTGCCAGAAGCTTGCTGAAGGTATCAGGAGCTTTCCGAGAGTTCGCTGGGAGCTCGAGGGTGATCGGGGTCTTATCGGGAGTTTGTTGGGAGCTTGCCGAAGGTGATTAAGAGCTTGCCGAGAATGCGTCATGGGTTCATCAGAAGATGACCGAGACTTACTGAAAGTTCGCTGGAGATTGCTGAGAGTTGGGAAGGTCACTTGACACATTGGTCAAATTGATTATATTTGTATGTCTTAGTATATCGTAGTTTGCATCAGTTTGGTTTAGAATCCAAATTGAGTTAAATTTGGAAGGAATCTAAATTAACTCAATGTGAGGCCACCAGGTCCACTTTGGGTTAGAGTTGAGCTCATTTGGTTGACCTGGAAAGAGGCCAACTGAAGGTACAAATCGGGATTGGAAAATTGTAGGAAACACTTTTTCGGGATTCCCGATGGTAGTACTATCGGTGGGCGATGATTGTGCTAGTTACAGATGCCTTGTAAGCCAATCACATGAGTGATGGCATGTGTGACATATTGTGTAATCTTTTTTCTTATGATTAATATTGACATATTCTCACATTATATTATATGTAGCATATATATTATGATGTCCTTGGTTCTGTGTAATGGGAATCGGATCGTGATGAGATCACGATAATGAGATCGATTCATCTTTAAACACAAATCCTAAATAATCCCGGTCATAGGTTACTCGAGAGGGACATCGAGATAACCAGACATACCGGTGTACTATATACCCGACCATATGATGGAGGTGGCTGGTCTCATAGCCACTTGTGTGGAGACACTAAGGATATAATATAGGTGCTCATTGGAGAATGAGTTCACCGATTGATCCGCTTATGAAATGTTGTATGGTTAATGATACCTAATGTCAGACAACGATTTTATAGTCCTAGTTGTGTATCTGGTCCTTGGACTTGAGACACCAAGGATGCCTTGTATGAGTACTCCTTTCTTTGATACCAGACTTATAGGTTTGGAAAGCTCCAAATCTGGTACAACAGGTTATTGGGATTGGTAGCCAGTCTTACGAAAGCAATTGAGTGTCAATAGAGGATCATCCACTCTCGGTATCACGAGAGAAATATCTCATATGTGCTTGCTTAGACAAATCCCTGGCCAAGGTCATTCGGATTGAGAGAGAATGAGTTCTTCGGTAGAATCCGATTAGAGCAAGACAAACTGATTCCGTATGTGACTTATACCATATCCAATATACAGTCTCTGGGATATTAGTTGGATGAGGGATTATAGATGCATGGTAACTGTGGACAGATAAGTCCGATGGATTCGATCCCCTTGTACCATCTGGGGACTATGGCATAGTGGCCTAGTACGTCCATAATCGATGAGGCGAGTGAATTATTATGGAGATAATAATTCATTATATCAGAAGGAGTTTTGATGGGAGTAACTCACGGCCAACTAGGTATCGAGCCTAAAGAGTCACACACATATGGTGGATGCTTCAGCGATTAGAGGATTGGATGGAGATCCAATTAGCCCTATTCTCATTAGATGAGACCTTATGCTGATGGACTCATTGATTAAGGCCCAATTAGAGGCCTAAGGAGATTATTGGATAGAGATCCAATAATGTAAGATTAGTGGATAATTGGATGGAGATCCAATACCCACTAAGGCAAGAGCCCTAGGGTTTTTTAGTGGCTCTCTATAAATTAGAGGGGAGACTCTTGGTTGATAGGCTGAAACTTTAGCCACCACCTCCTATTCTCCTCCCTCACTCTGAGCAAGAGTTGTAATATCAGATTGGAGGAGTTTCGCTGTAGAGATCTATCATGTAGATACTGCTAGAGAGGAGGATGCTTGACCTCCTTCATCTTCTTTATCCGGATCTGGAATATAGGGATATATGATCTCCCTAGGTAAAACTAATCTCTCACACATCGTGATTTTTTTGTTTTTACGATTTTTCTCGCGAGCCCAATCTTTTGCATAACGATTTGATCTGCGTAGGAAACCGATTTTTGTTTTGATTTCCACCACGCATGTGATGCACTCGTTGTAGGTTTCCCAACAATGGTATCAGAGCCAAGGTTTTCATACGAAAGATTAGTTTTAAACTGCGTGTGATGACGTTGAATCGCGTAGAATCATTCTACGCGTTCTTGCTACGTTTTTGTAGCAAAGGAAGCCCTTGCAAGGGGCAGCTGAGCATGGGCATGGCCAGCCCTCTTGCGGGCCACTGTGGCGGTTGCAGCCAAGGCCCACCGCAAGGCGGTCTGCGACGGGCCCCCTAAGGCGACCACTCGCGAGGGCAACCCATGCATGACCTGCGCCAACCCGCAAGGGGTTGTCGCCCGGCCGCATGTATTGCCACCAAGGTCGCAGGCGGCGCCAGAGGTGGCCTAGCTAGTGCCGCGGCGGCGACAACGACGGTGGCGGTATAGATGGGGCAAGGAGAGGGCTAGGACATCATTTTAAGTAAAAGGATGATCCTGCCCCTCTGATTTTTAAAAATTCCAAGGACCATGCTTATGTGCAGAATTATGAAAATACCGTCAACAATTTTAAAAATTTCGAGCACTGTCCTCTCATCCAGAATTATGAAAATGCCCTTGATAATTATGGAAATTTCGAGCATGTTCTGATTTTTCGAAAAATAATTAATTAAATAGTTTAATTGATTATTATATATATTAGTAATCCTACATATGATGTGATGTACATGTGATGTGTGATGTGGATGGATGATCATAAGCCATGTGTTATGATATGTGTAATTATGATTATTATTATTATTAGGACCTACATGCCTCTATTTTTCTCATTTTTTGTCGGGCCTGCGTGCTTGTGATTATTTGTAATTACATGGAGAGGCGCGTCGGGAGCGTGGAGATGACAATGGGACCCACGATGCCGTGGCGGGAGATTACGACTCACGGTGACAGAACCAATGATGATGAGATCCACAATCATAGGACATGGAGATGCACCGATGCACACATAGATCCTATTGTGAGTGAATAGGCCTATTGTCCCGGGCATAATCATATTAGGTGACGACTCATGATCATCCGATGTGGCTTGCATGTGTGATGTGTTATACACCTACTAGATATATGTATATATATATTTGCATGCGATGTAGATATATATTAAATATGTATGTGTGTGACATAACATATTAGGAGATTGATAGAAAATAAAAACCCCTCATAAGATAATATTAAATCGGTAAGCGTGAGGTAATAAGATTAACTCATGTGGCCTTCCATCGTTATAGGAAGAAATTGAATCACGACATAGGTTGAGTTGGCCGAGTCCCTCGAGGCTCACCTATTTACGTGATCGAGTTCTTACCTATGACATAGAGATGTCATCGGTGACTTGAGGACATTGTATACTTGGTCGAGTCCCTTGAGGGCATATTATTGAATCAGACTCATCTTGTAATAATAGTGATGACTTAACTGAACATTATGGTTGGTCGAGTCCCTCGAGACCATGATGATTCAGAGGCCGAACATGATAGGAATCACAAGGAGTTGTGATTGACAAGAGTTACCTACCTTTTGGGCTTAGTGTAATTGGTCGAGTCCCTCGAGGTTGCACTAAGACACCAATTAGATCCCGATCCCCACTAGGAGTCTGTTAGAGACTTCCGTCTCATGTGTCAAGGGTGTCGCGTGATTCACTGAGAAAATAGTGGGAGCACATTAAGATAGAAGTCCATATCTTAATTAATATTTTTTATATAATTTACATATTATTTATTTTTACTATATCTTGTTTTGTCAGAAACATGTCGCTCACAAACCCCCCTACGTGGCATACTTGATACCAACCGTCTCACTGGTCCAAACTATACAGATTGGCTCCATAATTTGAGAATTATTCTCACGACGGAGAAAATCACATACGTCCTTGATACAATCGTACCGACACCGGAAGAAGGGGTAAGTGGGGATGAGATCGCTCGCTATGTGAAGTACATAGATGATTCCATGTTAGCAAAATGTTACATATTGGCCTCCATGACTCCTGAGTTACAAAGGAAATATGAGAGCATGGATGCAGATTCTATCCTTCTTTATCTCCTCTAACTGTTTGAGAAACAAGGAAGAACTCAAAGATATGAGATATCTAAAAAACTCTTCCAAGCTAGGATGACAGAAGGGACATCGGTTGAGAACCATGTCCTAAAGATGATAGAGTGGATCGAGAAACTTATAGGTCTAGAAATAGTCCTAGAGGATAATCTGTGCATTCATTTTATACTTCAGTCCCTACCAGATTCCTTTTCTCACTTCATCATGAATTTTAACATAAGCAAGTTTTAGGTGACTCTCCCTGAGCTCCTCAATATGTTGAGGGAAGCTGAGAGTGCCATTAAGAAGGAGAAGCCAGTTCTCTATATTAGTAAGACCAAAAAGAAAAGGAAGGCCAACAAGATCCTTAAGAAGGGCAAGGGCAAAGAAAGACTAGGTAAGGCAAAGTTTGCCAAGAAATACCTGGCAAAGGATAAAGGACAATGCTTCCACTATGGCCAAGACGAATATTGGAAGAGGAACTTTAAGGATTACCTTACAGAGAAGGTGAGATAAAAGCTTGGAGAAGCTTCAAGTATATTCATAATTAGTCTCCACTTGTCAAATTTTCATGATAACACATGAGTATTGGATACCGGGAGTGTTTATCATATCTGTAATTTGTTACAGAATCTAGCAAGACCTAGAAGATTGGCTAGAGGCGAGATGGACCTCAAGATGGGCAATGGAGCAAGAGTTGTTGTAGTTGTTGTTGGAGAAGTCACTCTACATCTGCCTAGTGGAGCTATTATTGTATTAGATGCATGCTATTTTATTCCCTCTATTATCAAAAATATTATTTCTATCTCTTGTTTAACAATTAGTGAATATAAATTAGTTTTTAAGAATAATAGTTATTTAATAATTATGGATGATAAGATCATCATTAGAGGGACCCTAATAAATGACTTATATGTGTTAGACACTTCTTTATATATCATGAATATAAACATGTCTAACAGGAAAAGAGATGATGTGAATAATGCATACCTATGACATTGTAGGCTAGGTCATATACATGAGGGAAGGATTTAAAAGTTGCTGAAAGATGGATACTTAGATCCATTTGACTAAGAGATATATGCAACTTGCGAACCTTGCCTTCGTGGGAAGATCACCAACTCTCCTTTAAGTGGAACTGAAGAGAAAGCCACCGAGTTAGTGGAACTCATACATAGTGATGTATGTGGTCCTATGTCGACTCAAGCTATAGGTGGTTACTCATACTTCATTACATTCACTGATGATTTCTCTAGGTATGGACACGTGTATTTAATGAAGTACAAATCTGAGACCTTTGAGAAATTCAGGAAATATAAGAATGAGGTAGAGAACTAAATTGGAAAGAGTATTACGACTCTTCGATCAGATCGAGGAGGAGAGTACTTGAGTAGAGAGTTCACCTATTTCCTCAGGGACAATGAGATTCTATCCCAGTGGACACCTCCTTATACACATCAGCTCAATAGTGTATCAGAAAGTTGAAATTACATGCTGTTAGACATGGTACGATCCATGATGAGTTTCACTGACCTACCCGTCTCATTCTAGGGGTACACCCTAGAGATTGTAGCTTACCTTTTGAATAGGGTTCCATCAAAGTTGGTAGTGTCTATACTATATGAGATATAGAAAGGAAAGAAGCTTGATCTTAAAATTATTAAGATTTGGGGCTGTCCTGCCCACGTTAGAAGACACAACCTGGATAAGTTGGAATCAAGGATAGAATGGTGAACATTCATGGGATACCCAATGAAAACTTATGGGTATTATTTCTATTATCCCGAGGACCGAAAGGTCTTTATTGCCAAGAAAGTTGTGTTCCTTAAGAAAGAACATATTCTTGGTGGAAATAGTGAGAGTGAGATAGAATTGAGCGAGGTTAGAGAACCTAGCTCAAGTACGATTCCAGAGCTCGAGTCTGTTCAGGTACCTAACACACAAATTCTAAATTTACATAGGTCTAGTAGGGTATCTCACCCTCCTGAATGGTATGTGGGACATATCAATGGAAATGACTCTCAGGATGTTGATCCTCAGACCTACGAGGAGGCTATTATAAGTATAGAATCCAAGAAGTAGCAAGAAACAATAAATTTTAAGATGGATTCCATGTACTGTAATAAGGTTTAGAACCTTATAGATGCACCTGAGGGTGTTGTACCCATCGACTACAAATGAATCTTCAAAAAGAAGATCAGAGTGCATGGAAAGGTAAAGACCTGTAAAGGAAGGTTGGTAGCTAAAGGATATCGTCAAAGATAAGGAGTTGACTATGATGAAAACTTTTCACCTATAGCCATGTTTAAGTACATTAGAATTTTTTTGGCCATTACAGCACACTATGACTATGAGATCTGGTAGATGGATATTAAAATAGCATTCCTCAATGCCAACCTCGAGGAAGAGGTGTATATGATACAACCATAGGGATTTATATGCAAAGAGAGTCTAGATAAAGTATGCAGGTTGCTTGGATCCATTTATGGATTGAAGCAAACTTCTCGAAGTTAGAACACAAGATTTGACGAGGTGATCAGATCTTATGACTTCGTTAAGAACGAAGATGAGCCTTGTGTGTACAGGAAGGTAAGTGGAAGCGCTATCACATTCTTGGTGCTATATGTGGATGACATCTTAATCATTGGGAATGATGTAGGAATGCTCTCAACAGTAAAGGCTTGACTATCTAGAAACTTCTCCATGAAAGATTTAGGGGAAGCATCCTATATTTTGGGGATCCGGATCTATAGAGATAGATCCAAAAAGATGCTTGGCTTGTCCCAGTCTAGGTACATAAACTCCATTGTCAAAAGGTTAGGCATGAAAAATTCCAAGAGAGGTCTCATACCGATGAGATATGAAATATTACTTTTTAGGAGTATGTCCCCAAAGACTCCTGAAGAAAGGGCAAACATGGATAAGATACCTTATACCTCAGTGATAGGATCTATCATGTATGTGATGCTATGTACTAGGCCTAATATAGCATATGCTCTGTGTGTCACGAGTAGGTATCAGACAGATCCATATTTAGAACACTAGAAGGCAATAAAGTGTATCTTTAAGTACTTGAGAATGACTAAGGATCTTTTACTAGTATATGGAGGTGGTAGCCTCCAGGTTGAGGGCTACACAGACTCAAGTTTTCAGTCTGACATTGATGATAGCAAGTTAAATTCAAGGTATATTTTCACCATAAATGGAGTAGTAAGCTAGAAGAGTTCCAAGCAAGATACTACTGTCGACTCGACCACAGAGGCAGAATACATTGCTACAGTGGAAAAAGCAAAGGAAAGGGTATGAATGAAGAAGTTCATCAAAGATTTGGGAGTCGTATCAAGCAGTGTAGATCCAATTCCCATATACTGCAACAACAATGGGGCGATAGCTTAAGCAAAGGAACCCAGGTCTCATCAGAAGTCTAAGCATGTTCTGAAGAGGTTCCATCTAATAAGAGAGATCATAGCCCGTAAAGATATAGCAATGGAAAGAGTTCTATCCGAAGATAAAATTGCAGATCCATTGACGTAGCAGCTGGCTCAGATTGTATTTGAGCATCACAGGGGTCTGATAGGGATCAAACATATAGGTGATTGGCTTTAGGTCAAGTGAGAGATTGCTAGTTATAGGTACCTTACAAGCCAATCACGCGAGTGATGACACGTGTGACACACTATGTAATCTGTTTACTTATGATTAATATTGGTATATTCTCATATTATATTATATATAGCATATATATTGTGATGTCATTGGTTCTGTACAATGGGAATCGGATCCTGATAAGATCACGATAATGAGATCGATTCATCTTTAAACATAGATCCTAAATAATTCCGATCATAGGTTACTCGAGAGGGACATCGAGATAACTGGACAGACCGATGTACTATATACCCGTCCATATGATAGAGGTGGCTGGTCTCATAACCACTTGTGTGGAGACACTAATGATATAGTACAGGTGCTCATTGGAGAATGAGTTTACTGATTGATCTGCTTATGAAATACTATATGGCTAATGATACCTAATGTCAGACAGCGATTCCATAGTCCCAGTTGTATATCTGGTCCTTGGACTTGAGACACCAAGGATGCCTTGTATGTGTACTTCTTTCTTTGACGCCAGACTTATAGGTTTGGAATGCTCCAGATCTGGTACAACTGGTTATCGGGATTGGTAGCCAACCTTACGAAGGCAATTGAGTGTCAATAGAGGATCATCCACTCTCGATATCACGAGAGGAATATCCCATATATGCTTACTTAGACAAATCCCTAACTAGGGTTATTTGGATTGAGAGAGGAGTTCTCCGGTAGAATCCGATTAGAGAAAGATAAACTGATTTAGTATGTGACATAATAATACCATATCTAATATACGATCTCTGGGATATTAGTTGGATGAGGGATTATAGATACATGATAACTGTGGATAGACAGGTCTGATGGATTCGATCCCCCTGTACCATCTGGGGACTATGGCGTAGTGGCCTAGTACATCCATAGTCGATGAATCGAGTGAATTATTATAAAGATAATAATTCACTATATCAGAAGGAGTTCTGATGGTAGTAACTCACGGCCAGCTCGGTATCGGACCTAGAGGGTCACACACATATGGTGGATGCTTCAGTAATAGAGGATTGGATGGAGATCTAAGTAGCCCCTATTCTCATTAGATGAGGCCCTATGCTGATTGGCTTCTTGATTAAGGCCCAATTAGAGGCCTAAGGAGATTGTTGGATAGAGATCCAATAATGCAAGGTTAGTGGGTAATTGGATGAAGATCCAATAACCACTAAGGCAGGAGCCCTAAGGTTTTTTGATGGCTCTCTATAAATAGGAGGGGAGACTCTTGGTTGATAGTCTGCAACTTTAGCCACCACCTCCTATTCTCCTCCCTCCCTCTGAGCAAGAGTTACAATATTAGGTTGGAGGAGTTTCGCTGCAGAGATCCATCATGTGGATACTGCTAGAGAGGAGGACTCTTGACCTCCTTCATCTTCTCCATCCGGATCTGGAATACAAGGATATACGATCTCCCTAGGTAAAATCAATCTCTCACACATCGTGGTTTTTTGATTTTTATGATTTTTCTCGCGACCCCAATCTTTTGCATGACGATTTGATCTACGTGGGAAACTAATTTTTGTTTTGATTTTCGTTGTGCATGTGATGCACCCACTATAGGTTTCTTAACATATTGTACCACTAAGATCGATGGTTGTATCGTCACCGTCCTGTTTTCAAAGTGCTTTCGGCAGTAGTACCGCTAGAGCCAGCGATAATACCACCCATACATAATATTTACAGAAAGGTTTTAATTTTAGCTCTATTCTTGAAACCAATTGGGGTTTATAAATACCCCAAATTTTCTTGCTTGGAGAAGCAAGGGTAGTGAATAAAAAAGTTAGATAAAATTCTATTAAAGAATTATAAAATTTGAGAGCTTCCTTTAGTGCTTCAAATTGTAAATCGAGTCTAAAAGAAGTGAGAAAAATTTGTAAATGTTACTCTCCTGAACCTGTGAAAAGAAGAGATTGAGAAATATAAGGGTTTGGTCTTCACCTGTAGAAGAAGATCGTTTAGTGGACTCAAGTGGGCCTTGATGAAGGCGGACTCCGTAAAGTAGACGTAGGTAAAGTTTTGGCCAAACCACTGTAAAATCTGTAAGCATCTCTACTATTACCTTTTCTATTATATTTAATTATTCTTAATTAGTTTGAAGAAAGGCACGAGCATCATCTTTTGACTTTGTTTTAAATGGCTCACTTATTCACTTTTAACATAGTCAAAGAAATGCTTCCTATTTATTCTTTACTTCAAGCAAGTTTTTCAAATCAAGTATTTTTTACACTTATACTAATTCACCAACCCCCCCAAACCCCCCCGCCCCCCTCTTTGTGCCAACTTGATCCTAACATTGCCCACATTAGAGGAAGAGGTAAGTGATGATGAGATCACTCGCTATGTAAAGTAAATAAACAATTTTACTTTAGTTAAGTGTTATATGTTGGCCTCTATGACTCTTTAGCTGCGCAGGCAACATGAGAGCTTGGATATTAATTCTATCATTCTTCATCTTCGCTAGCTATTTGAGGAATAGGAAAGAATTTAGAGATATGAGAAATTCAAGGGTTTTTACCATGCTAGGATGACAGAGGGGACATCAATTATCATATGTTAGCCACTATAATAACCTGTGCATTGATTTTATACTTCGATCCCTACTAGATTCCTTTTCTCAGTTCATTATAAATTTTAATATAAACAAGTTTGAGATGACTCTCCTAGAGCTCCTCAATATGTTGAGGGAGGCTGAGAGCACCATCAAGATAATGAAGCTGATTATCTACGCTAGTGAGACAAAAAAAAAAGTAAGGCTAATAAATTCCTTAACAAGGATAAGGGCAAGGGCAAATTGCGTAAGACAAAGGTTGCCAAGAAAGATCAGGGCCAATGCTTCCACAGTAGAAAAGATGAGCATCGGAAGAGGAACTATAAAGAGTACCTTACAGAGAAGGTGAAATAAAAGCTTGGAGAAGATTCATGTACATTCATGATCAGTCTCCATTTATTATATTTTTATGATAACACATGGGTATTGGATACCGGGAGTGCTTATCACATCTGTATTTCATTATAGGTTTTGGCAAGAACTAGGAGACTAGCAAGAGATGAGATGAACCTCAAGATGTACAATTGAGCAAGAGTTATTATAGTGGTCGTCTACAAGGTCACCCTACATGTAGAACTACTATTGTATTATATGCATATTATTATGTTCCTTCTATTATGAAAAATATTATTTCCCTTTCCTATTTGTCATTTATTGAATATAAATTAGTTTTTAAAAATAATAGTTGTTTATTAATTTTATAATGAGATCATCACTAGAGGAACGTTGTATAATGATTTATATGTACTAGACATTTTTTCACGTATCATAAATATAAGTATGTCCAAGAGGAAACGAGATGAGGTTAATAGTGAATACCTATGACATTATAGGCTAGGCCATATTCACGAGGGAGTGATTCAAAAGCTGCTAAAGAATGGATACTTAGATTAATTCGACTATGGGTCATATGCAACATACAAACCTTGCCTTTGTGGAAAGTTGACTAACTCTTCATTTAGTGGAACTAGGGAGAGAGCCATTGATTTATTGGAACTCATCTATAGCGATGTGTGTAGTTCCATATCGACTTAGGCCATAGGTGATTACTCCTACTTTATTACTTCTACTGATGATTTCTCTAGGGGATGTATATCTGTACTTAATGAAGTATAAGTTTGAGGCCTTCAAGAAATTCAAGACATATAAAAATAAAGTAGAGAACTAAATTAGAAAGAGTATTAAGACTTTTCGATCGGATCAAGGAGGAGAGTCCTTAAGTATAAAGTTCATCTATTTCCTTAAAGACCATAGGATTCTATCCCAATGGACACCTCCCTATACATCTCAACTCAATGATGTATTAGAAAGGGGTTATCAAATGTTGTTAGATATGTTACGGTCCATTATGAGTTTTGTTGACTTACTCATCTCATTCTGAGGATATATCCTAGAGACTATAGCTTACCTTCTAAATAGAGTTCTACCAAGGTCGATAGTGTCTACACTATATGATATTTGGAAAGGGAAAAAGCATGATTTTAAGGTGATTAAGATTTGGGGCTGCCCTGCATTAGAAGACACAACCCCAATAAGTTGGAATCGAGGATGGAGTGGTACAAGTTCGTGGGATATACTAAAAAAACTTATAGGTATTATTTATATCATCATAAGGACCAAAAGATCTTTGTTATCAAGAGAGCAATGTTTCTTGAGAATGAATACATTCTTGGTAGAAATAGTGGGAGCATGATAGAGTTAAACAAGGTCGGAGAACCAAGCTTAAGCACCATTGTAGAGGCCTTAACACATAAGTCCCAACTTTATATAGGTCTAGTAAAGTATCTCATCATCTTGAAAGATATATGAGATATAACAATAGAGACAATACTCAGGATGTTGATCCTCACATGTATAAGGAGGCTATTATGAGTATAGACTCTAGGAAGTAGCAAGAAGTCATAAATTCTAAAATGAATTCAATATACTCTAACAAAGTTTAGAACCTTTTGATGCACCTTAGGGTATCATACCCATCGACTGCAAATAGATCTTCAAGAAGAAGATCATAGTAGATGGAAAGGTGGAGACATATAAGGCAAGGTTGGTGGCAAAGGGTATCGTCAAAGGTAAGGATTTGACTATGATGAAACCTTCTCACCCATAGCCATGCTAAATTTATCAAAATTCTTTTAGCTATTACAACATACAATGACTATAAGATCTGGCAGATAAATGTGAAAACTATGTTCCTCAATGGCAATCTCGAAGAGGAGGTGTATATAATATAACCTAAGGGCTTCGTATCTAAAATGAGTCCAAATAAGGTATGCAAATTTTTTAGGTCCATTTATAGATTGAAGCAAACTTTCCGAAGTTGGTACAAAAGATTTGATGAGGTGATCAGATCCTATAATTTTGTTAAGAATGAAGACGAGCTTTGTGTGTACAGGAAGGTAAGTGAGAGCACTATTATCTTCTTGGTGCTATATGTGGATGATCTCCTGATCATTGGAAATGATGTAGGAATGCTCTCTACAGTTAAAACTTGGCTATTCAAACGCTTATCCATGAAGGACTTAGGGAAGCATCCTACATTTTGTGGAGTCAGATCTATAGAGATAGATCCAAGAGGATACTTGGTTTGTCCTAATCTAGGTACATAGACTTCACTATCAAAAGGTTTGGCATGAAAAATTCTGAGAGAGATCTCATATTAATGAGACATAGAATATCACTTTCTAAGAGTATATCCCTAAAGACTCCTATAGAAAGAGTAGACATAGATAGGATACCCTATACCTCAGCGATAAGATCTATCATGTATGCTATGCTATATATCAAGCTTGATATAATGCATGCTTTGAGTGTTATGAGCAATTATCAAGCGGATCCAGGTTTGAAACATTGGAAGATAGTAAAATACATACTTAAGTACTTGAGAAGGGCTATGGATCTTTTACCAACATACAAAGGAGGTAGCCTCTACGTTGAGGGCTACATGAACT
This sequence comes from Ensete glaucum, assembly GCA_021527575.1. Lineage (NCBI taxonomy): Eukaryota > Viridiplantae > Streptophyta > Magnoliopsida > Zingiberales > Musaceae > Ensete > Ensete glaucum. Next base: position 30,172,110 of record CM038557.1, read on the forward strand.
TGAGTTTCAAATCTAATTTTGATGATAATAAGTCAAACTTAGGGTATGTCTTCACTTTGAATGGAGGAGCAATAAACTGAAAGAGTTATAGCAAGATACTACTACTGGCTCGATCAAAGAGGTAAAGTATATTAATGCAGCAGAAGTAGCAAAGGAGGGAGTTTGGATGAAGAAGTTTATCATGGATTTAGGAGTCATATTGAGTAGCAAGGAGCCGATTCTCATTTATTGCGACAACAACGAGGTAATTGCTCAAGCAAAAGAACTCATGTCTCATCGAAAGTCTAAGCACATTCTGAGGAGGTTTTGCCTAATTAAAGAGATAATACTTGTAAAGATGTAACAATAGAAAGAGTATCATCTGAAGATAACATTACAGATCTACTAACAAAGTCGTTGGCTCAAATTATATTTGAGCATAACAAGAGTTTGATAGGAATTAGACATGTAGGTGATTGACTTTAGGTCAAGTGGGAGATTACTCGTTACAGGTGTCTTGCAAGCCAATCACATGAGTGATGACATGTGTGACATGCTACGTGATCCTTTTGTTTATTATTATTATTGATATATTGTGATATCTTTGGATATATACAATGACAATTGGATCATGATGAGATTATGATAATGAGATTAAAACACAGATAAAAAATAATCTAGGTCATAAGTTACTCGAGAGGAAGATCAAGATAATCGAACATATCAATGTACTATATATATATATATATATGGCTTCCTACATGAGTGGGAGTCTTGACCAGTCAGTCAAGAAACTAGTCTGCTTAATATGACATATGACAAGTTAAGTCTTATGGGTTAGGGTTAGGGTTTAGTCAGGAGATCTTAGCTTGATGATTGATCGACCAATAATTATTAGTATTAGAATTGATCTTTAATCCAGAACTCAGAGTGGATGGGGTTGCTTCTTTGGAATAATTATCTCGAGGTGAGTCAAGGAGAGTCTTCCACATCACAAGTATCACCGGTAAAACTAGCAACAATGGCATGTCTAACAATAACACTCCAAAGCTCAAGTTAATTTGAGATCTAAGCTCTAGATTCAAAGGAATGACTCAATGGCTCTTATTTAAGGAGAGAGGTGAAGAAATATATTTGAAATACAAAATATTCTAAAATATATTCTTCTTTTAGGCTCTATTATTATGACTACTTTAGTTGAAGATAAAAAGATCTTAGCTACATCATTTGTTAGGGAGATCTCGACCTATCCGACCCAGCACCATTGGATCTCAAGTTGGTCAAAACAAGTTGACAATCCATCATATAATCTGAACTCGATTTGACCAAAAGTTGAGCGGGAAAAGCATGTTTCCTACTAGTGCCCTTTGAGTTGGCAATGTCCCACCAAGACCAATCCCCTATAGTTATTCTATGACTCATCCTTGTCAAAGATAACACTACTTGGATTTCAATGAATCATCATTGTGATGCTAATGCTTGATGGAGTCTCTTGCGCTAGGTGCATCTTAATTAGGTAAAGGTGTGCTAACACACTTGTGGTGACCTTTTAGGCCAAAGTATCTCATCGTGCTCCATCCACTCGATATAGCCTTTGCAGCCAAGTTATTTTTCCATGGTCGGTTAGCCCTAATCGGGTGAAGCATGCAATACTCCTGCATTGTCTTCGCAAAAGCATCTCCCAACTCTTGTCATAACCTGACCGTATAAGAGTGATGTGCCCAAGGTAGTCCTTATGCTTAAGCTTTAAGGGAGAATATTCTTCAAAATGTTTCTAATTCCAGAAATATTTCCCAAGCTTCGCTCTATAAATGAGCATTTCAAGTCAGTATATGGGAGCTTTAAAGGATAATATTCTTCTAAATGTTTCTTATTCCATAATTAGCCCCTCACATCAAAATTGTTTTGGATGTGGAATTTAGTTTTTGATTTTCACATTGGACCTCGAACTAATTTGAGTAATAGGTGATTAATATAATGTTCTAACAATGTTCGAGAGGAGATTCCCACAGGTAGAGAAGCAACCATTCGTGGAGATCAACGAGAGATGGTGACTAATAATAGGATGATAAAATGGGCAAAGAGATAATCTAGACAGTTGGAGCAATTGTTAGCTCATGAAAATGAGGTGATGTCGACAGTAGATTTCAAATAAAATCTACTAAGAGTGTTATAGTTAGAGATTTTAAAAGAATGATTCACCAAGCTTTAAAACTAATATAGATTAATTAGCGGCAGATGGGGGATACATATAATATTTGACAAATATGGTTGACACTAGGTTGGAACAAAATGTTAAGCCAAAGGATGTGCCAATTATAAATGAATTTTTACAAGTGTTTCTAGAGGATTTTCTTGGACTACCACCTGAGAGATTGAGTTTGTTATAGACATGATACCTGGTACTAAATTTATTTCCTAAGCACTCTATGGAATGGTCCTAATAGAACTAAAGGAGTTAAAAGATACAACTACAGGAGCTCCTTGAGGAAAGGTTCATTTGTCGTAGCTTTTCACATTTGGGAGAATTAATCTTATAAAGAAAAAAGATGGGACAATGCAGTTGTGGATAGACTCCAAAGAGTTGAATAAATACTTTGTAGAATCGATGACTTGTTCATGTTCTTCAAGGTTAATTTAAAATTAAGGTATTATCAATTGAAAATTACGTAGGACATTCCTAAGACAATCTTCAGAGCACACACGATGTGGACACTCAGAATTTCTAGTAATGTCATTGGATTTAATTAATACACCTGCAGCCTTCATGAACATAATAACTAGTATATATAAGGAGTAGTTAAATAATTTTATGATAGTTTTTATTGATAATATTTTAATATACTGTCACTTTAGAGAGGAACATGTTTCTTTAAGAATAACTTTAAGTATTTTGAAGGAAACATAATTGTATATGAAGTTTTAAAAGTCTGGGTTTTGGTTAGAGACGATAGCATTTCTAAGGTAGGAGTAGTTAATAGTTGGCCCAGACTAATTAATATATCTAAAGTAATGAGATTTCTTGGGATGAAAGGTTATTATAGAGGTTTTTAAAGGATTTTCTAAGATAGTATCACCACTAACTCATATAATAAAAAATATATATATTAAATTTGAATAGATCAAAGCTTATGAGAATAGTTTCAAATAATTAAAAAAAATTATTTCATCTTTAACTCTTGCAATATCATCAAGGTCAAAAGAATTCATGGTATATAGTGATACACCTAAAAATGATCTAGGATGTCGTTTGATAATAAATAGTAGAGTTATATCTTATATCTCAAGATAATTAAATGAGAACTATTTGGCTCATGGTTTAGAATTAATAGTGGTGGTGTTTGCCCTAAAAAATTTACAGTATTATATTTATAGAGAGAAATATAAAGTTGATATTGATTACAAGAGTTTGAAATACTTAGTTACTTTAAAATTATTGAATATAAGCAAAAGACTCAAGTTAGCAAGCGATTATGATTGTATGATTAATTATCATCCTAGAAACTAAATATGGTTGTTGATGCTTTAAGTAAAAAGTTAGCTATTTTAACTAATTTATTAATAGTCCACAGGTTTCTCGAGATGAAAATGTGGAAGCTTGAATCAGATATAATCCTTCAAAATTTAATTGAGAAAATAACAACTTTATCACAAAATTTAACACTATCAGGGAAAATTAGAGAAATCATAAGTTACAAATCTTTATTTGAATCAATTAAGATTTCAGATCGAGGTAGGAAAAAAAAGAATTTTTAAATTACAGAAGGGTAATCAGGGTTAAGGTAGATTGAGTGTACTGAGAAAGCTGTTATAAAACAAGAAATTTTAATAAAGACACACTCAACTTTATACTTATTGCACCCTAGGACAATCAAGATATATATAAATCTAAAAGAGCACCAAGAATATGCCAATAAATAAAAATGAAACACTAGAGGCCAACAAGCATATTGAAATCATTGCTAATACCCTAATGAAAATGAGATGAGATCATATTAGGGTTTAGATATAACCAGAGATTGTTAGGATCAATTGGCACTAAAAAAAGGGTGTTATGATCAATTGGCACTGAGAAGATGGTTGGGGGGTGGGGGGGTGGGGGGGTGAATTAATACAAGTATAAATTTTTCGTCTTAAACAAAAACGTTTCAGTTTAAATACGATAAGAAGATTCAAAACTTATTGTTCAAATAAAACAGTGAATGATAAAAAGATTGCTACATTATTTATTTATTAATTACTTAAGAAAGAACAAAGAAATTCAAAAGATAAAAAAATGTCTTAAGTGAAATGTTTGCTTTTAAAGAATAAGGAAAGCAAAAGATGAACTCACAATTTTTATAGTGGTTTGACACCAACGGCATACGTATACTCCTAATTTCTCCTTCTTAAGGTATACCGGCATCCACTATCGATCTTCTTTGGGTGAAGACCAAACCCTTACACTTGCTTACAAGGGAGACATGATTACACTCTTTGATCACTTCTGTACCTTTTTTCTTTTTCTTACAATTCTCACATAATATTTTCTCAAAATATAATCCCCAAAATTATTATTTCGAATATAAGAAAACTTAGGGTATTTATAGACTCCAAATGGCTTCAAAAATTAGAACAAAAAATCAAAGATACCCGAAAAAATCAGGTACGAGTGGTTTAATTACCAGCCCTGGGCGTGTCAATCGCTGAAAGTACCTAGATTCCTGAGTACGGGTGGTTCAACCACCTAGCTTGGGCGGGTCAGCTGCCCAAAAGCTTGGTCGATGGCTATACACCCGTCACTCACTGACGGTTTACTAGCCAGAATTTTTATAAAAGTGGTTCCCTCCACTTTCCAAATTTTGACTTGAACCTAATGTTGACCAACCCTTTGGTCAACCAATTGAGCTCAACCTGAGCTCAATCAAACCCCAATAGTGGACCCAGTTGTCTTATTGAGTTGATTTAGACTTCATCTAACTCTAACTCAATTAGGACTCACTTCTAACTACGACTTAATGATTACAATGCTTAAAGACCACAAGCTTAAACTAAGACTTAACTTCTGCCAATCCGAGAACCTTCGACATTCTTACGGTAAGTCATCCGGTCTTCTTTCGGTGATCTCCCAGCGTGCTCCCAGTGAGCTTCCCGGTCCCTTCGACGAATCTCCTAGCGAACTCCTAGCGAGGTCCCACTACATTGTCCAAACCCGGCCCGATGCCTAAACTTGATCTTGACCCATTATTTGGTTGTAACTTCATTATTCCTATCATAGTTAGACCTGTATGATGTTAATTATGATTTAATTAAATATAATTATAATTGTCAAACATCCATTACAAGACCATCCCAACTCTCGATAAGCTTTTTGACTACCATCGATAATCTTCCGGTGAGTCTTGGTCTTTTTCTGGTGAACTCCCTTACACTATCCTGGCAAACTTCCGATACCCTTGGCGTGCTCCCGACTTATTCCTGGTGAGTTCCCAACCGCATCGACCCAATGCATGGACTTAGCCTTAGCCAATCCTGATTGTAATAATCATTATATCGTAATTAATCATACATCAATCAATTTCTAACAATCCATGTTAGATAAAAAACCTATCAATTAATTTTATCATCAAAATTTAAGATTTAACAATCTCCCCCTTTTTGATGACGACAATCAATTGATGACATGAGTTAATTCTAACTCTCCCTAAATCCATGCCACTTAAATTTAAGAGAAGCATACACTCTTAAATTTAAGCAATCAATATTTTATGCAAATTTGAACATAATTTTACATCAAGTCATCAACTCATGAGTAAAAAAGAATTAAGCATCTATATCTAAGATGTCTAATTCATATCCTTATCTAAGATATCCATGTATTTCAATAAGATCATGTGTCATCAATGTATTCATCATATATCATCAATATATATTTCTCTCCCTTTGTCATCAATATATCTAAATAAGTATACTAAAAGCTAAAATTATTTATATATTTAATTTTATATGAGGTTTCATAAAATTTTATAATACTATTGTTAGGATCAATTGACACTAAGAGGAGTGGAGGGGGTAGGGGAGGAATCGGACGGGCGAGTGATTACGGTTTAAAGAAAACTTTTCATTCAAATAAAATTAAGATCGGAGGCGTTTCTTCGAATTTTAAATGCATGAGTGAATCAAACTAAAGACTGAGAAATTCATATAGCTAATAAATGCTAAAAATAAATAAAAAAGAAACACTCATAATTTTATAGTGGTTCAGCCCCAATCTTGGCCTATGTCTACTTTCTGAATCCTCTTCGTCAAGACTACTAGTGTCCACTACCGATCTTCTTTGGGGGAAGACCAAACCCTTACAGGCTTTTCGACTCATAAGGGAGACTTCTTATAAGAATTACACTTAACTCACTCCGTTGCCCTTTTCTTTTTCTTGTACACTTTTAGCACACATTTTGTTTACAGATTTTTGCCCAATTACTTTTGTGTATTCCTATACTAAAGGTAAGAAAACTTGGGGTATTTATAGACCCCAATTGGCTTTAGAAATAGAGCCAAAATTCAAAAATATCTGAAAAATCCAGGTATGAGTGGTACAATCACCAAAAGCTGTCCGAAAAACTGGGCGATGGACCTAGGTGATATAATCATCGGCTTAGGCAGTATAACCACCATCCACTAGCGATACAATTGTCGAGAATCCTGGAAAAGTGATTCTCTCTATTATTTAAATTCTGATTTGTACCTTCTATTGACCAATTCTCAGATCAACTAATTGAGCTCAACCTGAGCTCAATCCATCTCCATAGCAGATCCGGTTGCCTCATATTGAGTTGATTTGGATTCCTCCTAAATCAAACTCAATTAGGACTCGAACCTACATACGACTCACTGATTATAACCATATAGGACCATCAAGCTTAATAAATGACCTAACCCCCGGCAATCTGACAACCTCTGGCATTTTTGCGGCGTGTCTTACAGTCTTCTTCCAATAATCTCCTAGCGTGTTTTCAGCGAGCTTCCTAATTCCTTCGGTGAACTCCTAACGAACTCCCGACGAGCTCCCATTACATCGTTTGAATCTTGGCCCGATGCCCAAACTTGATCTTGGCCCAACATATGATTGTAACTCCTTTTCTCCATCATAGTTAAACCTACATTACTTCCTCTAACACATATATGTTAGATTAAATACCCATCGATTGATTTTGTTATCAAAATATGAGATTCAACAATCTCCCCTTCTTTGATGATGATAATTAATTAATGACAGGAGTTAACCTTAACTCCCCCTATTTCCATGCTATAATTCAAATAGAATAAACTTAAAGTTAAGAGAACCACTCTTGAATTCAAGTATCATGATATGAAATTTCAATAATTTTTTCAACAATGCCTCAAAGAAGCAACGTCAATTTTAGGGATGATATAACATCAATTCAAATATTTTTACCTTAAGTCATAAATCATCAAATCATCAACAATTTTCCAAGTATACAACATACATTTGAATTCATGCATCAGTTATGCACTTGAAAAACTCCCTTTAAGTCATCAATCATTTCTCCCCTTTGTTTATCAACAAATAAAGAGAAATGCCAATTTTAAAATTTTCATTACATGTGTCATCAATATCCATTTCTTCCCCTTTGTTATCAATAAAAAGGTGAAACATAGATCTAATAATTTCAAGGCACATGTGTCATTTCTCCCCCTTAGTAAAATACGACATGAGCCATAAAAATTTTCTCCTCATTGTAAATAATACAATAAGAAGGAAAGAACAAGGGAGGAGTTGTGAAAATATTTTGAAGATGAGCTAAAAAATCTAGGAAATCCAGAAAGATTAAAAACTCTAAGAGCTACTAATGCATTTAAAATCATCTCATGTAAATTTCAAGCAAACGTAGCAAATAAATCCAAAAAATAGCAAATCATACATTTTGATGGCTTAGCATTCCAAGCTCTCTTCCAATGAAGTCAAATTGCTCTTCATTTAATGCTTAGTGAAAATATCTACTAATCAATGCTTAATATCAATAAATTCTAAAGATATGTCAAAATTATTCATATGATCTCTAATAAAGTGATGCATAATATCAATATATTTAGTTCTTGAGTGTTGAATTTGTCATATTTTGTAGAAATATTATTCAATTTAATTTCATAATCTTCTAATATGTTTTTCATATAAATGACTTGGGCATAACAAGTACTAGCTGCAATATACTCGACTTCAACTGTAGATAAAACAACCAAATTTTATTTTTTAGAATATCAAGAAACAAGAGCATGTCCTAAAAATTGATATGTCCTGATAGTACTTTTTTTGTCTATTCTATATCCTTCAAAATCGACATCCGTATAAGCAAGTAAATCAAAGTTTTAGAATTTGGATACCATAATCCTAAGTTAGAGGTTCCTTTTAAATATCTAAATATTCGTTTAACTACTTTAAGGTGAGAAAGTTAAGGATTAGATTGAAATCTTATACATAATCCAACACTAAATATTATATCTAGTCTAGTAGTAGTTAAATATAACAAGCTATCTATTATTCATCTATATGCTCTTTGATCAAAATTTTCTCCCTTATTATCTAAGTCTAATTTTGTAGGGGTGCTCATGGGTGTGTTTATAGTCTTAGCATTTTCTATACCAAAATGTTTTAATAAGTATAAGGTATATTTAGTTTGACTAATAAATATACCATCATTCAGTTATTTTATTTGTAATCCTAAGAAATATATTGGTTCATGCATTAGACTTATCTCAAATTCTTGGCTCATACTCTTGGTAAAAGATTCACATAAGGATTCATTTATTGAATCAAAAATTATATTATCAACATAAATTTGAATAACAAGAAAATTATTTTTAAAATACTTAAAAAATAATATGGTATCAACCTTACATTTTAAAAAATTATTTAAAATAAGAAAAGAACTAAGTCTTTCATACTAAGCCCGAAGGGCTTGTTTTAATCTATAAAGAGCTTTAAAAAGTTTAAAAACATGATTTAAAAGTAGACTATTTTCAAAACTAAGGGGTTGTTCAACATATACTTCTTCAGAAATGAAACCATTAAGAAAAATACTTTTAACATACATTTGAAACAACTTAAAATCTTTAAAAGATGTAAAGGCAAGGAGTATTCTTATGGCTTCAGGTCTAGCCACAGGAGCGAAGGTTTCTTCATAATCGATTCCTTCTTCTTAGTTGAAACCCTAGACCACTAATCTAGCTATGTTTCTAACTATGATATCATTTTCATCTTGCTTGTTTCTAAAAACTTATTTAGCACCAATCACTAAATAATCATTAGGTCTAGGAACAAGCTCTCATACCTCATTCCTCTCAAATTGATTTAATTCTTCATGCATTGCAATAACCCAATAGTCATCTCTTAGGTCTTCATTAATATATTTTGGTTCAACTTAAGAAAGAAATATGACATTAGCATAAAATTTTTTAAAAGAAGAATAAATTTGAACACCTCTTAATGTATCTCCTATTATAAGCTCTATATGATAAGCATTTACATACTTTCATTCCTTGGGTAATGATTTGGAAGTAGATTCATCCAAGTTTCTTTTAGGAGAGTTATCATTTAAATTCAAAGTTCCAAAATCAAATTCATCATCAAAATCAATTTTTTTAGGTTCGAAAATCCCATTGAAAACAACATGAATAGATTCTTGAATTACTAAAGTTCTTTTATTGAATACACAATAAGCTTTTGAAATAGAAGAATAACTAAGAAAAATACATTCATCGGATTTTGTATCAAATTTATCTAAGGCATCCTTTTCATTCAAAATAAAATATTTACAATCAAAAACTTTAAAATAAGAAATATTGGGTTTTTTTACTATTCCATGATTCATAAGGAGTTTTAGTAAGTAATAGTTTTATAAGAATCCTATTTAAAACATAGCATGCTATGTTAATGGCTTCGACCAAAAAATATTTGGGTAGCCTATATTCGTTTAATATGATTCTATCCATTTCTTATGAGCTCCTATTTTTTCTTTCTACTACTCCATTTTATTCTGGATTTCTAGGAGTAGAGAAGTTATGGATATACCCATTTGACTCACAAAAATTTTGAAACTTATTATTTTAAAATTCACCACCATGATCACTATGTATTGATGAAATTATAAAACCTTTTCTATTTCAAATAATTTTATAACATTTGAAAAAATATTTAAAAGAATCATTTTTGTTTGCCAAAAAAAAAGTCTAAGTATATCTACTATAATCATATACTAAGACAAATGCATATTTGCTACCTCATAAACTTGTAGTATCGATTTGTTTAAATAAATCTATATGGATCAATTGTAGTGGCCTAGAGGTGCTTATTTGAATTTTTGGCTTAAAACTACTTTTTATTTGCTTTCTTAATTGGCAAGTATCACATATCTTATCCTTAACGAACTTAAGGCTACGTAATCCTCTTACTAAGTCTTTAGTTTAGATTTGGTTGAGTAGTTTTATACTAGCATGATGAAGTCTCCTATGTCAAATCTAAGCATCATTATATAAAGTCAAAAAATATGTTTAATCATAAAAAATTTCAATATCAATAGTATACACATTATTATTTTTAAGACAATCAAATATTTGTTTTTATGTGGTATTTCAATTATATAAGTATTCTTTATCATATAAATGACTAATACTAAGTACATAATGTTTCAAACTATCAACTAATAGCACATCTTCAATCAAAAGGTTTGATTTATTACCTATAGAGTTCATTTCCCAATGATTTTTCCTTTGTTATTATCTCCAAAAGTGACAACTCCTTCATTTAGGTTAGTGAGCTTAGAAAAATAAGTTGGATCTCCAGTCATGTGCCTTGAGCATCCACTATTAAGGTACCATTTGATGCTCCTAGCTTTAGTTTAGAGACAAACATACAAGAAAAATAGTTTTAATTTAGGTACCCATTTACATTGGGTCCTTCATGAAGAGTTTTAATTAGAGGTTTTTAGTTGTTTATGGTTCTTTTAGGAACCCAAGTTAATTTATATGGACTATACTTCTTAAATGAATACTTGTAAACTATATATCCTAATCTGCCATAAAAGTTACATTTTATTTTTGGTGGCAAGTTTTGAGTAGGTCCTTTAACAAAGGTAGTTGGCTTTTGTTGGATTTTGCCCACAAAGTCTATACCTTATTTCCTATGAACATAACCCTTATTAGCAAGGATCATGTTTATGGATTTATTCTCTATTTTAAAATTTTTTAATATTAATTATAATACAATAATTTTCTTTCTAAGTTCTTCTAAACTTTCACATTGGGTACATGAACTATATGATGATGATGCTATATGTATATGTTCAAATTTACTAACTAATGAATTATGATCTTTCTTAAGCAATTTATAAGACTTTGCTAATTTTTCTAAACTTGCCATAAAGCTCATAAAAAATATTTAATAATTCAACAAAATAAATATTAGCCGACTCACTTACCTCGTCATGGATGGTCATGAGAGCATAGTTGGTAACTTCTTCTTTGAAGTGGTCTTCTTCATTCGATGAGTTTGAGTCATCCCAAGTTGCCGAAAGAGCATTCTTCTTATGGGATACCTTATTCTTTAATTGAGGACACTCATTTTTTAAATATCCAGGCTTCTTGCATTCATAGCATATAATGTTGTCCCATTTTGATTCATTTTTATTTTTATAATTTTTATTTTTTATAAATATTTTAATTTTTTATTAATAGTGTAATGTTATTGTTTTCCTTACTCGAGGTTTCACTTGAGGAGTCATCAACAGTTCTGAGTGTCAAATCCTTCTTGTTCTTTAGGAGGGATTCTTCAAGTTAGTCATGAGCTTTACAACTTAGTTCATAAGTCATAAGAGAATGAATAAGTTCTTCAAGAGGAAGATTATTTAGATCTTTAGCCTCTTGGATTGTAGTTACTTTAGGATCCTAATTTTTTGAAAGAGATATTAATATATTACTAATAAGTTCAAAATTAGAAAAATATTTACTAAGAGCTTTAAGACTATCAATGACATCCGTGAACTAGGTGTACATGTCTTCAATGGTCTCACTTAGTTTCATTTGAAACAATTCGTTACTATAAATTAAAATGTTAATTTTGGACTCTTTAACATGACTAGTGCCTTCCTGTGTGATTTCAAGAGTGTGCCAAATTTTATAAGCAGTTTCACAAATAGAAATCAGATTAAATTCATTCCTATCAAGTGCACAAAATAAAGCATTCATTGATTTTGTATTTAAAGAAATTTTTTTTTCCAAATCATTTTATTCGTTTATTAGTTTGGATTTTTTAAGACCATTCTCTATGATGTGCCATAAATCAAAATACATAGCAATAAAGAATATAGACATCCTTATTTTCTAATAAGTGTAATATGTCCCATTAAACATACGAGGACGTGAAATAGAATATTACTTATTCAAATTGTGTTAGTCTAATCGGTAAAACCTTGATCTGATACCAATTGTTAAAAATTATAATTTAAAGAAAACTTTTCATTAAAAAAAAATTGAGATCGGAAGCATTTCTTTGAATTTTAAATACGTGAGTGAATCAAACTAAAGATCGAGAAATTCATATAGCTAATAAATGCTGAAAATAAACAGGAAAGAAACACTCATAATTTTATAGTGGTTCGACCCCAATCTTGGCCTATGTCCACTTCCCGAGTCCTCTTTGTCGAGGTCCACCAGTGTCCACTACAATCTTCTTTGGGTGAAGACTAAACCCTTATAGGTTTTTCAACTCACAAGGGAGACTTATTACAAGAATTACAACACTTGACCCACTCCCTTGTCCCTTTTCTTTTTCTTGCACACTTTTAGTATATTTTCTTTATAGATTTTTGCCTAATGACTTGTGTGTAATCTTGTGCTAAATGCAAGAAAACTTGGGATATTTATGGACCCCAATTGGCTTCAGAAATGAAGATAAAATTCAAATGTATTCAAAAATCTAGGTACGAGCGGTACAACCGTCAAAAGCTACCCAGAATTGGGGTCCATAAATATCCCAATGACCTAGGAAGTATAACCGGTAGCCTAGGTGGTACAACCACTGCCCACTGGTGGTATAACCATCGGGAATCCCGAAAAAGTGATTCCCTCTACTTTTCTAATCTTGACTTGTACCTTCTATTGATCAATTCTCAAGTCAACCAATTGAGCTCAACCTAAGCTTAATTTATCCCTATAGTGGATTTGGTTGTCTCACATTGAGTTGATTTGGATTCCTCTTAAATCAAACTCAGTTAGGACTCGAACCTAACTATGACTCACTGATTACAACCATATAGGACCATCAAGCTTAATAAACGACCTAACCCTCGGCAATTCGGCAACCTCCGACATTCTTGCGGCGAGTCTTACGATTTTCTTTTGGTGATCACCCTACGTGTTTCCAATGAGCTTCTCGATTCCTTCGACGAACTCCTAGTGAACTCCCAATGTGCTCCCACTGCATGGTCCAAACCTTGGCCCAATACCTAAACTTGATCCTGGCCCAATATCTGGTTGTAACTCCTTTTCTCTATCGTAGTTAAATCTGCATTACATTCTTTAATATACATATATTAGATTAAATACCCATCAATCGATTTCATCATCAAAATTCGAAATTCAACAAATACAAGATGGTTTAGTCATCAAAAATCATGAAGCAAGATTTCTTCACAAAATCATGTATTTGTTTGATTGGTAGCAACTAGGTTATTTGATCATAGGTTGAATTATTGATAAATAAGTTATTTAGGTGAAATTTATAGGTTCCATATAGTTAAATTTAGAGAAGTTTTATCAAAATTTTGCTACTTATTGTTTACATCGGGATATTTAAGATGTAAGGTTCTTAATTTGGGTATATCATGAACTCCATTTTTCAAATTTGATATGTTTACAACTCTCTAGCATACGGCTCTTCACTAGCATCTTAATTTTAACCCGAATCAAATAAGTATAAACTTAATTTACCATAAAATAATTATCTAAATATCATATGCATTTACAATATATGTTTGAAAATATAATTTTAATGATATGATTGGCACAAGCTAGGCTCAAGCTTGATATTAATATGTATATTATAGTAGCATAAAGATATATGAATTGTAATGGAAGAATATCTCTCTCTCATATATATATATATATATTATATAGGAGTGAATGAATATAATATAATATGTGATGCATAAATATATTATAATATATGATATGAGAGTGCGAAAATATATTACAACTTATAGTATATGGGTGCAGTATATGTTAGAATATATATATATATATATATATATATATATATATATATATATTCTAATGTTTAGTGTCAGATACATGAATATGTTATGAATTGTAATATGAAAGTTATATTAAATCTTGAATTCTGTTGATTAAATCAATTAATAAGTTTGATGAACTAATATACTTTTGAGATAAATAATATAAAAAATATTTCAATCATAGACTCGATCAACTGAATGGCCAAAATGTCAAACTAGAGAGTCCAACATTATGCTGGAAGATTGTCATGTTAGAATTCGATGTCAATCTAGAGGATTAGGCAATGTGATGGATATCAGACTTTGTGTTAAAGGTTTTGGCATCATGCTAGAATGATCAAAATTTGTGCTAGAGATCAAACGTCATGGGAAAGTCAGTTTGCAAAATGAATGAGTGATATACCAAAGGATAAGGTTGTTAGGATCAATTGGCACTAAAAGGGGGGGGGGAGGGGACACAAATTAGTGCAAGTGTAAAATCACATTTTGGAGAAAACTTTTGGTGAGAATCAAAACCAGAATTAGAAGCGTTTCTTGGACTTAAAGGCGAATAAATAAATAATTTAAAACATAATCGAAAGATGATGCTTTTGACTTTCTAATTAAGAATAATTAAAAGTAGTAAATACAATAAGTAAAGAGCACCATAATTTTATAGTGGTTCGGCCCCAGTCTTAGCCTACATCCACTTTCGTGTCTTCTTCATCGAGGCCTACCAATATCCACTACCGATCTTTTTTAGGTGAATGCCAAATTTTTACAACCTTTCAACTTAGAAGAGGGACTCTTTATAAGAATACAACACTTAGCTCACTCCCTCCCCCCCCTTTTTACACACTTTTAGCATACACTTATTTTCATAGATTTTTGCCCAATGACTTGTGTGAATACTTGTACTAAATACAAGAAAACTTGGGATATTTGTAGGCCCCAATTGGCTTCAGAGGAATGGAGCCAAAATTCAAACGCATCTGGAAAAATTGAGTATAGGCGGTACAACCGTCGGCGCCAACGATGCCACCGCTGAAAGCCACCCTAAAAATAGGGTATGGTGGTACAAACGTTGACCTATGTGGTCCAACCGCTGACAGCCGCTTGAAAACCTAGGTGGCAACGGTACAACCATTAGAATTTTTGAAAAAGTGATTCTCTTCACTTTTTTACTCCTAACTTATACCTCCTATTGACCAATTCTCAGGTCAACTAATTAAGCTCAACTTGAGCTCAATCCAATCCCTTTGTGGACCCTATTGAGTCGATTTAGATTTCTTTTAAATCAAATTCAATTATGACTCAATCCCTAACTATAACTCACTAATTACAACTATAAAGATCATCAAGCTAAATAATGACTTGACTCTCACTAATTCGGTAGCTTCTTGCATTCTTACGGTGAGTCTTATATCTCTGGCGATCTCCCGGTGTGTTCTCAGCGAGCTTCCCGATTCCTTCGGCAAACTCCAAGCGAACTCTTAGCGAGCTCTCACTGTATCTTTTGAACCTTGGCGTGATGCCCAAGCTTGATCTTGGCCCAATCATTTGATTATAACTCCTTTTCTCTATTATAGTTAAACTTGCATTACTTCCTCTAACACAAACGTTAGATTAAACACTCATCAATTGATTTTATCTTCAAAATCTGAGGTTCAACAATCTCCTCCTTTTTAATAATGATAATCAATTGATGATAGGAGTTAACCTTACTCCCCCTAAATCCATGCCATTATAAGGCAAACTTAAATTCAAGAGATCTACACACTCTTGAATTCTAGTATTTTGACTTGTCAAGCAATTAATATTTCAAGAATGCAACGAAACACTCATACATCAATTTCGATAAAAAAATTACTTTAAATTATCAAGTCATCAACTCAAGGATTTTATGAATTTCAAAAATTATGTATTATTCATACATTTGAAAATCTCCCCTTAAGTCATTATTCATTTCTTTCATTTATTTATCAACAAACAAAGAGAAATGCTCATGTACATATGTCATCAATATCTATTTCTCTCTCTTTATTATCAACAAAAAAGTGAAATGTAGAACTAATAATTTCAAGCCGCATGTGTCATTGCACGTCCTTAGTAAAATAAGATACGAGCCATAAAAGATTTTCTCTTCTTTGTGAGTAAAGAAGAAAAAGAAACAAGGGAGGAGTGTGAAAACATTACGTCATTAAGAAGAGCTCTCAATCTTATAGAAGTAAATTTTGAAAAGAATATTTCAAAGATGAGCTCGTAAATCCAAGAAATCTAGGAAGATTCAACAATTTAGGAGTTACTCATGTATTTAAAATCATCTAATGTAAATTTGAAGCAAACATAGCAAAGAAATCTGAAAAATAGCAAATCATCAGATAAATTTTCTTTCTTTTTTTTGTAAATAAGAAGGTATAAATAGGGAAGGGGAGTAAAAAATATCATCACAAAAATAAATCTTCATCTAAGTAAAATCTGAAATCTGAAGTTTGTAAAGTTTCAAGCTAGTGTATAAATCAAAGATTCATGCAATTTGATTTAAAATAGTAAATCAAACAAATCATGTATTCTCATGGTTTAGCATTCCTAGGTCTCTTCTAATAAAATCAAATTATTTTTTATTTAATGGTTTTGTAAAAATATCTGCTATTTGATGTTTAGTATTAATAAATTTTAATAAAATGTCTTGACTATTCACATGATCCATAATAAAATGATATCTAATATTAATGTGCTTAGTTCTTGAGTGTTAAATGAGATTTTTGGTCAAGTATATGACACTTGTGTTGTCACATTTAATAAGAATATTTTTTAGATAAAATTTATAATCTTCTAATGTGTTTTTCCTTCAAATGACTTGAGCACAACAAGCACTAGCTACAATATATTTACCTTCAGCAGTAGATAAAGTAATCAAATTTTGTTTCTAGAAAGTCCAAAAAATAAGTGCATGGCCTAAAAATTCACATGTCCCAATAGTATTTTTTTCTATCCTACATCCTCTAAAATTGGCATCCGCATAAGCAAGTAAATCAAAGTCTTTATATTTTGGATACAAAAATCCTAAGTTAGAAGTTTCTTTTAAATATCTAAATATTCTCTTAACTATTTTAAGATGAGAAAGCTTAGAGTTAGATTGAAATCTTGCACACAATCTAACACTAAACATGATATCCGGTCTAGTAGCAGCTTAGTATAACAAAAAATAATGTGATATCAACCTTGCATTTCAAAAAATTATTTGAAATAAGAAAAGAACTAAGTCTTTCATACCAAGCCCGAGCGGCTTGTTTTAATCCATAAAGAGCTTTAGAAAATTTACAAACATGATTAGGAAGATGGCTATTTTCAAAACCAGGGGGCTGTTCAATATATACTTCTTCGAAAATAAAACTATTAAAAAAATTACATTTAACATCCATTTGAAACAACGTAAAATCTTTAAAAGATGCAAAGGCAAGGAGCATCCTTATGGTTTCAAGTCTAACCATAGGAGCGGAAGTTAAACACCTCTTGATGTATCTCTTATTATAAACTCCTTAAGATGATCATTTACATACTTCCATTCCTTAGGTAAAGATTTAGAAATAGATTCATCCAAGTGGTTTTTAGGAGAGTTATCATTTAAATTCATAGTGCCAAAATCAAATTCATCATCAAACTCAATTTTCTTAGGTTTAGAAATCTCATTGAAAAGAATATGAATAGATTCCTCAATTACCAAAGTTCTTTTATTGAATACATGATAAGCTTTTGAAATAGAAGAATAACCTAAAAAAATTCATTCATCGAATTTTGCATCAAATTTTCCTAAGGTATCATTTTCATTCAAAATCAAAGTTTTGCAACTAAATATTTTAAAATAATAAACATTGAGTTTTTTACCATTTCATAATTCATATAGAGTTTTGGTGAGTAATGGTTTTATAAGGACCCTATTTAAAACATAACATGTCGTATTAATGACTTCGGCCCAAAAATATTTGGGTATACTATGTTCATTTAACATGATTTTAGCCATTTCTTGTAAACTCCTATTTTTTTCTTTCTATACTCCATTTTATTATGGATTTCTTGTAATAGAGAAGTTATGGATGTACCTATTTTATTTATAAAAATTTTGAAAGTTATTATTTTGAAATTCACCACCATGATCACTACGTATTGATGAAATCATAAATTCTTTTTTATTTGAATAATTTTATAAAATATTTAAACATATCACTTTTGTGTGCCAAGAAATAAGTTCAAGGATATCTATTATAATCATCTACTATGACGAATGCATTTTTACTTCCACCTAAACTTGTAATGTGAATTGGTCCAAATAAATATGTATGGATTAATTAAAGTGGCCTAGAGGTGCTTATTTGATTTTTTTAGCTTAAAGCTACTCTTTATTTGTTTTCCTAATTGATAAGTATCATATACTTTATCTTTGATAAATTCTAGGCTAGGTAAGCCTCTTACTAAATCTTTAGTTAAAATTTGGTTTAGAAGTTTTATGCTAGCATGACCTAGTCTTCTATGCCAAATCCAAGCATCATAATTCAAAATCGAAAAGTAAGTTTCATCACAAAACTTTTCTAAATCTATAGTATTTAAGGCAATCAAATATTTATTTTTATATGGTAATTTAATTATATATGCATTAGGTTGAAATTCAATCACATAACCTTTATCACATAATTGGCTAATACTAAGCAAATTATATTTTAAGCTATCAACTAACAACATATCTTTAATCAAAAGGTTTGATGTGTTACCTATAGTTCCTTTCCCAATTTTTTTTTCCTTTGTTGTTGTCTCTAGTGAGCTTAGAAAAATAAGTTGGATCTCCGGTTATATACCTTGAGCATCTACTATCAAGGTACAATTTGGTGCTCCTAGCTTTAGTTTGGAGATAAACCTACAAGAAAGATTGTTTTAATTTAGGTACTCATTTTACATTGGATCATTCATGAAGAACTTTAGCTTTCTTTTCTAATGGTTTTTGATTGTTTGTAGTTCTTTTAGGAACCCAAACTAATTTGTGAGGACTATACTTTTAAAATGAACATTTGTAAGCCATATATACTAATCTATCATAAAAATTATATTTTATTTTTGATGACATGTTTAGAGTATGTCCTTTAACGAAGGTAGTTGACTTTTATTGGGTATTACCTATAAAGCCTATACCATGTCTTCTATTAATATGACCCTTATTAGTAAGAATTATATCAAGGGATTTATTTCTTATTTCAAATTTTTCTAAGGTTTGCTTTCGCATGATGTTTTCTTCCTTAATATTATATAGTATTTCACATTTACAACAAGGATTATGTGATACTAATGAATTATGCATTTCATCAAGTCTACAAACTAATAAATTATGTTCATTCTTAAGCAATTTAAAAGATTTACTAATTTTTCTAAATTGATCAAATAATTCATGAAACATATTTAATAAGTTGGAAAAGGAAATGCTTAAAGAATCACTAACCTTATCTTGGATTGCCATTAGAGCATAGTTAGCAACTTATTCCTTAGAGTGGTCTTCTTTATCCGAAGAGCTTTAGTCATTCCAAGTTGCCGAAAGAGCTTTCTTCTTGTAAGATGCCTTCTTCTTCAATTGCGGATATTCATTTTTTAATTATCCTGATTTTTTACATTCAAAGCACATGATATTATCCTTTTTTGATTCATTTTTATTTTTATAGTTTTTATTTTTTATAAACTTTTTAAATTTTCTTGATAATAGTGTAATATCATGGTCCTTATCACTTGAGTAATCATTTATAGTTTTAGTGCTACATCTTTTCTATTCTTTTGAAAGGGTTTATTAAGCTCATCATGAGCTTTACAGTTCAGTTCATATGTCATGAGTGAGCCAATAAGTTTTTTAAGAGGTAAATTATTTAAATCTTTATCTTCTTGTATAATAGTTACTTTAAGATCCCAATTTTTAGGTAGAGATCTTAAAATTTTACTCATAAGATCAAATTTTGAAAAATATGTTTCAAGTGCTTTAAGGTCATTGATGACATCCGTGAAACGGGTGTACATGTCTCCAATGGACTCACTTGGTTTCATTCTAAACAATTCATAATTATGAACTAAAATATTAATATTAGATTCTTTAACTCTACTAATACCTTCAATGTGATTTCTAGCGTATGCTAAATATCATAAGCAGATTTATAAATAAAAATAAGATTAAATTTGTTTTTGTCAAGAGCACAAAATAAGACTTTCATAGCCTTTGCATTCAATGAAAATCCTTTCTTTCCAAATTATTCATTTCATTCATTTTTTTGGAAGATTTTTTAAAGCTATTCTCTATAATATGCAATAAATCAAGATCTATAGAAATCAAGAAAGTACACATTCTAGTTTTCAATCAGTGTAATATGTCCTATTGAACATGGGAGGACGTGAAATAGAATGCCTCTCATTATTGTTAAACAAAGACATTTACTCAAGTGAGTGTTAATCCACCGAGTAAAACCTTGCTTTGATACCAATTAGTAGAATCAATTGGTACTATGAGGGTGGTGGAGGGTGGGTTTGTGTGAATTAGTATAAGTGTCATATCAGGTTTTGGAGAAAACTTTTAGTGAGAATCAAAACCAGAATAAGAAGTATTTCTTGGACTTGAAGGAAAATAAGTAAACAATTTAAAACATAATCAAAAGGTGATACTCTTGCCTTTTTAATTAAGAATAATTAAAAGTAATAAATAAGATAAGTAAAGAGCACTCACAATTATATAGTAGTTCGACTCCTATGTTGGCCTATGTCCACTTCTGAATCCTCTTCATTGAGGCCCACCGGTGTCCACTACTTGTCTTCTTTGGGTGAAGACCAAACCCTTACAACCTTTTAACTTATAAGGGAGACTCTTTATAAGAATACAATACTTAGCTCACTCTCTTCCTCCTTTTCCTTTTCTTACACACCACACACTTATTTTCATATATTTTTGCCCAATAACTTGTGTGAATGCAAGAAAACTTGGGGTATTTATAGGCCCCAATTGGCTTCAAAAGAATGGAGTCAAAATTCAAACACACCAAGAAAAACTGAGTACGGGCGGTATAACCGCTGGCACCATCACCGAAAGCCACCCTAAAAATAGAATACGGGTGGTGCAACAACCGACCTAGGAGGTCCAACCATCGATAGCAGCCCGAAAGTCTGGGCGACGGTGGTACAATCATAGCTCACTAGTGGTACAATCATAAAAATTTCCAGAAAAGTGATTCCCATTACTTTTCCAATCCCAACTTGTACCTCCCATTGACCAATTCTTAAGTCAACTAATTGAGCTTGACCTGAGCTCAATCCAATCCCTTTGTGGATCCAGTTGCCTTATATTGAGTTGATTTGGATTCCTTCCAAATCAAACTCAATTAGGACTCAATTCCTAACCATAATTCACTAATTACAATCATAAGGACCATCAAGCTAAACAATGATCTAACTCCCACCATTTCGATAGTCTCCCATATTCTTGCGATGAGTCTTACACTCTCTGGTGATCTCCCAGTGTATTCCCAACAAGCTTCTTGATTCCTTCAGCGAACTCCCGACGAGCTCTCACTACATCGTCCAAACCTTGGCCCGATACCCAAACTTAATCTTGGCCCAATCATCTGGTTGTATCTCCTTTTCTCCATTGTAGTTAAACCTACATTACTTCCTCTAACACATATGTTAGATGAAACACTGATCAATTGATTTCATCATCAAAATCTGAGATTCAATAAGGACGATATAATAGAGGTACAAACAAAATATCAAAAGATCAAATGACATGCTAGAAGAGTAAACAACATGTCAAAAGCTTAAAAGATGGGTTAGATGAGTGGTTGATAAGTTAAGGTCCTAATCGAGGTTATTTTGGTCAATATTAGGCTAAAATAGAGCTCTTATCATGAAAATGGATATAGAGAAAAGTCGAATTAGGCGCACAAGAAGGCCAAACCAATTGCCTAAACTAGGCCTAGGCAATAGCACCGCTGAGCCAATCGACAAGCACAAACAATGCTTTGTCAACCTTGTTGGCAGCATTACAGCCTAGGGTAATAATAGTAGCACTCAAAATTCAAATATTATGATGATAGAACCATTGAGGTCAAGTTTTATATCTTTGATTCAAAAGTTATGATGGTAATACCACCCAATGTTAATGATAGTACTATCACTACCCTAAAATTTTATAGATTTAAATTTTAAATTTTATAGATTTAAAATTCCATCAGGCTTAGTTGATGGAATATCCATTTCTGAGTTTTTAAAGTATTGTAGCTCTCTTTTGAGCATTGTTTGAGTCTATTTCTCCCTATTAAGTTTAGTTATGATGCTAAGTTATAAAAGTTGAGAGATCTCTAGTAAAAAAGTGAATTTGAATGTTCATTCCTAAGCCTAAAAATGAGAATTTTTTTTCTTTCGATACATTATGATTTATATAATGTTATTACACATAATAGCACTCATAATATAACCAGCCTCATGTCTCAATAGCACACATCTTATTTAAAGGCATATGTAACTTTTGTGAAAATCATGCTCATTATGCTTACATATGTTCTTTTAAGAGATATGATCCCTCTAAAATAATTGAGACTCCTAAGATAACTATTTTAAATCCACATCCTATAGATAATTCCAACCTTAAGATCCAAATTTAAAGGAATATTAAAATCAATCTTTTCTTCCTTGTAGGTATATACTCTAAGCCAAAGCTGAGAGCACAAGAGAATACCTTGAAAATAGATGCTCATAACACGTGATTGAAGATCTTACATATATTTCAAATATTCATTAGCCAATATGAATCACTTTTGGTAACAACTATAAAGGAAAATATTGGCTATTAGGATCGTAATAGCACTAAGAGGGGAGGTGGACGAAGGATATGAATTAGTACTTTTGTAATAAGGTTCCGATTTGAAAAATTTGATCGAAAAATATATATCAAAAATATATATCATCCCGACCTATGTTTATTCCTGATTCCTCTTCTCTTTAGGTCATATACTTTCATTACCAATCTTCTTTCCAATGACCG
Source organism: Ensete glaucum (assembly GCA_021527575.1). NCBI lineage: Eukaryota > Viridiplantae > Streptophyta > Magnoliopsida > Zingiberales > Musaceae > Ensete > Ensete glaucum. Next base: position 30,195,414 of record CM038557.1, read on the forward strand.
AAGGTTAACTATCCATGTTACAACCCTATTTCTTTTACTAGGCTTAGGAGAGAACCTTTACACTACCACTTTTACAAAAAACCTTACACCTCTTTAGAATAACTTCTAAACTCAAGAAGGACAAGACTCATACACTATTTCAAGAGTTTACAACACTTCAATTCTCAAGTTTTCATTCGTATTTACTCTTTCCTCAAGCAATCATGAGTGGGATATTTATAGATCCCCAAAGACTTCAAGACTGGAGCCAAAAATTCAAATCCTTGAGTTTTTAGGGTATTGGCGGTATCAACATTGGCATCGGACGATACTACCACCAAACAGATCTTGGGATTCTAGGCTCTAGTGCTACCACCACTGGCCTAGGTGTTACCACCATCAGCCACAGGCCATACTACTATCGAAAGTTTCATAAAAGCATAAAATAGTATTTTTTAGCTCTCTAGGTAGTACCATCACTTGGGCGCTGGCGCTACCATCACTTGAGCCTGCTCAAGGTCACCAAATTAGCCTTCTAATAGGCCCAATTCGATCCTGATTTAGGCCCAATGGACTCCTAATCAAGTTGGCATAGTTTCATCCCAATACCAACTCAATTTGACTTGAAATGACCACGATTAAGACTTACTACTTTAATTATAATTATGAAGCCTTTACGATGTTGTCCAACATTTTGACATGTTATCTATTCCTCTAGCACTTAGTCCAAACCCTAACGCATTATCCTTTCCTTCGATATATTGCCCTATCTATCGACATGTTGACTTCCTACAATATCTGATCTTTTGACATAATACTTGATTCTTCCGGCTCAATGCCTAAATTCATGGCACGAAGTCTATCCTTTGTCACATCAACCAATCCTCCGACCCGATGTCCAATCTCTGATATGATGCTTTCCATGATTAAACATCTAATATTTCTACTTTGACAAATTTGCCCTATGATAGTTCGAGTCCATGATCGAAGTTTTTCTTACGTCACTAATCTGAGAAACATATTAATTCATAAATTTATTAATTAATTTTATCATCAAAATCTGAGATTCAATATTAACAACATATCCAACTTGATGATATTGAATACTTGGACATGTAAAAACTAGTTATGTTGTGTCTAGAGTTGTCTAAGTACAAGTTCACAAAGATAATTAACAATACATCATTAAAAGGCTTGTTAGTTTATAAAACATAAATAATTTGATTATAGAAAAAAATGATAAACACTTAATACAACAAATATTCTAGGATCCATTTTTCATTAAATGTGAGAAGAAAAAAAATTTATCAAGTTTTATAAATATTTTAAAAATATTCTACGTTGAAAATGTTTATGGGTATAAAGTTGCTAATAGTATTTTGATGGATTTACTATTTTAAGGATTCTCAAATATACCATACCTCAAAGTATTTTATTATTTTGTACTTAAGATTATGTTGAAAATTCATATGCTTGATTTTAAGAAATTTATGGTTGTAAAAGGGATCATTTATGTTTTTGATATATCTATTTTCATGGCATAAGAAGAATTTTGATGATGAAATAAGTGTTAATTATAACATGAAAAACTTATCATTTAATGTCAATAATTCAGTGAGAGTATAGTGTTTGACATACTATTTTAATCATTTTATAATTTGTTCCCCATTTAAATTCTTCATGTATTACTTGAATTTTCTTGATGTCTTACTTGTGTTGACTATTTTGATTTCATTGACAGCTTACTTGCAATTATTGAATCTCTTGATTTATTACATGAGTATTTTAAAAAGTAAGTATCATATTTGAAAACTCTATCAAAATGGCTTATGAAATAAAAGTTGAAAATTCTGGATTATTTGTGTACTGCTCCTTTTGCTAATGATAAACGGCAAGAAACATCCAAAAGACCTCTTATAAATTTCTTTTATATTCATGACTTATGTTAGATTTTTATGACTTACCTTACCATTAACTTATTGATATTTATGGCTTGAGATTTGTTTCTTTCAACTTCATGATTTTAGTAACATATGACTTAAGGCTTCTGTTTCTTTTGAATTCATGGTACTTATGACTTGTGATCCATGACTTATCTCTTTTATATTATTTTGATATACATGACTTATATATTCTGATTATTTCTAAGTCATCATGACTTGAATTATATTTGGTAATGTAATATTGAGATTCTTAATGTACCATGATATTAAAGCAAGTTTTATTTTCACACAATTGGATCGTTGATGTGCTCCCTTCCTTTTGATGACAAAGGGGGAGGGGGTTGGGTGGTGGGTGTGGGTATGTGATGACAAAGCCCAAGAAGTAGTGACTCATACTGACTTTTACTTGTCTTTGCTTTTGATTTAGTTTATTTGTTGAAAAGAGAAAGCTTTGGTGGTTTAGCTTTTAATACTTATGATATAATCTTATACTTATCAATTGGTTATTATTATTAAGAATAAGATTATTGAATCATTTGATGATAAAATTAATTAATAAATTTGATAAAATAATATATTTATGAAATAAGTGATACAGAAAATACTTTGATAATATATTTGGACCACCAAATCATCAAATATTAAAGATTATGTTGGAGTATTATCATGTTAGAATTGTATATCGAGCAAATGGATTGATCGATGTGTTAGAGATTGGACTTCATGCTATAGTTTTAGGCATTATGCTAAAAGGATCATATATTACATTAGAAGATCAAACGTCATGAGAAAGCTGACATACTAGACAATATGCCAAAGGATAAAACGATGTGTTGGAGGTATGTATAGTGTCAAAAGATCAAACAAGTTGAAAACTTTCATATAAGTGGATGAGTTAATGTCTTAATCAAGACCATTTTGGATCAGTATTGAGTTGAAATAGAGTTCACTTATCATGAAAGTTGTTAGTCTTAAAATAGGACCAAATTGAGTTTATTAAAAGTCTAAACTAGTGACCTAAACCAAACCTACACAATAATAACCCTAGGCCCAGGCGGTGATATTAGCTGAGCCAATCAACAAACACAAATAGTGCTTTATCAACCTTTCTAGTGATATTACCACCTAGGGCAATGATGGTACAACCTATAATTCAAATATTATGATGGTAGAACTATCATGCCCCCTGAATATTTACATTCAAGAGATGTGAATCTATCTTAAATCAATAATAATATAATTCATCAACAATCCAAACCCAAGATCTAACCTAATATTTAAGGATACTAAAAAAATATATTTAAATATCATTCATATCCATTCATAAAATCTGTGCAGTTTATAATCATACACCACATCACTCGATAATTCATAAAATCTAAGCCAACCCAACTAAACAACAACCACATCATAAATCCATAAGTGTAAAAATCTATATGATCATAAAACCAATGTTTGTCATAAGTTCATATCATTGTATAATTTAAACTTAACATTCCAAAATCCTAAACATGAGAGGTCATTTAAATATTTACAAGACACATCACTTTAAAATTTATTAACAACATTTCATTAGATGCAAAGTATAATTATACAACAAAAACATATCAACTAATAAAGATTTGTCCAAAATCATCAAGCTTTCCACTACCTAACCCCAAATTCAAATGTTTAAATGAGTGACAAATTCACTTGTAAAATTTATATAGCAATGGAGTGAGCTATAAAGCTCAGCAAGCGACTAACATTTCCAAGGCTAATAATGATAGTTTCAAACAAACTTGAAATCAAATTGCAAGGCAAGGGTATAAAAATTCAGAGATAGTATCTTGTTGGATACATAATCACAAATCATTTCATTTGAAACATAATTTGATCATAACAATAGATGAAGATTAGTTGGAGCATATCATTAGCGTGAAATATCTTAGAACATATCAATATTGTATGAAACAACTCGGAGCATATCAATAGCATGTGAAATATTTTGGAGCACGTTAATGACATATGAAATATTTTGAAGCATATCAAAAGCGTAAACATATTTTGTAGCATATCAATAGTATATGAAAGGTTTTGGAGCATATCAAATGCATAAACATATTTCAGAGCATATCAACAATATATGAAAGATTTCAGAGCATATCAAAGGTATATGAAATATTTCAAATCTTATCAATGATATATGAAATATTTCAAGGCAAATCAAAGATATAAACATATTTCAAAGTATATCAAAGGTGTATGAATCATTTCAAAACTTATCAAATAAGAAGCAGAAGCTTAAATATCATATATGACATCACATTCATTATGTTCTTATCCAAAGTACACATATAAACTCATAGGCAAATGCTTTGGATATCATATAAAAAATATAAAGGATAAAGTAGGATCATAAACATAATATGGTTCATCCATTTATGAATGAACACCAAACATAAGTCTCCCACGTTTGGGAGCTCCATCCACTCACGTTTGAGTGAAGCCATAGGGGGCCGACAAAGTATTGTAGACTCTAAGCATAACTCCCTTTACTATTCCTCGTAAAGATTTATATTATCCCATAAATACTATAATACAAAAAAGATATTGCAAATAATAATATGGCACATATCATAAGCACATATGGAACAACAAAATATACATGTGCTAATTTGAATAATCTAATGCAACATAAACTTTTAATAACATATTCAAGTATGCAAATAATTTAAAGACAAGAGCATACAAGAACTGAAAATAACAATATAAAGCTCAATTGATGAAAGGACTTAGTTGAAATCAATTTTCAAAGGGATAAAATAAGAGTAGGATCATTAAAAGTAGAATTTGAGATGCACATTTCATGAATTATTTGGACAACCAATTATAATTCAAATTATTCAAGAAAGATATCATTGGAAAGCTATATTAGTCTACTTTTAGATAAATATAGTTGTATAAGATTTTGTGTTTCTAACTTACAAATAATTTAGTGTAGAAAGGTCAAAATTTATTATCCCTGTTTTGCAGAATTGATAGGACCAATTCACACAAATGTTTCAGTAGGTAAATATGCTACAAATATTTCATGCCAGACATACAAAGATATATATATATATATATATAAAGTCTAGTTTCTAATGAAATAGGTTTTGCCATAATTATATTTTTCAACAGAGAATTACTAGAATTTTAATATTAAGAGGTCAAAGATTATAATCTATATTTTATAGATTCTTCAGGGTCAATTGAAAAAAATTATATAGGCATATGAACTTCAAAATTTTTAATTATAACATCAAAAGCAAGATCTACGAATCTACTTTCGGATGAAATAGATCTTGCCTAAATCAAAGTTCATTGCAGAATGTTATGATAAGAATAATACAAAATGGTCATAATATTAAAATTTCTAAATTCATATCTAAATGGGAGAGATATCATGTTCTAAGCAATAATTCTTTCAAAATTATATCAAACTAAGATAAAATTAAGAATTAAGATTTATGTAGAATGGGGTTAGAACACTTGTCTTTCAAATATTTCGATCCAAAGAAATTTTAAGACCAAATCCTTCTTATACTCTTCCCTTTCTCTTCTCTAGTTAAGTAACAATTTTTTCTCAGTTTTTTGGATAAGTTTCTTCTCTAATTACTGTTTAGTTTTGGCTAACATAAGGGTTGATAGGTGGCAAATATACAAGAAAGATACTTATGTGTCACCTATACAACAAACATAAATGTCACCATCTTTAAGTTAGCTAGTGACACTTGTCTTCCTCTTTTTTTTTTAATTTAATATGAAACTTTCACAATTCATATCAAACTTCTAAGTTTTACATTTAGATCCATTGCAATAAGCTTATAATATAAAATTATTTAATTAAAAAATTAATAAATATTTATATAAATAAATTAAAATAGATCATTACAAATATTTTAGAAATAAGGGATATTATACTCCCCCCTCACCCCCTCAAAGAAAATTCTAATCCTCTAAATTTATCTTTCGACCTAGCTGAGTCGGGTCCTAATCGATTGAGTCGAGTCCTTAGATTATTCCTTATTGGCCACCTAGACCTGACATTAGGTCAGTTAGGAAGAGATTTGAGTCCATTATAATAAATCAGTGTAAATCCTAGTAGGGTTAGGATTCGACTGAACTGGAGTCTGGTTAGGAATCATAGTTGGATTCAAGTCGGAGTCAACCAACTCAAGCTTCTAATTAACCCAATTGGTCACCCATCTTGGGGAGGGGAAGTCGGCTAGGGCTAAGAGGAGGTAGCTAGGGTTTGAGATGGGAGTGTTTCACTTGGAGTAGGAGTTTGATTAGGAATTGAAGTCTTAATTTACTTGGAGTAAGAGTCCTATTACGAATTAGGATTTTGAGACCCTATATAAAGCATGTAGCTACCACTATTTTGATAAGCAATAGATCATCTTTTCAGCCATTGTGGTTGACTACCAAGGAGAGAGGAACCCCTATAGAGTTCCAAGGAGGGCCAATCCCCTATAGAGATCGAAACTAGCCTTAGAATCCTACGGGGTTCTAACATATGGTATCAGATCCTCGTTCTTAGCACCTCACTACTCTTCCACTTTTGTCGTTGCCATCTAGCTGCCCACCATCATCCAAGCAATTCTCATAATTGTTGATCTCATTGCCGACTCCACCATCATCACCCTTACCGTAGATCCATCGTCTGCTGCCACCACGAAGATTGCAATAGGATATGGTATTGCCCTTCTTACAACACCTTACTACTACTACAATTAGTTATACAAAAACAAAAAAATAGTTACATATATCTCGCTGCAAAAAACCACTACAATGATCTCTATCATTGATGTAGTTTTCAGCCACCTACTACTTTGCTGCCATGTTTCTCATCAAAATTTACTACCATATTTTATTATCAAACTCATCTCAATATCTACATGTTTCAGCCTTCATTGACATCTATTCCTTACCACAAACATCCCATAAGTCATTCACATACTGAAAAAACTTATCATCACAAAACTGCTATCTTTACGATAAGAGTTATGCTGCAAAGTTTCAACCGCATACTTAATACCATATTACCGATCTTACTGCCATATTTCATTGATGAAATATTTTAAATCAGCTTGGCTTTCATTGTCATCAGTTTCCTACTAAATTATCTCTATATCTTTGGTATACGAAATATTCTACATATTTTGCTGTCCTTTGGACATAAAAATTTGTCGCCTACTACTTGTTGTTGTATACTATCATCTTGCTAAATCTTATTGCCATACTTCTCTCCATATTTAGCATTGATTTGGCTTTCATCATCATCCATTCTTTACTATAAACATCTCCATAAATGATTAACACGCTGCAAAACTTATCGTCGCAAAACTGCTATCTTTATGATGAAAGTTTCACTGCAAAGTTATCCATGATTTTGCCACATTCCAAACACATCTATACCGATTTAATTACTATCAGTTCTTCTATTTAATTATTGACATCCTCAAATATATTTTTCTTGAAAAAACTCCTTTAAAATATTGACACACTACTGTAATTCTTTCGTCGTAAAATCGTTGTTCTCGACGAAGAATTCTGTAGCAACATTTTTCAACACTTTTTATTGCCACGACACCAAACTGATTACTACCACCAATAGAACCCTAAACCTTTCTTCCCAACCTCAAATCACTACCACCGAAACCTTTTCCAGCCCCCACAACACCCTTAAACCGCAGCACCAATTACAATCTAAACCGTACACTACCAACCCAATACTGCAACCTTGATCCATCACCCTTTCGGCCACTAATCCCTACTGAAACCATTGTTGTCATCAATAGGGGTTCTTGGAACTTTATAGGGGTTCCTCCCTCCTATGGTTGATGCACATTATTTGAAAGCAAATTGATCTATTGATGAGAAAAAGAGGGCTGAATATATGTTATTTATAGGGCATGTTATTTATAAGGCTTCTAAACCCTAACTCCTAATAGAACTCCTACTCTAAAGACCTCAACTCCTAGCAACCTCCCTAGACAACTTCTATTTTGGGTGGCTGGCGACTATAGGGAGTCCTAACTCTAATTAAATTCTAACCCTAACCCTAGCTGGCCCTTGTAACTATAGTAGGTGGCAACTAATTAGGGTTTTACATGGTGCATCCCCTTTTTGACTCAAATATAATTAGGACTTAAGTAGCTAAAGTCCTAACAAACCTGCCCTCTTCAAATCAGCCTTGTCCTCAAGGCTGACGCTCTATGAACTCTAAAAATTTAATCTTCGAATCTTTATAGTTCTCCCAGGTAGTATCTTCTGCATATAAGTTTGTCCACTATACGAACACCTCAGTAGTGGGTCATCGATATCGAGTCACAAGCTTATGATCAATGATGGCACTCAACTAGACTGGAGCTCTCCATAGGCTATAATGTCTGGTAGATGGTTTTGGGTCATCACGTTTTGTCCTAACTTGGGCTTCAAGCATGACACACGAAAAACTAGGTGGATGCGGGAGCTGGCAAGTACGTTTAGTCTATATGCCACTACTCCAATACGCTCCACGATCTAATACGGTCCATAGAATTATGGTGAAAGCTTCATGGATGCTTTGGTGTGGACCGATGTTTGCTTGTAGGGTTGGAGTTGAAGAAAGATCCAATCTCCCATCGAAAACTCTTTCACTTTTGTGTTAGTCGTGCTATTGTTTTATCCTTGCCTGGGCTGCTGAGAGATTATCTTTTAATAGCTTTAGAATCTTATCATGTCTTTGAGCTCCCTATCTACCTATTCTACTTTAGATGTGCCTCGTACATACTTTAGGATTATACAGGGTGGTCAGCCATATATGGATTCATAAGGAGTATATTTTGTAGACGAATGATAAGTCGTGTTAGTTATACCACCACTCTGCCTAGCCACTTTGTCCACTCTTTTGGTCAATCACTAGTAAAGCATCTGAGATATGTCTCTAAGCACTTATTCACCACTTCGGTCTGGTTGTCGATTTATGGATGGTATGCCATTCTCATTTTCAACTTGATGCCCTACAACTGGAATAATTCTATCTAAATTTTGTTAGTAAAGACCCTATCATGATTGCTTACAATAGATCTTGGCATCCTATGTAATTTTATAATATTTTTCATAAAGATTCAAGTAATGCTAGAAGCAATGTAGGGGTTGCAAACATCACAAAAGTGGGCATACTTTGTAAAACGATCAACCACAATGAAAATTTTACCTTTTCCTTAGGATAAGGTTAGCCCTTTGATAAAGTCTATCAATATATCAGTCCACATCGAGTCCGGGATGGGTAGAGATTGTAGCTTTCCAGGGCTTGCCACTGTTTCACCTTTATGTCATTGGCATACATCACACTACGCTACAAATGGAGCAATAATATTTTTCATCCATTTCTAATAAAAATTTTGATTAATTCTCTTATAGGTTATAAGGAATTCAGAGTGCCCCACCACTGGTGTGGAATGAATCTCTTGAAGGATGGTCTTTATGCAAGGAGAATTCGATACAAGCACGATGCATTCTTTATAGCACAAGTCCTTCGAATTCTAAATGTAATGAGTCACGGAGCTTGGTTCCTCCTCCAATTTTTTGATAATCTTATTGGTCTCTAAATCATCTATCCGTTCCTTCCTAATATCCTCAGGAAAGCTACTAGTTTGAAGGGATATGGCCAAAATTTTAGCTTGCTCAGGTAGCTACGAAAGCTCATTTGTAATAATATATATTTTTTTAAGTTATTTCATAATCATACCAAGAATCTTTATTATCCGTTTTTGCTATTCGGGGGATGATATCTTATGCTCCAAAAAAATTTTGAGGCTCTTGTGATCGATTTTTATTTGGAAGTGTCGACCAATCAAGTAAGGTCTCCATTGTGTCACCATGTGCACAATCACAATCATCTCCTTGTTGTAGATAGACATTTTTAGATGGGAGGGAGATAATGCCTTGCTAGTGTAAGTGAGGGGTCCGCCATCTTGCATGAGGATGGTGCCAATCCCAACTTTGGATACATCAGCTTCAATGATGAAAGTTTTGTCGAAGTCGAGTAGTGCTAGCACGAGCATGGATTTCATGGCTACCTTGAGATCATCGAAGGCAACAGAGGCTTTGTCTAACCACATGAAAGTATCTTTTTCAACAAGGATATGAGGGGTGCAGTGATCTTTCTGTAGCCCTTAACAAACTTGTGATAGTAGTCCGTCAAACCGAGGAAACCGCATAGTGATTTAAGGTTCTTAGGTGTCGGCCAACTTTGCATTGTATCGATTTTGGAAGGGTCCACTACCACACCATTCTCTAATATGATGTGCCCAAGATATTCCACCTTTTGTTGAAGAAAGCTACACTTCAATTGTATGATAAAAAAAACATACTCCCGAAGAATCATCAAAATAAATTGTAAGTAGTGAAAATGACTTTCAAGTGAAGGGCTGTAAATAAAAATGTCATTGAAGAAAACCAACTCAAACTTATAAAGATAAATTTAGAAAATATCATTCATAAGGCTCTAGAAGGTGACGGAAGCATTAGTGAGACCAAAGGGCATTACCAAAAATCCATAATGGTTGTCATTGTGTGTCCGAAAGGTGATTTTCGGTATATCGTCTTCACACACTCAAATTTGATGATATTTGGATCGGAGGTCTAGCTTTATGAAAACCCATGCACTCCTTAACTCATCAAGTAATTCATCCACTATTGGAATAGGGTACTTATCTTTGACCGTTATGGTGTTGAGAGCTCGGTAGTCAATACACATTCGCCACATTTCGTCTTTATTTAGTACTATAAGCGTCGGCGAAGAGTAGGGGCTACAACTTGACTGAATGACTTTTGTTTCAAGTATTTCACTTAAAATCCTCTCTATTTCATCTTTTTGGAGGTGAGGATAATGATATGGCTGAGTGCTTTTTGGTGGTTTGCCTGAAAGAATCAGAATTCGATGATCATTGCATCAGGTAGGAGGTAGGTTGCGCGGTTCGACGAAGACATCTGAAAATTCAGCAAGAAATTAGAGAAGGTTTGGGTCTTCAATTTTTGTTGGCTCCCCCATAGATTATTGCTGGAGTTACATCAGGAAACCACTATTCACTTTGTGCAAAACTTTCTCCATTTGTTGTGTATAAATCATCGTTACGTCACTCCCATGTAGGATCACCTGTTTCCCTTTGTTGTAAAATCTTATAATTAATTTTAAAAAATTCTAAAAAAATATCACTAATGTAGTCAGGCATTCGATGTCAAGCACAACCTCATAATTATCGAGTAGGAGGAGGAAGAAATCAGTAATGATCTCCTGGTCTTGTAGTAACAATTTCACTCATGGGCATATTTAGTTGCACTTTAAAATTCAACTGTCAGTGATCTTAACATCAAATCTGCTACAGTTCTTAATATGTAGGGCCCTCTGAGTAGCAACTTGCTATTCATGAAATTATTAGTGCTCCCAGTACCGATGAGAATGGTGATTGGTTGCTATTTAAGTAGTCCTCCCACTTTCATCGTCTGCGAGTTTGCATAGCCGGCAAGAGCATGTATCATACAATCAACAAGAGCATGGGTTCAATCACAAGAAGGCATCCCTTTTTGTAGTGATGATCATGGCTCCATAGTTCATCACAATGCCAACAAAGGCCCTTCGTCGATCTGTCGCGAAGTTCTTCTCTTGTCAATTTCTTTTGCAGCAAGGGATAGCTAGGAGCAAAGGGTGCTGAAGGTTTATGTGTTGCTGGTCTAGGAGTGGTCCTCATCCTTCGAGCATCTTAGTTGAGCCGCTCCTCTTGGATTCAGGTGAAGGAGATTGCAGCCATCAAGGTGGAGGGCTATTGTACTTTTACTTCTCCTTTTATTTCTAGCTTGAGTCCTTTAATGAATGTCCCTAGTAATTATTTATTAGACCAATCATGTGTGAGGTTAGATAATCTCTCAAACCTGGTCTAGTATTCTTGGATCGTGAAGGTTTATCGGATCATAGCAAGTTGTTTGTCGATGCTTTTATACTCGGTCGGTCTAAAGCGGATCAGCAGTCTATTCTTGAATTGTCTCTATGTCAGGACTCTTGGGTGTATTCAAGCTAATTATACCATTGAATTGCATCTCCTTCTAGGTGGATGATAGTGATATCCACCATGGAAGCCTCCGGTGTTCAGTGATAGTAGAAGTAATTTTCAGTGCGCAAGAGCCATCCCGTCGGGTCTCTTTCTTCCCATTGAGGGAAGTTCACCCTCATACATAGCTGCATCACATTTGAGGTTTTTTTTCCTTCTCTGGCGATCTCTCTGAACTTTCACCCTGCTATAATTTTGTTGGGCTTGGAGATCAACCAATTCTGAATTTTACGAATAAGGCGCACAATTTATCCTCTATACGTGATTCAAACGCCTCCAACTAGGTATCAATCGAATCTTTAGATGCCATTACATGTCTCTAGATCTGAGATGTTTCGATCTTTTTTTGTTGACAAGTCAAGGGCATAGGGTAGTAGAAGGTTTGGTGGCTACGGAAGATAGGATCGGTGGTGTAGGATTACGATTGCGGTAAATCGTTATTTGGGCTACAGTTTTGGGGGTTGTTTAGGTTGGATGCAAATTATGGGAATAGGCTATAATAGCTACGTCTTAAGGCTAGAGGGGTGCCCTAAAGATGATATGATTGGTGGTAGCAAAATTAGTAGGGTTTTGGTGGGTTGTGAGAAGGACAAAAGGTACAACAATAGAATTTTTTATCAAAAAAATTTCAATAGTAGAGATATAATTTTTTCTAGCAATTTGTAACAAAGATTCAGGTAGAACTCAATGGGAATCCACTGGTAAGGAAAAGGTATGTCATCAAAAAATTTGTGGAAGAATACAATAGCAAAAAATTTGGTAATATCAAGGAGAAGGTGCCGCAGTAGATTTTTACATCTAAAGTATAACAGTTTGGATGTAAAAGATCAGCGGTTTATATCAATAATTTTTACATGAAACCTAAAGAAAATCCACTGATAGGGAGTGCCAAAGATGTCATAAAAAACTCATGAAAGATAGGATAGCAAAATAGTGGCAGTAAGATTAAAATAGATAAGTATACGATAAGTTTATGCACCAAAATAGGAACACTTTTTTTATTTTTTTGGGTTTAGAATAACTAAATTGAAGCATCAGTATAGTAGATTACTAGAACTTGATGCAATTTGCAGGGGGGATCTATGGTAGTGGTGATGATAGCGTAGTTTGGCAATGATCACAACAATTGTGGAAATTACTTGGGAGATGGATGAAGATGGTGGGCGGCTGTGGATGGGTAGCAAAGCACCAAGGAACGCTGCTCTGATACCAAGTATTAGAATCCTTATAGATTCTAAGCTTCGGGTAATCTCAATAGGGAATCGGCCTCCTTAGAACTCTATAGGGGTTCCTCCCTCCTAGGGTTGTTGCACAATGGCTGAAAGCAAATTAATCTATTGATGAGGAAAAGAGGGCTGAATATATGCTATTTATAGGCTTCTAAACCCTAACTCCTAATAGAACTCTTACTCCAAAGACCCCAACTCCTAGCAATTGTTGAATCTTGGATTTTGATGATGAGATCAATTCATGAGTGTTTAAATCTAATATGTGTTAGAGGAAAAATTATAAGTCTAAATATGATAGGAGCAATAGAGTTACAACCAGATGATGGGCCAAGATCAAGCTTGGGCATCGGGCCAGGTTTGAACGATGCAGTGAGACCTAGCCGGGAGTTCGTTTGGAGATTCGTCGAATGGATCGGGAAGATCTCTAGGAATACATTGGGAGATCGCTGGAAGAAGACCGGAAGACTCACCATAAGAATATCGGAAGCTAACGGATTGATAGGAGTTAGGTCTTAGCTTAGCTTATTGATCATTAAGAGTTGTAATCATTGAGTCATAATTAGGGATTGATTCCTAATTGAGTTGGATTTGGATGAAATCTAAATCAACTCAATAAGACAACCAAGTCCACTATAGGGTTTGGTTGAGCTCAGGTTGAGCTCAATCAGTTGACCAAAGAATTGGTCAACATCAGGTTCAAGCCAGAATTCAATAAGTGAAGGAAACCACTTTTCCAAAGATTCTGATGGGTAAACCATCAGTGAGCTACAGTTCAACTGATGTTGCCCAGGATTTCGGGTGGCTATTAGTGGCTAGCCGGTGGCGTTGAACCGCTGTACCTGTGAATCGGCACTTTCGAGTTGACACCAGTCGGCATGTGAACCACCCGTATCCAGATTTTTGGTGAGTTTGATTTTTGGCTCCAAATTCTAAAGTTATTTGGGGCCTATAAATATCTAGAGTTTTTTTGCATTCAATACAATAATTTTAAGGATTATATTCTGTGAAAAAAATTGGGTGTGATTATAAGAAAAATAAAAGAAGGGAGAGAGCTTAGAGTTAGAAAATTCTTGAAGTCTCTCTTATAAGCAAGTTATAAGGGTTTGGTCTTCACTCAAAGAAGATCGGTAGTGGACGCCAGTGTGCCTCATAAAGGAGGACTCGGGAGTAGATGTAGGCCTGCTAGTGTCAAACCACTATAATTGTGAGTGTTTCTTAATTCTTGCATTTATTACTCACTTGCAATTATCGAGTTCTTAATCATTTTAAACTGAATAGATGCTTTTGATTTTTACTTACTCCTTGAAAACAAAGTTTCAAGTCAAGCACTTCCCTTCGATGTTGAGTATCTTTTGGGATTTACTTGTTTCCTCTTAAGTCATTTTTCAGTAAGTAACTTAGCAATTTTCTTCATATCATTCACTTGTTACGAAAAACTTTGATTTGTTTATCTTGCTTAACTGCAACCTCCTTAGTGCCAATTGATCATAAAAGCAACCTCCCTAGCTGAGTTCTACTTGGGGTGGTCAGCGGCTATAGGGAGTCATAACTCTAGTTAAACTCTAACCTAACCCTAGCCAGCTCCTTTAACTATGGTAGGTGGCAGCTAGTTAGGGTTTTACATGGTGCATCCCATTTTTGATTCAAATAAAATTAGGGCTTAATTAGCTAGAGTTCTAACACCCTAATAGCAACCTATCAGCCCTAAACTGTAGCCCAAACAACAGCCTACCGTAGTCTTCCACCACTGATCCTTATCTTCTATGGCCACCAATCCATCCACCAATATATGCCTTTAACCCGATAACAAAAGAAGGACCGCAATATCTCAGATCTGGAGACATACGCTATGGCATCAGAAGATCTGATCGATGCCAAGTTGGAGACCTTCGAGACGCATATGGAAGATAAATTATGTGCTCTCTTTATAGAATTCAGATTGGGCCGATCACCAAGCCCACCAGATCACAGCATGGTGAGAGTTCATATCGTAAGGAGAACCCAACAGAGAAAGAAGAACAAGTAACGGACTCATCGTATCCACGCATAAGGGTGGACTTCCCTCGATGGGAAGACGAAGTCTTGACAGGATAGATTTTGCACGCGGAGTGATACTTCCACTATCACAGGACCCTAGAGGTTTCCATGGTAGATATCACTATCATCTATCTAAAAGAAGATGTCATTCAATGATATAATTAATTCGAGCACACCCAAGGAGTCCCAACATAGAGGAAATTCAAAATCGGGCTACTAATCTGCATTGGACCGTCCGAGTATAAAAATATCGACGATCAACTTACGAAGATTTGTCAAACCTCTACAACTCAAGAATACTAGACTAGACTCGAAAGACTCTCTAACCAAGCAAGGGACTGGTTAGAAAAATAACTATTAATGACTTTCATCGAGGGGCTAAAGCTAGAGATTTGAGGAGAAGTCAAAGTGTGACAACCCTATACACTGATGGCTACTATTTCTTTCATGCATCTATAAGAAGAACGGCTGAACCAGGAAGATCAGATGACCAAATCATCACACGACTAGTAGCATAGAGATCCTCGGCCCCCATCTAACACTAGCTGGCCACCTCAGCCAAAGAAGTTATCAAAAAAAAACTTTACGATAGATCTGCGAAGGGCTTATGCTGGCATTGTGATGAACCTTAGAGCCACGACCATCACTGCAAAAAGGGAAGGCTTCTTATGATTTAACCTATTGAAGATCTAAAGAAGAGAATCCTGAGCCCGAAGAGGAGGACACAAAGAAGGACCTGCAGTCAGTCGTTAGCATGGTCCATGCCTTAGCCAGCTACACCAACCCGCAGATAATGAAGATCGAAGGGTTCCTTGAGTAGTCGCACATCATCATCCTCATCGACATTGAGAGCATGAACAACTTCATGAACAATAAGGATGCTGCCTAGTTGATGCTCTAAAAAGAAGATTGCAGCGGGTTCAATGTCAAAGTCACCCTCATGTAAGATGACTGACCCTTAATCTACATCGAGGCTTTCCCTATACTTCACATGAGAATTCTAATCTGTAAGGGGATATTAGTTGTTACTAAATTTAAAGTTTGGCTCGATAAAGGTCCATGACACAAAAGAGAAGTAAGCCCAAAAAATTATAGTCCCTGCACATGCCAAATCGGGCTCTCATTATTATGGACCATACCAGAGGGTAGCCACCATTTTAAAAGAAAGAGTGGCTACTACTAAAGATCAACCATATGGTAGCCTATGCAAAGAAGAAATGACCTCCTGATAAACGTCAAAGAAGAAAAATATTTGAAGATCGGACTTTCCTACACTTCCAACCTACTAATAGGAAATTTGAACCTCAAGGAAGTGGTCTTCCTATTACTTTAGACCTTACAAAATTAGAGATCACATTGAAGCCGTGACTTATCAATTGGATTTGAACATCAATTCAAAAATATATTTGATCCTCTAAGTATCCCGCCTCAAATAGAAGTTTAGAGAGGATGACTCAGCCTAGATCTATCCACTTAACATCCCGAATGATGAGGAAGCGCAAGTTCAGTTGATGATCATATGGGATTGCAGGATCACTATACACCATAGTCTAGACACTATTACTACTACTAATGGAGAGATACAAGACAATGTTGGACCACATGACCATGATGTGCCTACTACAGATACCATGAGGAAGCTTCAAGAAGAATTGCAGACTAGGATCTAAAGTTCATAGAGCTTCAGCCTTGAAGAGAAGGCTGATTTGAAGAGGGTAGGTCTGTTAGGACCCCATTTGAGTCGAGTTATAGTTGATTGAGTCGAGTCCTTAGATTGGTCCTTGTTGACCGGCCTAGACCTGATATTAGGCTGGCTAGAGGGATATTTGAGTCCATTATAATAAATCAACTCAAATCCTAGTAGGGTTAGAATTCAGCTAAACTCGAGTCTAGTTAGGAGTTGGAGTTGGATTCGAGTCGGAGTCAACCAAGTAAAGTTTGTAATCAACCCAATTGGTTGCCCACCTTGATGAGGGGAAGTTGGCATGGGCTAAGAGGAGGCGGCTAGGGTTTAAGATTAGAGTATTTCACTTAGAAGAGTTTGATCAGGAGTTAGAGTCTTAGTTTACTTGGAGTAGGAGTCCTATTAGGAATTATTGAATCTTAAATTTTGATAATGAAATCAATTGATGGGATATTGATCAAATAAGATTGTTAGAATTGATTGATGTAGGATTAATTACGATAGAATAATTATTATAATCAGTATTGGCTAAGGCCAAGTTTATGCATTGGGTCGATATAGTTGGGAACTCGCTAGGAATGCGTTAGAAGCTCACCGAGGGTATCGAGAGTTTGCCAGGATGACGCAAGGGAGTTCACCAGAAGACGACCAAGACTCACCGAAAGATTGTTAGTGGTGG
Organism: Ensete glaucum; assembly: GCA_021527575.1. Taxonomy (NCBI): domain Eukaryota; kingdom Viridiplantae; phylum Streptophyta; class Magnoliopsida; order Zingiberales; family Musaceae; genus Ensete; species Ensete glaucum. Next base: position 30,213,083 of record CM038557.1, read on the forward strand.
CCGAAAAGCTTATGGTGAGTTAGGATGGTCTTGATAGATGTTTGGCAATTATGATTGTATTTAATTAAGTCATAATTAGTATCATGTAGGACTAACTATGATAGGAGCAATGAAGTTACAACCAGATGATGGGCCAAGATCAAGCTTGAGCATCGGGTCGGGGTTCGGACAATATAGTGGGATCTTGCCGGAGTTCGCTAGGAGATTCGTCGAAAGGATCGGGAAGCTCGCTGGGAACATGTTGGGAGATTGTCGGAAGAAGACCATAGGATTCAACGCAAGAATGTCGGAGGCTGCCAAATTGGTGGGAGTTAGGTATTGATTTAATTTGATTGGTCATTAAATGTTGTAATCATTGAGTCATAGTTAGGATTTGAGTCCAGATTAAGTTGAATTTGGAAAGAATCCAAATCAACTCAATGAGGCAACCGGGTCCACTATAGGGTTTGGTTGAGCTCAATTAATTGACCAAGGGAATGCTCAACTGATGGTTCAAGCCAGAATTCGAAAGGTGGAGGGAACCAATTTTACAAAAAATTTGACGGGTAAACCGCCAGTGAGCGATGAGTGTACCGCCGCTGCCCAGGCTTTCGGGCAGCTGATGACGGCTTAGGCTAGGTGGTTGAACCACTCGTACCCAAGAATCTGGATACTTTTAACAGTTGACCCACCCAAGACCGATGGGTAAACCGCTCGTACCCTGGTGTTAGAGTGATTGAGCCACCCAAGTCGGCAAGTAAACTGCCCATACCTAGTTTTTTATGGTATGTTTGATTTTTGGCTCCAAAAATCTGAAGCCACTTGGGACCTATAAATATCCCAAGTTTTTTTGCATTCTACACAATAATTTTTGGGGATTATATTCTGAGAAAATATTGTATGAAAATTATAAGAAAAGGAAAAGGGGTAAGGGAGTGATCAAAGAGTGTAATCTTGTATCTTATGTAAGTAAAGTGTAAAAGTTTGGTCTTCACCCAAAGAAGATCGGTTGTGGAACCGGTGTGCCTCAAGAATGAGGACTCGGGAGTGGACATAGGCTATTGGCATCAAACCACTATAAAAATTATGAGTGTTTCCTTACTTTCATTGCTTACATATTTTTGTATTGATACTTCCAATTTAACTCAACTCTTTAAAATCAAAGTTTTCATGATAAGTTTTTTCCTTCAAATGCTGCTTATCTTTCCGGTTTGCTTTTTAACTTAGCAACTTTATTTTAATCACTCACTCGTTTCACTTAAAATAAAAAGCTTTGGATTTCCTATCTTGGTTTAATTGAAAAGTTTTTATCTAAACTGAAAATTTACACTTGCACTAATTCAAACCACCACCCACCCCAACCCCCCCCCCCCTCGCCCCTCCTCCTCCTCACTTAGTGCCAATTGATCCTAACAGGAATAAGGGTTTTGAGACCCAATATAAAGCATATAGCTACTACTATTTTGGTAAATAATAAATCATCTTTTAAGTCATTATGGTTGACTACCAAGGAGAGAGGAACCACTACAGAGTTTCAAGGAGGGTCGATCCTCTATAGAGATCGAAACTAGCCCTAGAATCCTACGGGGTTCTAACAATTTATCATATCAATTGATAAGTAGGTGCAGATAAGCTTTTATCATAATTTTCTCTAGCTTTAAAATAGTTTCTTAGGATCTTCTCTTTCTCATCAGTGATTAGAGTGGCTCTTTCACATGTGATAAGTTCTTACTAGTCACAATCAGCTCATAGATTCCTGAAATCTTCTCCATAATCTAGAAAGTGATCTAGAGTCATTGTCAAAGATGATCTCCTTTGGAATACTATGAAGTCTTACTATTTGATCCATATATAAATCAATAATCTATTGAGCTAATACATCATATTGATCAGTAGGAAATATGAAATTTTGGTTAACCTATAAATAATAAACCAAATATGAACATGCTTTCTAGAGATTCTGGATAGACTTAAAATAAAGTCCATGGTAACACATTCTCATTTACACTCAGGAATATCTAAGGGTTGCAACAAACCTCTAGGTCTCTGATGTTCAACTTTGATTTGCTAGCAAGTTAAACACTTTAAAACATAAATTGTAATCTCCTTCTTCATGCCTTCGCACTAATAATGACTTTTAAGATCTCTATATATTTTAGTGCTACTAGAATGTAGGGTGACCTTAATATTATAACCTTCCATCACGATTTGATTCTCGATATCTAGATCATCTGGGACACATACTCTATCCCCAAATCTTAATAGGCCATCCTTTGAAACTAGAAAACCAGGCTTTAAGCATTTTTCTACTTTATTCCTCAAGTAGATTGATCATAGATCTCATAGTTGTACTTCTTTAATTTATTGAATGAGATCAAACTGAACCTGGATAGAGGCTATCAGTATCATTGAGTCTCTTTTTTTATAATATTCAGATCATAATTTTCTTTCAATGACCTTTATTACTTCACAACTAACCATAAAGCTTATAGATTTCCTACTAAATGTGTTAGCTACAACATTGGCTTTGCCCGGATGATATTAGATGATACAATCAAAATTCTTTAGAAGTTCTATCAATCTTCGTTGCCTTATATTTAACTTCTTTTAAGTAAAGATATAATTTAAACTCTTATGATCAGTATAGATTTCAAATGTCCACCATATAAGTAATGACTCCAAATCTTTAGATAATTACTACTAATTCCAAATCATGGGATAATTTAGTTCATAACTCTTAAGTTTTCTAGAAGCATAAGCAATCACTTTCCCTTCTTGCATCAGAACACATCCAAGGCAATTTCTTGAAGCATTAGTGTAAACTATAAATCCCTCGTTCACACTTGGAATAGTGAGACTAGGGGCATTAGTTAATCTTCTTTTTAACTCTTGAAAACTTCACTCATAATTATCACCCTATTCAAATTTTATATTCTTTTGAGTTAGCTTGGTGAGAGGATTAGCAATTCAAGAGAATCCCTTTACAAATCTCCTATAATAACCAATTATGCCGGAGAAATTTCTAACTTCTTTAACATTCATTGGTACTTCTCATTTAATTACCACTTTCACTTTCTTTGGGTCAACAAAGATGCACTTACTTGAAATCACATGGCCTAAGAAAGTAATTTCATTTAACCAAAACTCACATTTACTAAACTTTGCATATAACTTTTTTTCTCTCAGTGTAGACAATACATTTCTCAAGTGTTTCTCATGCTCCTTATTACTCTTTGAATACACTAATATGTCATCTATGAATATAATTACATAATCATCCAAGAGTGATTGAAATATCTTATTCATCAGTTCTATAAAAGCTGCATGGGCATTAGTCAAGCCAAAAAGCATTTAATGGTGATCATTATCGAGTTCTAAAAGCTATTTTTGAGATATCTTCTTTCTTGACCCTAAATTAACTGTAACCCGGTCTCAGATTAATTTTAGAGAATACTTGCCCACCTTATAATTGATCAAACAAATCATCAATTCTAGGTAGTGGATACTTATTTTTTATGGTCATTTGATTTAACTGTTTATAATCAATACAAAACCTCAACATACTATCCTTCTTCTTAACTAATAGTACCGGAGCACCCCATAGTGAGACGCTTGGTCGAATGAAACCTTATTTAATAGTTCTTATAGTTAATTCTTAAATTTCATTAGTTTGAGTGGTGCTATTCTATAGGGAGGCTTAGACATTGGGATCATCCCAGGGACCAAATCAATAGCAAATTCAGCCTCTCTGTTTGGAGGTACTATAGGTAAGTTATCTAGAAATATATTTGGGAACCCCGTAACTATCAAAATTTCATGTACATGAGTTTCTAGATCTGAATGCTCCTTTATACTTACAAGATAGTATCAACAATCCTTCTATATGAGGCGATAAGCTTGAAATGTTGATATCAAGCAAGAGGGTAAATCATGCCTAATACCCTCAAAATAAAAGATAGGTTGATCTGGTATGTAAAAAGTGATCATTTTTTTTATATAGCATTCAATACTAACATGATAAATAGATAAACCATCTACTGGATTACATACTATATGTAGAGGTTATGAAACAATTGTAGAGGTTACTACAAGTTACTGGATTACATGTAACATATGGTTATTGTATGCCCAACTGATAATCCATCAACTAGATTACATGCTATATGTAGAGGTTGGACATACAATCCTAGACTACTTGATTACATACTATATGTAACCTCTACAGTTGGTGATTCTTTGACAACAAATGAGATTCATCAATCTTTTTTTATCTCTATTAGAGGACTTAAACTTCTTACTAATTTGATTCTCCTAGAGATCTAAGGTATTGATATTATACTTGGTGGCTATTATTAAACTTCTTACTAATTTGATTCTCCTAGAGATCCAGGGTATTGATATTCAACCGCTGGTTTAGAAGCTCTAATATCCTGTTCAATGATAGTTTACACTTTGGTATGGGCCGATGATCTAGGAGACAGTGACTCTTTCTTATTGTTCAAAGGATAATTGTTTACTTTATGATCCAATTTCCCACAGACAAAATAAGCTCCAGTCACTCGAAAAATATTGACTTGATTCATCATTAAACCCATATTTTTGCACATGATTGAGTCTTCTATGGTGACTTTTATTTCTCAAATCTAGATATCTTGACTCTTCTGTTATTACTTTCTTATTCATTTTCTCTCTTACATTTGCTAGTAAATTTGGCAATGCTATTCCGACCTGTAATCTCCAAAAATTCTTTTTATTGTTCCCCACTAATACTCAGCATCTCCTTCCTATATATACAGGTGGTAAAAGAAATCTTTGGATCATTAGGGCAAATTTAAGATATTAAATATTTTTTTCATTCATATTATCCATTATTATACTACTATTAGATCAGTTCACCCCTAAAACAGGGAGGAGTAAACTTCTTAAATATTCTATTTATATCAATTTTGATTGATATCCTCGATCAACATGTTTGTCTCACTCATTTAATCAGATAAAGAAGAAATAGGAGGATCAAATGTCCTTGTCATCCTAGATTCCTAAACGACATTAAAGAAAAAATTTCATTGATCACTATATAATTTATTATGCCTCAATATACTTGCATACCGAACATATCAAATATCTTAATAATTTCTTAAATCCTTAAATCACGCTCTGATACCACCTCTGTCACACCTCCCGAATGTTCTCATTCAAGAGGCATGAACCTATCTTAAATCAATAATAATATAATTCATCAATAATCTAAACCCAAGATCCAAACTAACATTTGAGGATACTAAAAAATAAAATTCAAATATCATTCACATCCATCCATAAAACCTGTGCAGTTTATAATCATACACCACATCACTCGATGATTCATAAAATCTAAGCCAACCCAACTAAATAATAACCGCATCATAAATCCATAAGTGTAGAAATCTATATGATCACAAAACCAATATTTACCATAAGTTAATATCATTATACAATTTAAACTTAACATTCCAAAATTTTAAACATTTACAAGTTACATCACTTCAAAATTTATTGATAATATTTTATTAGATGTAAAGTGTACTTATACAATAAAAGTATATCAACTAATAAAGATTTACTCAAAATCATCAAGCTTTCTAGTGCCTCAGCACAATTCAAATGTTTTAATGAGTGACAAACTCACCTATAGAATTTATATAGTAACATAATGAGCTACAAAGCTCAACAAGCAACTAACATATCTAAGGCAAATGAGAGTAGTTTCAAATAAACTTGAAATCAAATTGGAAAGTAAGAGTGTAAGAATTCACAGGTAGTATCTCGTTAGATACAGAATCATAATTCATTTCATTGGAAATATACTTTGATCATAACAATAGTGAAAGAGTAGTTGGAGTATATCATTGGCGTGAAATATCTCGGAACATATCAATGTCGTATGAAACAACTCGGAGCATATCAATGGTATGAGAAATATTTCGGAGTACATCAATGGCATATGAAATATTTCAAAGCATATCAAAGATGTAAATATTTTTCATAGCACATCAATGGTATATGAAAGATTTTAGAGTATATCAAAGGCGTAAATATATTTTGAAGCATATCAACAGTATATAAAATATTTTAGAGCATATCAAAGATATATGAAATATTTCTAAGCATACAAATGATATATAAAATATTTCAAGACAAATCAAAGGCGTAAATATATTTCAGAGTATTTTAGAACTTGTCAAATAACAAATAAGAAGCAGAAGCTTAAATGTCATATCTAACGTCATATTCATTACATTCTTATCAAAAGCATACATATAAACTCATAAACAAATGCTTTGGATATCATATCAAAAACATAAAGGGTGAAGTGAGATTATAAATATTTAGTTCATCCATTTATAAATGACCACCAAACATAAGTCTCTCATGTTTAGGAGTTCCATCCACCCAAGTCTGAGTGAAGTCATAGGGGGCCGACAGAACATCGAGGGCTCTAAGCATAACTCCTTCTACTATTTTTGGTAAAGATTCATATTATCCCATAAATATCAGAGTATAAAAAGGATATTGTAAATAATAATATGGCACATAACGGAAGCAAATGAGTTACAAAAAAATGTACATGTGTCAATATAAAATAATACAATATAACATAAACTTTTTATAATAAATTCGGGTATATAAATAATTTAAGGACAAGAGTATACAAATTCAAAGCAATAATATAAAGCTCAATTAAATTAAGTACTTTAGCCAAAGTCAATTTCCAAATGGATGAAACAAAAGTATGTAAAATCATCAAAAAGCTCAATTCTAGTAGAATTTGAGATGCACATTACATGAATTATTTAAACAACTAATTATACTCCAAATATTCAAGAAATGTATCATTAGAAAGCTATATTAGTCTACTTTTAGATAAATATATATTTATAAGGTTTTGTATTTTTAATAGGGAGTTACAAATAATTTAGTGTAAAAAGGTCAAAATTTATCATCTCTGTCTTATAGAATCGATAGGACCAATTGAAACAAATGTTTTAGTAGGTAAATATACTATAAATATTTTATGTCAAATATACAAAGAAAGATATATAAGTCTAGTTTATAATAAAGTAGGTTTTCTATAATTAGATTTTTCAGTAGAGGGTTACAAGAATTTTAATATCTAGATATCAAAGATTATAATCTTTATTTTACAAATTCTTCAGGGTAAATTGAAAGAAAATTTAGGTAGCATATGAACTTCAAAATTTTCAATTCTAATATTAAAAGAATGATCTACGAATTTACTTTCAAATCAATAGGTTTTTCCTAAATCAGAGTTTAGTGTAGAATGTTATGGCAAGAATAAAGCAAAAAGGTCAAAATATCAAAATTTTTAGATTCATAGATTTACATCTAAATGGGAGAGATGTTATATTCTAAACCACAATTCTTTTAAAATTATATCAAACTGAGATGAAATCAAGGATTAAGACTTCTGTAGAGTGGGTTTAACACTTACCTTTAAATGATTTTGATTCAAAGAAATTTTAGGCCCAAATCCTTATTCTACTCTTCCTTTTCTATTCTCTAGTTAAGCAACAATTTTTTTCTCAATTTTTTGGGTAAATTTTTTTCTCTAATTGTTGCTTAGTTTTGACTAACATAAGGATTGCTAGGTGACAAGTATGCAAGAAAGATACTTATGTGTCACCTATGCAATAAGCATAAGTGGCACATCTTTAAGTTAGCTAATGACATATGTCTTCCTCTTCCTTTTTTTTATTTTAACTTAATATAAATTTTTCACAATTCATATCAAACTTCTGAGTTTTACATTTAGTTTCCTAGCAATAAATTTTTAATATAAAATAATTTAATCAAAAAAATTATTAAGTATTTCTCATATTTACAAATAGATCCTTATATAAAATGAATTATTACAAATATTTTATAAATGAGAGGTATTACAAGAACCATCGGAGTCCAATTTTGTAGCTCTGATTGAAAAGTTATAGTACTAACCAGTGTTAGTGGTAGTATCATCTATATCTCAAAATTTCAGAGATTTAAATTATTTACTCTATTTTTAGAATTTTATAAGACCAATAAATATCCTAAAATTTTATGACTGTTACTTATGATCAATCACTTTATTTATTAATATTATTCACTCTTCGTATTTGGTTGTTTGTATTTACGATATATGTTTATCTCGATCAAATTTTAAAATGATTAAATTTTTTAATAGCATTAATTGATATGTTAGATGAGTGGTTAATGAGTCAAGATCTTAATCACGATCAAGTTAGGTTGAAATAGAGCTCACATATCACGAAATCCATTAGACTTATAGAAAGAATGAATTGGGCCTATTAAAACACTAAACCAATAGCCTAAACTAAACTTGGGTGATGGTACCACTAGGCCCAAGTGATGATACTACTTGAGTTAGCTAATAATTATAAATCGTGCATTGTCAACCTTTCCAATGATAGTATCACTTAGAACGATCAGAGTATCATCATGAATTCAAATATTATGATGGTATAGTTGTTGGAGTCTAGTTTTGTGACTCTAATTCAAAGGTTATGATAGTAGTACAATCTTATGTCAATAAGAATAGCTTTTCACTTTATTAGGTATTTATCATGTCATGATGCATCTATTATAATATATTTTATATAATTGTGTATACTTATCAGAATATATATATATATATATATTATGATATATGATGTTGGAGTTTATTAACCTACTATCATTTTCTCTTGCATATTCTATGACTTGCACACATGCATTACAATGTATTATGAATAAGAGATATCTTCTTATTATATATTTATCATATTACTAGAGACATTGCTAAAGAGGTTATGAGAATACGAGTTTACCAAGAAATATATTATGCATTTGTAGATATATGCATGATGGAAGTGTACATACATATATATGGGAGTAGAGAGAGAGAGATAGAGAAAGTTATAAGTTACTAAAGAAGCCAAAAAAAAGATGAGGCTACTAAGAAAGATTTCATACATATAAATTTTAAAAAGCTATCATGACACAATGCATGCTCACTAAATGATAGAGGTTTATATTTTTTGAGTTATTACTCATAGATCCTATTTTATATGTAAGAATATTAGTGTTTCATCCATATGATAGGAAGTGAGTAAAGACAAGCGCATACTAATGCATATATAGATGACGATTAATGCATATGTTTTGGTGTATGTAAACTTTAGAAAAAATATATGTGTGATACTTTAGTATATTAGATGGTTATAGTATATGTACAGTTATGAAACACTATTGAGTAAATATGGTGTTTCATATTCCTCCTATAATTCTATGTATGAAACACTATGCTATAAAATATGAAACACTACTATCCTAAATATGGTGTCTCATGTTTTATAGTATTAACCTATACAGTTATGAAACACTGTTGAGTAAAAATGGAATCAAATCTAGTCAAAGGATAATCATAATCTTTATATTATTTTATTATGGATATTTTATTCAAAGTTCAACAAAAACCATTGGTACAAATGAAATTTGGGAGTCATCTCGGATAAAGGCCCATTACCAGGGAATTTTTTTCATAAATTGCCCTAGTTTCTTCACCAGCTTTTATTCCTGGTTTTATATAGGCCTATACGAGCTTTTCCGCCATGAATGCTGAAAAGAAACAAGAACGACCTCATTGGCAAATCTGACGTTTCAGAATACATAATTCTTTTTATAGAGAGTAACGTAGAAAAATCAGTTTAATCATGATCAAGAAAGTTGGTAATCTTGATCTATTTCTTCATCATTTAGCAGTATATTATTAGGTTCGAGGTCAAAACAATCATGTTAAAATTATCTTAACCCGGCCTAGTTAATCTTTAATTTTCTGTTTGTTTAGCAAATCAATTGAATTGCTTGGGTAATAGATAGACAAAAAAAAAAAAAAGTAGAGATTTAGTTTAGCAGAGTCGGTCATTTTAACCCGATTTGACTCTTTCCACTGGGTATTCCAACACATCTTAACTACATAGCAGTTTGATCCTCGTCAAATACACACATCTTGATTTATTGACAACGAAAAGATAGTTCATTTTCTTCCAATAAGATGAATGCCACTGTCATAGTGAATAATTAGGTTTATTAGCAACCATGACTTGTAATTAAAAAGAACTTTGTGAGTGCAGGCCCATGGATCAAGTTCAGTGTCTGGATAGTGGCTAAAATGTGGCAGTGGAGAAGATGAATTTGCCAAGAATTTTATATAAGTTAAGTCAAGGGGAATTAATTTAATACAGCATATGATATCTTATAAAGATTCTCACAGCAAATTTAAACTGAAGTAGGATATTAGAGTAGATGTTCCATTTGCCCAATAGCTCGCTATGAATTATATAATCTAATTGCAACCTTACCTATTAGTGTTGTGATTGGACGAGATGAGTCAACATTAGTTGTGTAAAAAAATGAAGAAAAATATCAAAAAAGACTTTGCAGAAAAAAATAAAAAGATTCGAAATTTCATTTGATTAGATATACAGAATTCCAGAACAGAAATATGTAGTTGATCCTAACTAATTGAGACATTACTCGTATTCTTATTAAAAGTTGCAAACTTACTTATTGGTATATGGTTATATAGCCAAGAAAACTTGACGGAATTTCCTAGTTACACAAAAGCACTTACATAAACGTTATTAGAAAAAGGTCTCCAAAGTATCAACCTAGCAATCCCATCAAAACTCCAAACTATTGCCAAAATTTGCTATTTGACTACTTCTTCGAAAGCTGATAATGTAAAATTACTAAATCAAAATACTATTTTTCAATCAAAACGAACCCCCATCTTAGCATGAAGCTTGATGGTTAGAGTTTGATCAAAATACTAACTGAAGTTCAATAAATTAAATGACAAACTAAGAGTAAGGATATACGTGAAATATATTCAATATTATTAGTTTATAAAAATATTTGGATTGTATTGTTTACTGATAAGAATTATAAGCTACAAACTACATCAGTCTCATTATTAGCACCGCAGAGGAAGCATTAATCCATAAAATAAACACTGAAACCATATCATTAGCTACAGGGAAGAAATTTACTTCTCTGGATACTCATACATTATGTCAATACTTTTTTTACTTTCTCCACATTTTTGGTTTCGTATCTTGCATCTGGAAATCCCTTCAGGATCTGCTGACGATATATTTAAGATTTTGAAATTATTTTTGGAAAACGTTCCATGAGAAAACAAAAAATTGATTGATAATGTTCTGTATAATACCTGATATAAATGCCAAGACACAAATGCATCTGTGGCTGCATACTGCAGTTGCTCCTTTGACAGCACATCAGCTTCCCAGTTTCCCATTCTTATCTTTTTAGGCTTCTCCAGCTATAAAAGAAACAATCATTTCAGTACGTGGAACAACTTTTATACAAGTACATAAACATGCTAACACAAAAAAATCTCAGCAAACTATCAAAAGATCTGACAAAATAAACGTGTGCAAGCAATTTATAGTAGTATTTTTATAGTCAATAAATTGTATTTACATGCATCATATTCCACCTTTCCTAATAAGTGCTGTGCTAGAGAAAAGTGCACTTCATAAAGTAGCTAATAACAATAGTTCTACTATATGGATTTACTGCATGGCCATAACAAATTTTTGAGACTTCAATATTTTAAAAGAAAGTACTATGCTCAATGTATAGATAACAGAATCAGTTATAGCTGCCAGATAAACAAAATAAATACTTTGTTTAAATGAAAATTCTTGATCTGACAAGGGAAATATTGTCACTTAGGTTTTATCCCATGTCATGGCCTTATGCACTGGAGCAGCAATTCCCAGTAGCGGGTCAGACAAATTCCATTCAGTTTTGAATAGAATTTATATTCATCTTTCTAGGGTCTCCTATCATGATAAATCATCGCCCTGTACCGCTTGCACCAAATCAAATCTCAGGGTAGTGTCTTGATAGATTTTTGTTAATAATCAAAAACAATTTCAACCATTAACCCTTTTTAAGTGTTGAACCACACGTCTCACTGTATCAGCACAATCCTAAAGTATACAACAGGAGTGGTCCTCCAAAGGCTCATGACAAAATTTAAGTTACAAACTACACAAATAACCTCATGGACAGGAGGAGATTAGGCCACAGTACATTATGCAGATTATGATTGATAATGGTGTAAATTTTAAGGTCAAGTTATGATTGATGGAACAAAGAGGAAGCCTATTTTGGACTCCATGTGCAACTCATTGCATAAACCTAATGATGAAAGATATTAATGTGTTAACATTGGTTAGAAAGTGTGGCAAGGGCATAGGCTATATTGAATGGAGTTTCGAACCATCAACATTTGGCAAGATGATTTGGTATACTACGAGACCAATGTTTAAGTTTGAGTGGCAAAGTTGGGATTCGAGCCCAAGATCTTACATAAATTGTTGAAATCTTTTGCCAACTAAGTTAATTGGCACATTCAAAGTTTATCTATAATCAAGTTTATCTACAACCATAAAGAAGGGTATAGTGTCAGGATCTTAATGGCACTAAGAGGGGGGAGGGTGAATCAAGGCAATAATGTTTCTAACCGATCTTAAAACTCGATCGATAAATCAACATAATTCATAAACTCGATTGATCAAGTTAAAGTTGCAAGTAAAGAGAATAAAATAAAATCACAAGTAAATTGTAATTAAAGAGAGGCAAACCAATTTGTAGTTGTCTGGTCTTTCCAACTTACGTCCACTCCTAATTCATTTTCCCTTGAGGCCATTGGTTTTCATTATCGATCTTCTTTCCAATAAGTGATGATCAACTATCTTTGTTACAACTTTCTCCTTTTTAAGACTCAGGAGATAACCTTCATACTCTCTTTTTAAGCAAGATCTCTCACCTCCTATAACTTAGAATTATGACCAAAATCAATATAAGAAGGAGACTTAAACTATGCTCAAATAAGAGTTTACAACACTTTTGTGCTCAAGAATAGGTGCTTAACCCAAAAAGACTTCAAGAATAAAGCCAAAAATTCAAAACTTAAAAATTTTGGGTATTAGCGATACTACTGTCATAACGGGGCTGTGAATCTTGGCACTGGTGGTACTACAATTGGCCTAGGCAGTACTGCCATCGCCCTGATGGTACTATCATTGACATGGGCTTTGTACTACCACCGAAAACGTCGAAAAAGCACAAACAATGCTTTCGGTTGACTAAGGCGGTACTACCGCTTGGGCCTAATAATACAATATCAATAAAAATATAATTATAAGTTAACCATTTGCTTAACAAAAAATCATAAGACATCATGGTTCTTCCTGTTCATGCATGAGTCACTACTTCTTCCCCTTGGTTAACAAAAAATATGCTTCTCCCCATTTGTTAACAAAAAAACATGAGTTACTACTCCTTTATTATCAGCAAAAAGAAGAGAGTGATATCATGGTATCATGGTACTACTCCCCCTTTGTATCAATGTTCCAATTTTGCAAAAACAAAAATTACTTTGATACCATTACACATGAAGGATCTAAATATTGTATTGTCGAAGATAAGTTCATGGACACTGAGAAGTCAATTGATAATGAGTCTTAACAAGACTCTCCCTATATATATGATATCTTAAAAATATGACAAATTTGAACTGAAAATAATAATTTTTAAATGATACTCTTGAATTTAAGTTAAGATAAATTATATCTTGATATTATGAGTGCAAGCCCAAATTTTCAATCAAGTTTTAAAATTTAAAAAATAATTAATAAAAGTTAGGCATGAGTCACTACTAATAAAAAGTTATCATAAGTTTCTTATTCAACACTTAAACTAGGCATGAATCACTACTTCTCCTATTTTATCATCAATAAAAAATATGAGTTACTTTTTCTCCTTTGTCATCAACAAAATGAAGTATACAAGTCATAAATTCAAAAAAGTCAAAATAAATCTCAAGTCGTGAATACTGAAAGCTCACTATTTATTTGGATAAATCATCTCCTTAATCATTAGCAAACAGAAGGAATCATAAGAGAACAAATGGTATAAATTCAAAAAAGTCAAAATAAATCTCAAGTCGTGAATACTGAAAGCTCACGATTTATTTGGATAAATCATCTCCTCAATCATTAGGAAACAGAAGGAATCATAAGAGAACAAATGGTAAAATGTCCTGATTCATACAAAATAAATCTCAAGCCGTGAACACCGAGAAGTCAAGTAAATGATCATGATTCGTTTGGATAAATCTCCTCTTTAGTCATTAGCAAAAGAAAAGAATCATAGAAAATCAATTAAAAAAATGTCTTAATTCATAAAAAAGAAATCTCAAGTCATGAACACTGAGAAATCAAGTGATAGATCATGATTCATTTGGATAAATCTCCTATTTCATCATTAGTAAAAGGAAAGAATCATACAAGAACAAATAGCAAAAAGTCTTTAATCATGCATTTGAAAGATTTAACATGCCTAATTCTCTTCTAATAAAATCGAATTGTTCACATTCAGTGGTTTAGTAAAAATATCTTCTAAATGGTGTTTTGTGTCAATGAAATCTAAAGATATATCATGATTGCTAACATGATCCCTAATAAATTACTATCTAATGTCAATATTCTTAGTCCTACAGTGTTCAACAAGATTTTTTGTCAAACAAATTACACTAGTATTATTACATTTTATAGAGATGCTTTTCAGGTAAGGTCAATAATCTTCTAGAGTATTCTTCATCCAAATTATTTGTGCACAACATGCACCTATCGCAACATATTCAACTTCAACCGTAGATAGTGCGATAGAGTTTTGCTTCTTAGATGATCAAGAAACAAGTGTATGACCTAGAAATTGGCAAGTTCCAAAGGTACTTTTTTTATCTATTCTACATCTTGCAAAGTTAGCATCAGCATAAGCAATCAGATCAAAATTATTAGGTTTAGGATACCATAATCCTAGAGATGATGTTATTTTTAAGTACTCAAAAATTCCTTTTACTACTTTAAAGTGAGATTATTTGGGATTAGACTAAAATCTTACACAAATTCCAACACTAAACATTATATCAAGTCTAGCTATGATAAAATATATTAAATTGCCTATCATGCCTCTATACAGTTTTTTATTAAAGTATTCTCCTTCATTGATTATATCTAACTCAGTAGAAATGTCTATTGGTGTGTTGATAGTCTTAGCATTATCCATATAATATCGTTTTAATAGATCAAGAGCATACTTAGTTTGACTAATAAAAAGCTCATCTTTTAATTGCTTAATTTGTAATCCTAGGAAAAATATTAATTCACTTATTAAACTCATAGCTTATACTCTTAGAGAATAATTCATATAAAGATTCATTAGCAGAACCAAAAATAATATTATCAACACAAATTTGAATAGTGAGAAAATTATTTTTAAAATATTTAATAAACAATATAGTGTCGATCTTGCCTTTTGAAAAATTATTCCGAATAAAAAAGGAGCTACATCCCTCATACCAAGCCCAAGGGACTTGCTTCAACCCGTAGAGAGTCTTAGATAATTCATTAACATGATTTGAAAAAAAAAAAAATTTAAATCCAAGTGATTGCTCAACATAAACTTTTTCAAAAAAAAATCATTAAGAAAAGCACTTTTGACATCCATTTGAAATAATTTAAAATTTTTAAAACATGCATAGGCAAAGAGTAGCTCTATGGCTTCAAGTCTAGTCATAGGAGCGAAGGTTTCTTCACAATCTATACCTTTTTCTTAGTTAAAACCTTTAGCAACTAATCTAGCCTTGTTTTGAACCATAACATGATGTTCATCTTACTTATGCATAAAGATCCATTCTGTGCTAATTACAAGATAATCACTAGGTCTAGGAACAAGAGTCTAAGCTTTATTTCTTTAGAATTGATTTAGTTCTTCATGCATTGTTGAGACCCATGAGTCATCTTTAAGAATATCATTAATACATTTAGGCTTAATTTGAGATAAAAAGCTGCATTTGCATAAATATTTCTTAATGAAGAATAAGTTTGTATATCTTTTGATGTATTTTCAATAATTAGCTCCTTAGGATGTGTTCAATATACTTTTATTCCTTCAGTAAGGTTTCTTTGAAAGTAGATGTATCCAAGTTATTTTGGAGAGAAAAATCCTCATTCAAATTCAATTTATCAAATTCAAAATCATTATTCAAATTATTTTTCTTAGTTGTGAGAGATTCATAAAAACAACATGAATAGATTCTTCAATAACTAAGGATCTCTTATTGAAAACTTGAAAAGCTTTAGAGAAAGAAGAATCTCCAAGAAAAATACATTTTTATCATATTTTGCATCAAATTTTCCTATGGCACCCTTATCATTTAAAATAAAATATTTACAACAAAAAAAAAGATGAGATATTGGATCTTTTATTATTTCATAATTCATAAGGAGTTTTAGATAGATGAGGTCTTATAAGAACCTTGTTCATGACATAATATGTCGTGTTAATGGCTTCACCCTAAAATTATTTGAATAGGGTATGTTTATTGAGTATAGTCTTTGTCGTCTCTTGCAAGCTCATATTCTTTCTTTCAACAACTTCATTTTATTAAGGATTTTTTGGAGTGAAAAAATTATGGTCATATCCATTTAAATCATAAAATTTTTAAAAATCATGATTTTAAATTCACCACCATGATGACTACAAATAGAAAAAATCGTAAAACTTTTTTCATTTTGAATTTATTTATAAAATTTGGTAAAATATTTAAAATAAGTATTTTTATGTGTTAAGAAACATATCCATGTATATATACTATAATCTTCAACAATTATAAAAATATTTTTGCTACCTCACTTATTATATCAATAGGTCTAAATAAATCAATATGAATTAGTTATAATGGTCTAGAGATACTTAATTCTTGGATTTGAAGTTAACCTTATATATTTTCTTAGTTGGCACAGATTAAAATTTTGATCTTTAACAAATTTAATTTAGGGATTCCTCTTATAAGTTCTTCAATTCCAATTTATAAAATTAATTTTACTAGCATGTCTTAGTCTCCTATGCTAAAGTCATTCATCATCATTCAAAACCGAAAAACAAGTTACATCACGTCATCATGATCAATAATATAAACATTATTATTTCTTAAAGCTATCATAGATTTATTCTTATTTGGTATTTTTATAATGTAAGCATGAGATTCAAATTTAATATTATATCCCTTATCATAAAGTTGGCTAATGCATATTAACTTGTGTTTTAAACCATCTATCAAAAATACATCTTCAATCAAGAGAATCGATTTATTACCAATATTTTCAATGCCAATGATTTTTTCTTTATTGTTGTCTCCAAAGGTAACATATCCTCCATCTCGGTTAGTGAGCTTTGAAAACTTTATAGGATCTCCGATCATATGCCTTAAGCCTACATTATTAAGATATCATCTTTTGCTCCTAGCTCTTGTTTGGATACATACCTACAAGAAAAATAGGTTTGTTTTAGTACTCATTTAACTTTGGGTCCTTCATGGTTAGATTTATCTTTCTTACCTTTTAACTTTAAATCATTTATGGAATATTTAGGAACCCAAACTAATTTGTGATGAATATATTTCTTAAGAAGGCATGTGTAGGTAAAGTAACCGAACTTTCCACATAACTTGTATTTAACCTTAGGAGGAATATGTACTATGGATCCTTTTATAAATTTGTTGGTTTTGATGTGTGCTATTACTTGTGAAACCAATACCTTCCTTTCTAAATCGACAACCTTATTTAGCAAGAATCATATTAAGTGACTTATTTCCAATTTTAAATTTCTCTAATGTTTGTCATAGTAACGTTACATCTAGTGATTGCAAAAGGCGCTCGCCTAAGTGCTCGGGCGCTTGCCTAAGCTCTTGGGCGAGGCGAGGCGAGGCCCGAGCACCTCGCTCAATCTCCAGGCGGTGTGCTTCAAAGAGGCGCCGCCGCTTGGGCACTCGCTCGAGCCCAGGCGTCGGGTGCTTCGGGCGAGCGCCCGGGTTAAACCAGACGATTGAACTAGGCTAAAAGCCTGATTCGATCGCATAGCCTGGTTCAGTCGCACACCGATAATTGCTTCCTCAACCTAATCTCACTCGTGAATCGCAATTACACCGCTGCCGCTACCATTGCCTCTGTCGTTGCTCGCCGCTATAGCTGTGTTGCTCTCCGCCACCGTCGCTGCTGTCTTTGCTCACCGTTGCTCGCTGCTGTCGCTTTCGTTGCTCTCAATAACCAGCTTTCTCGGTCAGGTTAGCCGAGAAAAATACAACTATGGTCAGGTCGCTGCTGTCGCTTTCGCTGCTCTCAATAAGCAGCTTTCTTAGTCAGCTTTCTCGATCAGGTCGCCACTATTGCTTTCGCTGTTAAAAGTTGTTGTTAACAGTATACTGATAATAATATTTTTATTTATTAGATTAATAATATATTATTTTGATTTTAAATTTTAGTAATACTAATCTTTATTTATTTAATATCATATTTCTATATTATCTTAATTTAATATCATATTTTTATTTAAATAATTATATTTATTAATTGTATTATATATCATTTTATATTTTAGCGCCTCGCTTCGCTCGGGCGAGCGCCTGGCGGCTCAGGCGTTTTGGGACCCTAGCGCCTTTTGGTGCCTAGCACTTTTTAAATCACTGGTTACATCATTATTATCAATAGACTCCATTAAGTAATGTTTTCATTTTTTATTCATAGCAAGTAAGTCAGTCTTTGTATTTTTCAAGGTATATAATTTTAGTGATTTTTAATAAACTTATTTTTTAAGTTCCAGGCTAGATCATTCTAGATCTTTATATTTAGTGCAAGAAGTAGAAGACATTGACAAATAGTTGTCAAACTTACTTTTCAATGTATTAAATTCATTAGCGAGTGAAACATGATCCATTTTTAGCAAACTATATTGTTTTACTAATCTTTTTAAGTTCATCATATAAATTATGAAATGTTTCAAGTAATTCATCATATGATAAAAAAGTTTCAGGAGAGTCAAATACCTCATCGTTAAAAGCCATTAAATTATAATTTGCCACTTCTTCATTAATTTGTTATTTAACTTCCGACTCACTTGATTCATCCTATGTTGTTTTAAGTGTTTTCTTCTTCTTTTGGGTTAACAACTTTTTTAATTATGGACACTCATTTTTTAAGTGTCCCGACTTTTTGCACTCAGCATATGACTGCATCTTTCTTGGACTCACTTTTATTCTTACTTTCTCGTCTTGCAAGATTTGTCTTATTTCTCCTCATGAACTGTTTGAATCCTTTTATAAGTATGTCTTCATCGTTATCACTTGAGCTTTCACTCGAATAATCTTCTTTAGATGAGAGCAATGTTCTTCCTTTTCTTTGAAGGTTTTCATCTTCTTCATCATATGCTTTGCATGTCATTTCATAGGTCATTAAAGAACTTATGAGTTCTTCAAAAGAAAAGTTGTTCAAGTCTTTATCTTCTTGTATTGTCGTTACCTCTCGATTCCAAGTTTTAAGAAGAGACCTTAAGATCTTACTCATCAATTCAAGATTAGTATAAGTTTTACCAAGAGCTTTTAATTCATTGACAACATCGGTAAAACAGGTGTCACCAATCAAACTAAAAGATTAATTTTGGATTCTTTTACTGTACTTGTGTCTTCGTAAGTGACTTCAAGTGTATATCATATATCATGTGTCAAGTCACAAGTAGAAACTCGATTAAGCTCATTTTCATCTAAAGCACAAAATAAATTATTTATAGCTTTAGCATTTAAAGATAATGTCCTCTTTTCAAAGTCATTCCATTCTTCCAACAGTTTGGAAGATTTTTTAAAACCAAATTCAACAACATTCCATAAATCAAATTCATAAAAAGCAAGAAATCCTTATTCATGTTTTTCGATAAGTATAATCCGTCCTATTGAACATAGGAGGACGTGTAATAGAATGTCCCTCTTGATTACTTGAAAATGTTATTTATTCTCTCTTAGGTGCTAATCCAAATCAAAGAACCTCACTCTGATACCAAATTGTTAGGATCTTAATAGCACTGAGAGAAGGGGGGTGAATTAGTGCAATAACGTTCTTAACCGATTTTAAAACTCGATCGATAAATCAACGTATTTTCGAAACTCAATTAATCAAGGTAAAATTACAAGTAAAGAGAATAAAACTAAATCACAAGTACAAGAGAGGCAAACTAATTTATAGTGGTTCGATTTTTCCGACCTATGTCCACTCTCAATTTCTCTTCCCTTAAGGCCACCGGGCTTTACTATCAATCTTCTTTCCAAAGAGCAAAGATCAACTATCCTTTTTACAACTTTCTCCTTCTTAAGACTGAGGAGATAACCTTCATACTCTATTGTTACACAAGATCTCTCACCTCCTACAACTTAGAATTGTAACCAAACTTGAAGAGAATACTCAAAGTATGCTCAAAATGAGAGTTTACAATACTTTTGTGCTTATTAATAGATGTTCCATCAACTAAGCATGAGTGGGGTATTCATAGGCCCCTAAAAGGCTTCAAGAATAAAGCAAAAAATTTAAATCCCCAAAATTTTGAAGTACTGGCGATACTACCGCCAACATCGAGCGATACTACCACCATAACGGGGCTGCGATTCTTAGCGCTGGTGGTACTACCGCTAGCCTAGGTGGTATTATTGTCGCCCTAGGTGGTACTACTACCAAAAATACCAAAAAAGTACAAATGCTTTTTGACTAGCTCAAGTGGTACTACTGCCTGGGCCTAGTGATACCACCACCTAGTCCTGATTTAGGTTACTGATTTGGCCTTCTAAAAGGCCTAATTCGACCCTAATTCAAGCCTAATAGCTTCCTTGATAAGTTAGCATGGTTTCAATCGAAAACCAACTCAAATTAATCTGTAATAACCTCGATCAAGACTATGATAAATCAACCACAAATATGGCACCTTAGCAAAGCTTTCGGCACGTTGTACGCTATTCTAGCACGTCATCTGTTCTTCTAGCACTTCATCCTTTCCTTCGATATATCGTCTATTCCACCGACATGTCGACTTTTTCATAACATCTAATCTTATGGTACAATATCCGATCCTTCCGACACGATGCTCGAAACTATAGCACGAAGTTCAATCTCCAGTATGTCAACTAATCCTTCGACTCGACGTCCAATTTTTGGCATGATAATTTTTCAATGCAAAGTCTGATTGTCCTACTCAATAGTTAGTCCTTCGGTGATCTAAGTCTATGATCGAAGTATTTCCTACATCACTTATCTCAAGAACATATTAAATCCAATAAACTAATCAATTAGTTTCATCATCAAAATATGAGATTTAATATATAGACCATGAATAATTTATCTACAACCATCATTAGATGCACTCCCTAATGCAAAAGTTTACAAATGGAGACATACTCCAATCATTCAGTTCACAAGCTTCGGATATAGAGACATGATCTTAAGTCAATAGTCACATCATAGGAATGGTCGAATTCCCAATACTCAAAATCATTCAATGAAAAAAAAATAAAAAAGACAATTCTATCATCTAGATTTTAGGAGTCCATAAGTGAAATCGTAACAGTAGTCAAGCTACTATATATTGTCCTTCATAATGTCGATATAGAGAAGCATCCACAGATACCCTATTTAGGATATATGTTGCTTACACATCATCGAACGCATGACCAAAGCCCATATAAACCAAGACATTTATAATGTAGGTAAATTCAAATTCATAATCGTTTACAATATGAATACTCATTGCATGAAAAATTCAATATTGATAAAATCATTTATCTTGAAACATATTACCTAAATCCTACTATTTAATTTTTGTAAAATCTTGGACCCAACTATATTTGTTGTAAGCGCTAACGAAAGCTATATACTAACTCCTACCACAAAATGTTGATAAAGCCGAGGCTATCATGGAGGGTCGACTATTCTAGAAAAGTGTGTCTTTCTTTGATAATGTAGACATATCATGTCATTACAGTATAATAACTATTTAAGGAAAGTTACACACTCATCTCTGATTTAAATTGAAATTGACATTAATGATTTATTATGCTAATAGTGTTATATATATTTTTTCCAATATGATCTTTTTGCAATTGAGTGGTGACTATAATTTAGAGGATTTGCAACCAGTTTAAGATATGTTGTAGTCTGCATGTTTTTATAAACAAATCCATCGAGTGGCTATGAATATAATTGGCTAACATTCACCTTGATTCACACGAAGATTCATTACAATCATATAGACAGCCAGAGAACCTTGTATATATGCACTAAAGATTAATCCCTTCGACCTCTAATACAACAATAAAGATTCTCATTTGATGTTAGAATGGGTCGAAGCAGCAAAGAAAAAAAGGGATCCTTTACTTGATGAGGCACGAGATCATCCACTTCCTTCTTGTATTATCATTATAGCGATAAAAGAAAAGAAACAACATTCTAATAGTTAGAAGATCCCCATTGTTCAGAACGTGGTGAAAGGAACCAGACAACCTCAACTCAGACTAGTCAAGGTCATGACACCCAACAATCACAATCGTGTGCCTAATATACGCAAAGGGGAAGGTAATAGCAACAATTGATCCATTAGAAAGAATTGAGAAGCAATAATTTCAATCGGGCAACGAGACACCTCCATCATATTTAACACTCCGTTGTCTGTAGTGATAGCAAACATGAACAACAATGCCACGACCGACAATGGCAAGGACGATGAGTCGATTATTCCGTCTACTCAGCCTCAGGGTAGTGCATGGATTAAGGAGTAACATTTTACACATGCCACCCATAATACATATAATGGAGCTTGAGGTAGACGGAAGGGGAGGGGGAAGGCAATCGATGACTCGAGCAAATGCAATATAGCCTATACAACATAGAAATAGAGCAAAGCTTCTCATATTCCCGCCATCATATTGTGGAGGATTCTATGGCCAACAATAGTATGGTGATAGTTAATTAGTGATAGCTATTTTTTTCCGAGGTTGATCAGTCTTATAATAAGAAGGCTAGTGGCGATAGCATAATGTCCTCGACCCATCCATGCCACAATCGTACTTGCCTCAAAAATCTCCTCGACACATGTTGTTCAAGACTATAAGGCAACCACCATTACCACATTGAAGCACTAATGGTATACAATTTATCTATATACTATGTCATAGGAGCAATTTCAAAATTAGGTCCGATAGACATACTATATTGATATATAAATACATAGGATTGAGGACTAGCATGGTCGGTTAGCACCAACAGCTGTTTATTTTGGTAGTGGAAGCATGTATATCTAACGATCGATCCATTTTTACTTGATTTGTTTAAATCTTAAAGTTTTGACACATAATCTAGGTCATATCATTGAAGATGATTCACCATTAACAGAAGAACCATTAGGAACATACTGCAAAGCTACTACTCAACGTCCAAAAATGATAAATTTGCTATACCTTCCTTACTTGAATTTTTTTATTAAAATTAAACTAATATTACATTAAGTTATAATTAAAAGACCTTAACTTAGGGTTTTTTCTTATTTTTAAGGATTTTTGGGATTTTTTGGATTTGTCGATAGGTACTGATGTACCAACACAGAATATGCCAGTAACAATCGGTACGTTATAGTTCGGCTATAACCAACATGGTAGATCGACACAAGATTGTAGTCCCTTGATTCATAGCATGTCCAAATTCAAATGTTTAAATGAAATTTGAACTGCTTTTACTAGAGATTTTTATCATCTAGGATCCACTCAACGAAGTTCCTTAAGAAAAGTATAAACCATCACTAAACACTACTACTTCTTATGCAAACTATACTATAAAGCTATACATGCTTTCTTTTTAAAAATTACTATAAGTATTCATATGGTTTCCCTTACTTAAACTTCATCAGCTTACTCAAATCAAAGAACTAACATTCGCAGCTCTATTAGAGCCCAAGTGTGCCAACTGTGTATCAGTCTTACTATCATTACCAGTTTGTCCACACTTGGAATATAGAAATGTTATGTTTATTTTCTATATGGATTTTGCCACTGGAAAATGGCATACGATCACCTAGTCAGACAGGTTTATACCAAGCTGCACTCTGATTATTCTATGAGATTTCAGTTTGTGATTTGAACCTCTGACAGGAAATTTTTCAAAGAGGCAAGAATTGTGAACAATTCAGCCTATATGATAGCAGTAGTGATGTTTAATATGTCACATAAGAGCTCAGAATTAAACATAGTGTCATACATCTCTAGCTTGCAATGAACCTAAAAAAGCAACAGATGAACATATATGAAGCAACTATTCAACCAGTAGATAAAGAAACCAAGTGGTTCACAAAACCTGCTTGCATGTAATCATTTCAGTTAGAGAAGCCAAACTCCATTTCTTAGGCACTCCACCAAGTTTGAGGTTTGCAAGACTTGATAAGTCCTCTAATGGTTCAACACAAACATTATAATCATTTGTCATCTTCCGTGCATCATTGGCTATACATACTCCAACCTTCAGAAATTCAAATGAAATTTTTCTCAAGAAAAAAGTCATTCAAAAATATATTATCAAATCAAACTAGCTTTCTCACTTTGACAGATACAGTATCCTCCAAAAGACACTTCAAGCCAGGAGGAATTCCAGAATGGATTATGTGCATGACATAACACCTGGCATTTTCCAGGCATATTTGCATCACTGCAGCTTTCCTCGGTGCTTCACCTGCAGATTGGAGACCATAAATTCATACTTAATTGGCATGCAGTTAGAATAAGACACCTGCTAGAAGCAATAAGAAAACAAAAGAAATTCATTTCTAAAACTAGGAAAGGACAGAAAGTTAATCAAGCAACCACAGATTTTGGATGAAAACACAGCTTAAGGGAACAAATTAGGTCACTTCAGAAACAGTTGTAGAAAAACCAACCCCTCTTGAAAACAGGTCTCCATTCAATGTCGAATCCAAGAGAGACATGATCCATATATTGTTTCATAGATCTAATTTTATTTAAAAGTTCCATGCTAGCTTGCTCAACTTCTGGAGCGGTCCTACAGTATATGATGCTCCCCCTATATACCATTGTTGGGTATCTGACTTTGAAATTACCTGAAGCCAAAGTGATATATGAGTGTTAAAAATGATTGGAACATTATGAATAACAGGACAATGAAACTTTGTATAGTGTATACAGGAAGTAAATAAAAGATATTAAAGGGCACACTTTTTAATAATGCTAATAGTTGTTAAACATGGATTTAACACCAATGACTTCATACCATGAATAGGAACAAGGGGCAATCATTACCTAGCAATATAATGATCTTTCTGGATGTGATATGCAATGAAAGTACCAAGACCTCCCATTTATAATTTTATCAGGATCTTGTTCGACTAAAAGAGAAATTTATATGCTAGTAGGCCGGATGGAGTTACAATGTATTAGTATAAAAAAACAACAAGATTTGTCAATATGCATATATGCAAGTCCTTCAGATACTAAAATGTTTTTATTTCCTGATTAAAGATGAAAATTTTCTGTTTACCTAAATGCAGAGTCAGTTGTTCTAGGGTTGATAAGAATAATATAATCAAGTGAAATTGCAAATGCAAGTACCAAAATGTTAGGGTACCAGAAATGACTTGAATTTGAAATTAAAATTCCATAATATCAAAAAAACATAGACAAAATAAAGATCATCTAAATAATGCCTTCCATTAAAAAAACATTAATCCAGTCAGCAACATGTTCCCATGTCTACATTACTGCAATACATATGTAAATCTGACCTTGAACTCATCTGCTCATATGCTCAAGAAGAGTCCATTTAGGGCTTCTGATATATTATTTTTAATACCAATGAAAATAAAATTTGTCATGTTATCACAAACCAGGCAGCCACCTACAATACACATGGAATGCCGCCTCAAACTTTTAACTAATATAATTAAGTTAAAGCTGCCAGCACATGTACAGATTAAATGAGTAGTTCCAGGAGTAAAGTGATCATATACCTGTTATCACATCTCTCTTTCAAAATAAGTTTTCCAACTAAAACAAATTTGATGAATTTCAAAGTGCACTAAATTGTCAATGTCTATTGGAAACTATGTTTGAGTTGCAGGATAAGCCACATGCCTTATTATAGGGAGGCACACGACATAAGTACTTAGAGAAAAGTAACCTCAAAAATAAGTAAACATAAAACTAAGGTCTCATTTATATATACAACTAAACAAAGAAATTGGTTCATTGCCATAGTTGTTATCTAAATTAGAAAAAAGCAATCACACAAAACCAATGATAAAAAAGAAGAGGGTAGCAACAGAGAGAAAATTATAGTAATAAAGAAATGAAACAAACAAAAAAGTGATCCATTCTTACTTTAAATTGTACACTAGTGTGCTCTAGTGTGCTCCATATTGAGTGGTACATTCTTACCACAATGTACCACTCAATATGGGCAGTATGTACCAATTCAATAGAAGACTGGTATAGGTGGTACATAGGTATGCCCCCATGTATTGTATGTTGGTACATTCAACATGGCTCGGTACAACTCAGTACATACCATGCGAACAACAGGTCAGTACACCAATACAAACCGGTAAGGCGAACCATGTTGTGAAGAGCTACAAAATCAAGCTTAAATTGGTGTCTACTTTCTACATTGTGGTATCAGATAATGAATTACATTATTTCTAAAATTCGAGAGTGTAGCTAAAATCATAGCTCTTGTGCTCTTCAAATCTTTGTGATCAAAATCAAGAAAATTAGACCTTGACAATAAAACAAGAACTGAAGCACATAGCCTAAATGATTAGTGAATTAGCGATACAAGTTAATAATTAAAAAAAGTGGCTTTGAGTTTATTCATTGTATTGGCCAATTCTAATTCAATAGGCCCACTCCATATTGGTATAACCCAATAATCAGCCAGAACTAGCCAGAATCAATCAAACTCAACTGATAATGGCTAATAATGGCCAATTCTAGTTGGCTTGACAACCTTAAACAGGGAAAGAAGAGAGTATAAAGAGTATAATATAAGCAGGGGATGGAGAAGAAGAAAGCTGAGATGAATACAAGAAACCTTTGACTATTTCTATAAAATTGCACAACATGCTATTTTCTTCATTTAATATTTGCTAAAACCAATGTGTCATCAACCATCATTGTTTATTATCCTCCAATATGTAAGACAAACAGAAAACAATATAGGGAAAGAAAGTGGGACGATAGAGGACAGCCCTTAATCTCTTAAATAAGAATTCTTTCAAAGAGATTGGGGATATTATAAGATTCAAATATAAGCCTATGTATGATAAAATAATATTTCATTCTATCTTGTTTTGTCACCCTGCACTCCACTTGTATGGTTATTAGGGACCATCATTATAAATAGGGTTTTAAATTTGTCTTTGCATTACCCTACAGTTCACATTATGGTTACAAAAGACTTGTCAGTGGAATGGTGCCATTGGTATCTTCAAAATTGCAAGTGGATAACACAACATATTTGTTTATTATAGTTATATTTGTATTATACATGAATACAATTTTCTAATAAATATATGATAATCATTTTCATTAACTATTCATTTTGTCTATTCTCATGATTTTTCATTGTTCTCTTTTACAAAAAAATTTCTTTATATTTCAATTTCATGCACAAAATTAACTGGATTTTCCTACGTTGTACGACACTCTTACAACACATACTCGCAAAAGGGTAGCCTCCTCATAACATCGTTCAGTCCATTAAGGACCTGCATGGAAAAATAAAATGAATCAGTGACAAATCTGCACATGGGGAATATGCCATCATTGCTTTACCCAAGTGTAACTCAAGTTTGCACAAACATAACTGAACAAATATAACTCCTAGTGACTCAAAAGATGTTTCATACCTATGTATTACGATAATAAGGCAAAAAGATAAGATCACCTAGAATATGACTCTAAACTCCATCTAAAATAGTCACTAAGAAATAAGCAAAAATACATCCGAAAATAACAAAAATAAAAATAAAAAATTCCAACCAATGACCTTACTCTAGGGAGGTAGAGAAGAATTTGCACTTCATTACACAGTAGTCATTCAAAAATATAGTAAAGTTTAGGAGTATTGTATATCACTGATAGAAGATAGGATTAAGTTAGGATTTACATATGATTTCCCCAATTAAATGAGGAAATCACGCAGGTTAGTTGAGGGAAACCCTCCTATCTTCACCTATATAAATTGATGATGAATCAATGAACTCAATGGGCATTTCTTTACTTCTTCCTATTTCTAACATGGTATCAAGGCCCCTCTCTCTATAAGAGAGATTATCTTTCTTTTATTCACTGTCCAACGACAATTTCTATCTCCTCTTGATGTCAAACAGCAGCCTCTCATCGACGTCAAAGCCACTCTCCACGGCTTCCGGTGCGTCGGCTTCCTTTCTTTATCCGCTGTCAAACAATAATAAATCTATGACCGCAGCGCTTATCTCGCTGCCCTCGTTTCCTCTTCCTCAGCAGAGATCAGCTACGCCGCCAGCCGCAGCATCACTATCTCTCCCTCCCTTTTCCGGCGATTTGCATCTAGCTGCAACCGCCGCTGCCGATCGCCCCAGCCGCAGCAACCGTCTCCTCCGCTGCATCCTCCTCTACTATCATCGACAACGCCTCGCCGCATCTTCCGGTGGCATCACCTGCCTCTCCCACAGCAAATCCGATACCCCTTCTTCATCTCAAACAGGTCCAACGACCTATACAGTCCTGGTGACTCTGACCACCCTCCTTATTGGCGTATATACGAAGCATCCTCCCCATCAATCCCACCGCCCGCCCCCCCGTCCTCCCCCGTCACTACCGGTCGCCTCCTCGCCCGCTGCGACCATCTCCACCCATTGTTTCCCACCCCGGGGTCGTCGGTGTCATTATTGTTGACTCCGCCAACCGTCTTCGTGGGGCCCATCTTCCACCAGATTTGCTGCTCAAGCGTCGCCCTTCTCCACTCACGGCAACCTCGCGTCGCCGACCGCAGTGCTCGAGCAATAAAGGCGGCGCGCCCCACCTCTTTGTTTGATCGCGACCAGATCTAATCTACGGCCAACTGCTCCTTCCCCTCCCAGCAGCGCCCTCCTGCTGCTGCCGCAACCGCTTCCAGTCGGCTGCCTGACCGCTATCCAACGACAATTTTTATCTCTACCATCGACACCGGTATCTTCGTCATCACCGGGTTCAACAGCTTGTCCACCCTCTCGAACATCCTCTACTTCCTCTACTCCGAAGGCAACTCTCTCCTCATCGATGCAGATCTACCTCTCCAGCAAGAGACAGGCGCCGCTCATGATGCTATCGATGGCACCCGCTCTTCTCCTCTACCGATGGTAGCCCTCTAAGGTCCGATGACCTGGGCGATCATCCTCTCCATCATCTCCCTCCTCTGCTGTGCTGGAGCAGTTGCTCCACGTGATCCTCATCCTGTGGCGTCTCTTCTTCGGCGCCTGTTTGCCTCAAACAGGTCTAGCGACCTGTGTGGTCATGGTGGCACCACCCGCCTCTCCCACAGTGGATCCACTACCCTTTCTTCATCTCAAACATGTCCAGCGACCTGTGTAGTCCCGATGGCTCCAACCGCCTTCCTTGCCGGCATCTATATTTCTACCTTCGCTAGTCCACCGTCATCGACTCCTCTGCCAAATACTTCTGCGAAATCGCTAGCCCCATTGCTTCGCCAGTGCCCGTCGCTGTCTCCTCTACCGCCGTTGCAACCTCCTCTGCCGAGAGCTCCCGCATCTTTCCTCTGCCTCCTCGGTCGTGAAAGGCGTCGAGGGCACCTCTTCCTCGCCGGAACCTACAGTCGCCATGTTGGACAAGAACCAACACTAGATCGACGCCGATCTCCCTGGCATCGTTTGATCCCCATCCCTCTCTGTTGTTCCACCAGCGACCTGCAGCGCCTGCTTCTCTCTTTCTCTGTCCGATGATAGCATCTTCCCTTCCTTTATCTGGTGCTGCCAGCATTATCTCTTCTCCCTAATCACGGGCGCGCTCTAGTCGCCCCCTCAAGCCCGACGAGATCCTTCTCTCCGAGATCCTTCCATCCGCAGCCCAGTCTCGGTCATAGCCCTACCACCGCTGCTCTCAACCGCCTCACGCCCGTAGCCACCTCCACCTCCGTAGCCACCGCCTCATCTGGCTCATGCCTACCTCTCAGCCTCCTCAATCTAGCCACCGCCAGATCGATCTTGACCGCTCCTTCCCTCCCACCCTCCTCTGCTGCCAGCTTCGGCCACACTTGCCTCTTCTTCCTCCCCTACCGTTGCATCCTCTGCTTCCTGCGGCTTTTTCCTCCATCAACCGCCCGTCGCTCCCAACTAAGTGCTCCACCGTAGCAACCGCTCCCAGCTGCTGCCATCTCCCCATTTGTCGCCACAGCCACTCTCTACCAGCGCCTGCCCTTTTCCAATCACCTTGCTGCAATTTTCTATAGCAATCATTAAAAAAAAGAAAAAAAAGAGGAAAAAGAGAGAAATAAAAGAAGACTAAGGCATCACTGCCGCATCTTTCTCCCATTGCTTCGGGCCTTTACTGTCACCTTCTCGCTTGACGAGATCCTTTTATTCGCTACCGCTGCTCGACTGCATCGTGGCTTCTTCCATGATTGTCGGCCCCAGCCCTATCAGTTCTCCACTCTACTGTCCAACAATAGCTTCTTACCTTTTCTTTTGATGTCGCCAGCATCTTCTTCCATGTGACAGAGCATCCTGCTTCTTCCATCGGACCTCCTCTTCCGCCATCGAGGTCCCTCGCTGTCTCGCTCCATCTATTCTGCCTTGGGATCTCCTCTTCTTGCCATGCATCTTCTCGGGCTTACATAGTCAGTCAATCAATCGGATCTTCACTGTAGTTGACAACATAGTGGTCTCCTTCCTTTAGATTCATTGGTATTGGTTCAAGATCTGCATCCTTTATAGGAGCTTGATCTTGCGGGGGCATGATAGTCCGATCTAATTGAATTTTAAAACTTGGCTCCAGAATCATCTGCTCTTTCTCAGCCAGGCTAACATCGTCGTCATATTCTCATCGTAGTTGACAACACAACGGCTTCCTTCTCAGCTAGGCTGACATCGCCGTCGAAGTCAACCACTATCAGGTCTTCACTACGGTTGACAACACAGTGGCTTCCTTCCTTCAGATTCATTGTCATCGATTCAAGATCGACATCCTTAATTCAATATCAACGTCCTTACAGGAGCTCGATCTTACGGGGGTATGATAGAAGATAGGATTAAGTTAGGATTTAGATATGATTTTCCCAACTGAATGAGGAAATCATGTAAGTTATTTGAGGGAAACCCTCCTATCTTTACCTGTATAAATTGATGATGAATCAATGAACTCAATGGGCATTTCTTTACTTCTTCCTATTTCTAACAATCACTATGTCATTTTGCTTACAAAGATGTAATCATGCACATACATCCATATATATATATGTGTGTGTGTGTGTGTGTGTGTGTGTGTGTGTGTGTGTGTGTGTGTGTGTGTGTGTGTGTGTGTGTGTGAAAAGTACACAAAAATATAGAAAAAGAATTAGTCAAATATGCATCAGCTAATATCAATATTGTATCTCATTTTATAGTTGCAACATTAATATGAGATATATACACAACAATGAACCTTTCAGGGGCTCAGAATTCAACGTTTAGCAAAATATAAGCTTCGCAGTTGTGCTGATTCACCGTTTATTAAGCCAAAGCTACAAAAAGGATACGCCAAAAGCATAATAAAGTCGCCATAAAAACCGAAAGGACAAGGAAAAAGAAAAAGAACGCGAAATCTCCATACCCAAGAAAGAACATAGATTTTAAAGAAACACCAAGATCTTCTTTCATAATTGAAGAAAATATGAACTTAATCGAACGAAATCAACCTGAGAAACGAAGTGGCGAGACCCTCCAAGCCCCATTTGTAGGGCAAGATGACGGCGGCCGATCGGCGATCGCCCTAGCCACGCCGCTGCCGTGCCGGCCATGGCACTGAGACTCGGTGGCGTCGGTCAGGCCCCAGTCGGGCAAACGACGGCCATTTGGTCGCGAATGGAGGGGGGCAGGGTCGTCGGCTTCAAGATCGGAGGAAATCCGTCGATTGTTGGCGGAGGAGGAGGAGGAGTAGTAGACGCGTTCGATGGCTCGGAGCTCTTCCTCAGCAACAAGGTCCCAATCCCAATCCACGAAGCTGTCGCTGTCCTCCATTTCCAATCATCCCTCTCTGTCCCCAAAGGCAAAGAATTTGTATTTTGAACGAACGTGTTTACGTAACCACTAATGTAACGATATGTTGCCGTGGACCCTACGCCCACAGTGTTCGTCGGAGCTTAAATCGCATCTGATGTCAGAAACGGGAAGAGTGCCGCAAAAGCACGTTTGCGCCTGTAGGTGTTTTCGCCTCTCCACACCCTAAATCGAAGATAATGAGTGGGCATTCTCTTCGAGATTCTATTACTGATCAGTTTGATAGTTCTATTACTTCTTTTTCTTCCATTAGTAGATGAATTTAGCACTAGTAAAAGTCTGATTTTTAAGTTCGCAGCAGTTGTACTTTGTACTATGAGGTTGGTTCTGAACCTTTTGTTCCTATTTCCTGAAGTCACAACACGTCGGAGATCGGGGCGTATGGGCGGAGTTTCGGCACGCAACGAGTCAGATGGACGCCCGTCACGAAATATCGGACCAAGATTTTTTTATTCTTTTGTCTTCGTCATGCGACCGAGACATCGTTATAACCTATCGTAGCGGTTGTCAAGTGCATGCCACAGCCTCCAGCGAAGCTATTGGTTTTTCGTTAAGAATAAGTCAAGCCCATCATTGCCCGGCTATTGTAACGTCTTATAATGAAACACCGATACGAAAGCATATGCTATTGTGTTTTTTTCCCGAAAAACCTATACGTTAATGAAAAGGAGTAAGAGGATCGACCTCTCCATAAGAAAAATTTTTTAGTTGATTGGGATAATGAGAAATAAAATTTGAAAGATTGATAAGTGTATTTGCTGAAAATACTTTTAGAACTAAGATAAATGGATTCATCAAGTTTATATAAACTTACCACCCTAAAGATAATTAAATAAGCATGAATTTAAAAATAACTCATCACTTAAATAAATATGCAAAAGATACATAAACTAAATTATCATTTTATGATACAACCTTTTATACATAGAGAATTACTAAATTTATTATCTGTTATTGATATCTAGATTTTTTAATACAATCATGAAGATAAATAGAATTAACTTTTCTTTTAAAACTTGACCGAACAATGAATTTACCTACCAGACCATTTATCAATGAAACAATCTCAACTTTCTTTAACCTTTATCTTATTTTAAAATTGGTTGGAAAGTTAAGAGTATAAGTTTCTCAACTTATTAAGCCACACCCCTTAACTCTTTAGCAATCAATTCGAGCTATTCAATCAATTTGGGCCATCTACAAGTTTGAAAAATGGGCTTGTAACTCATTTGGCTTATGAGTTATCATATTTGAAAGATTTGGATAAACATTATGGGCTACAAAGAATAACACAGGATCAACAAGATTTACATAAGTTGATTGTAGCAAATTAGGCACTCCTATATCAATCTCCCTTGATTGAAAAAGACTTGTTCTCAAGTCCTAATTTGTTCTACCAATATGATAAGGACTTAAATCAGCCATATTAAATATTGGGTGCATTCTATAATATCCAAGTAGCTTAATCTCATAAGCATTCTTACTAATTCTCTTAAGCACCGTGAATAGATCATCAGCCTTTGATTTCAATTTTTCAAATTTGTCTGATGAAAACCTCTCCTTAGATGAATCCATACCAAATCACCCTCATTAAATTTTACATATTTTTTGTGCATGTATCTCTCATTTTGCTTCTCAATGGTTGTTTTAACACTCTCATATAACTTTTTTATTTGTTTAGCTCTCTCATTAGCATCTCTACTAAATTGCTTAGTTGTATAATGAAGAACTAAGTCCAAAGGACTAATAGGATTAGCATCATAAACGACCTCAAAAAAACTTTTACCATTGCTATATGTTAGCACCATAAACAACTTCAAAGGAATGGTGGTAGGCAAACTCAAATTGTATAAGATTAAGATCTCATTGCTTGATGTTCTTGCCAATATAACTTCAAAGTAAGTATCCCAAGCTTTTGCTTGTTACCTTCATTTGCCCTTCGAGTTGTGAATGATGAGAGCTACTGAAATTCAAAGATGTACCTAGCTTCTTTTATAGAGTTCTCCAAAAATGACTAAGAAATTTTAAATCTTGATCAAACACCATAGTTCTTGGAATGTCATGCAATCTCACAATTTTCTTGAAGTACAAAAACAATATGCGATCCATCATTTGATCTTGTTATAGGGAATACAGTGAGACATTTTTTAAAATCTATCAACAATAACCATGAAAGAATCCTTATTCTTTTGAGTCCTTGGCAGTCCCAAAATGAAATCAATGGAGTAATAGGTATTGGCAATAAAGTGTACAAACCTGAATTTTAGGTTTTTGGTTTTGCCAAATGACACACTTGACATTGCTTTATAAGTCTCTCCACATATATGAATATCTTAGGCCAATATAAATTTGATTAAACAAGAGTTAGAATCTTATCCCTATAAAATCTAAAAACCATCAATGATTACTAAAATGATCCTAATTTACAATGTCTTGCTAAAAATCAAATAATACAATCTTTTACTTATTATAATACACAATATTTTTACTTATTATTGTATATTCTCACTTTATATTGTAATGAGAAGCGGATCATGATAAGATGATGATAATGACACCAGTTTACCTTTAAACACAAACTCTAAATAATCTGGTCATAAGTAACTTGAGAGGGACATTGATATAACCAGATAAATCGGTGTACTGTATACTCGTCCATATGATGGAGGTAGTTGGTCTCATAGCCACTTATATGGGGATATTAAGGGTAAAGTATAGGTGCTCATTGGAGAGGAATATCTCGTGTGTTTTCGCTCTAGCAAATCCCTAGCCATGGTCAATTGAATTGAGAGAGAAGGAGTTCTCTGGGAGAATTTGATTAGAGCAAGACTTAGACAGATTCCTTATGTGACCTGATAGTACCATGCCCAATATATTGAATCTTAGATTTTAATGATGAAATCAATTGATGAGCGTTTGATCTAATAAGGTTGTTAGAGTTGATTGATATAAGATTAACTATGACAGAGAGATTATTACAATCAGAGGTTTAGCCAGAGTCAAGTCTAAGCATCAGGCTGGGGTTCTGACGATGCGGTTGGGAACTCGCCTAGATTGCATCGGGAGCTCACCAAGGGTATCGGGAGCTTGCGAAGATGATGCAAGGAAGTTCACCGAAAGAAGACCGAGACTTGTCAGAAGATTATCGAGGGTGACCGAAAGGCTTGCCGAGAGTTAGGAAGGTCTTGAAGTGGATTTGTGCCTATGTTGATTATAATTAATTAAATTGTAGTTAGCATCGTGCAGGTTTAACCATGACAGTGAAAATGAGTTATAGATCAAATATGGACCGAGGATCAAGCTTAGGCATTGGGCAAAGGTGTGGACGATACGGTTGGAGCTCACCAGGAGTTCACTAGGACTTCGTCGAAGGTATTGGGAAGATTGCTAAGAACACGCCGGGAGATTGCCAGAGGAAGACCGTGAGACTCACTGCAGAGAATGTCGAAGGTTGTCAGACTACGGAAGTGAGGTCGTAAGCTTAGTGGTCATATTTGATTATAATCTTTAAGTCATAGGTTAAGATTGAGTTTTAAATGAGTGTGATTTGGAAGGTATCCAAATCAACTCAAAGAGGCAATCGGGTCCACTAAAGGGGAGTGATTGAGCTTAGGTTGATCTCAATTGGTTGACCAAAGAATTGGTCAACATGTGGTTCATGTCAAGATTGGAAAAATGAAGGGAATCACTTTTCCAGGGTTCTTGGCGGATAAACAGCCAATGAGTGGCGGTTGAACCGCCCAGGACGGTAAATCGCCGTATCAAGTTTTCAGTATTGGCGCAGGTGAACCGCCCATACCCAGATTTTTTTAGTATATTTGAATTTTAGCTCTAAAATTCTGAAGCTATTTTGGGCTATAAATACCTTAAGTTTTCTTGCATTCTATATAATACTTTGGGGATAAAAATTATGAGAAAAACTTCTATGAAGTGTAAGAAAAAGAATAGGAGAAGGGAATAAGCTAAGAGTTGTAAAGTTCTTGTCTCCCTTGGAAGATGGTAAGTGTTTGATATTCACCCAAAAAAGATCAATAGTGGACACTGGTATGCCTCAAGGAGGACTCGGGAAGTGCACGTAGGCCAAGGTTGATGCTAAACTACTATAAATTGTAAGTGTTCCTTACTTATTTCATTTACTACTTACAATTGTCGGGTTCTTAATTATGTTCAACAAAATATCAAGTGATGCTTCCGATTTTATTTACTCCTTGAAAGCAATGTTTCAAGTCAAGCACTTCTAAGATATTTTAACAAAATATCTTACTTAAAGAGAGAAGTTTTTGTTTAAAATTATAATTTACACTTACACTAATTCACCCCCCCACCCCCTTAGTGTCAATTGATCCTAACAATTGGTATCAAAGCTAAGTTTTTCTCATTTGGCTTAACACCCAAGATAAATGACTATTTTTGGCTTTCAAGAAAGCTTTTCTATCATTCGTCCTCCTATGTTCAATGGGACGAACTACATTAATTGGAAAACTCGGATGAGAGTTTTCTTGCTTTCTTTAGACCTTGATTTATAGAATATTATTGAAAATGGATTTGAAAGGTCTCCTCTTCTAATAAACAATTGGAATAATTTGGAGAAGAAGATTTTCTCTTTAAATTTCAAGGCTATGAATGTCTTATTTTGTGCTCTTGACAAGAATAAGTTTAATTGTGTTTTCGTTTGTGATTCGGCTTTTAATATTTGGCATACGTTGAAAATCACATATGAAAGTACAACCAATCTAAATGAATCATTAAATAAAATACTTCTAAAAATGAACAAGAAGAATATCTTCCTAAGAGTTTGACACTGAGAACCCAAGAACACCTTCTAAAGAATATGAAGAAATGTGAACTGAGAATAACATATAACTCATCGAGTAAATTCTCGGGTGACGAGGACTTTAAACCTTTAACACATGAACTGGATAAATTAATGAACATGAACCTTAAAATATTAAAATAGAGAAAACCTCTTGCTATTAACGTAAGAGCGAGCAAAGATGAAGTGCATAACTAAGAAGTGGAGAATCTCACGCTCATGGCGATCCAAGACGAGATTAGTGATTCATTAAGTGTTTCTTTTTCTAAGTTATTAAATATATTTCATAATTTATTTGATGAGTTTAGAAAACTTAGCAAATCTTTTAAGTTACTTAAGAGTGATCATGAATTATTAGTTAGTAGACTTGACGAAATGCATGATTCATTAGTATCACATAAACCATGTTCTAAATGTGATATGCTAGATAATGTTAAAGAAGAAAATATCGAGCTCAGGACAACATTAGAAAATTTTAAAATGGAAAAATCTCTAAATATGATCTTTGCCAATAAGGATCATATTAATAGAAAAAATGACATAGACTTTGTTAATAATATTCAACAAAAGCCAACCATCTTTGTAAAAGGATCTACCTTAAATGTGCCACAAAAAATCAAATATAATTTTTGTGGAAAAATAAGACATAAGGTAAACAAATGCCTATTTAGAAAATGTAATCCATACCAACTAGTTGGTTTCCCAAGGGAACTTCATATAACAAAAATTGATTAGAAAAGAAAGATAAAGTTCTTTATGTATAACTCAATGTAAAATAGGTGCATAAATCAAATATATCTTTCTTGTAGGTTTGTTTCAAAATTAAAGCTAGGAGGCCCGAATAATGCTTTAGATGTCAAGATATATAACTCGATATATAGCTAGGAGATCTAACACTCTTTCAAGCACTAGCCTAAATACCAACAAGATTAATTATTAAACATAAAAATAAATTTTTATTATGTTTAATCTTAATGATACATGGCCCTTGCATACTATAATTAGATCAAAGAAAGGTTAGTTATCTTGAATAATAGTCATATATATATAAGAAAGATTTTGATGATGACTATTGTACTCATTTATATGATTGTATTGACTTATGTTGATGATTTGTGTTAATTTTGAACCTAAAAATCATTTCAAAATTATCTTTCTTTTAAAAAAAATTTCTTGATAACATGATAAAATCATTCAATATAGAAAAATCATTAGATTTTGTTTGAAAAATATCTTATTGTGATGACTCCACTTGAAAGTGATTTATCTTATCATAACCTTGATTGATAATACATAGCTAGAGTATGCTAAGACTAGAACTAAAAAAACCCAAGTTATCGTTAATAAAAAAATATTCATATTGAATTTATGAAAATGAGATTTTGATGATGATTAAAAAATAGGTTCAAAATCATTGGCTTAAATATTTGAAAAGACTATTGCTTAAATGTTATGGTTACTGAATGATTGATTTAAATGGTTGAATAGTTGTATGTTAATATTGAATGTGTATTGTTAAATGATAGATTACTTTTGAATTTGAATATGAAACAAATAAAAAATTAAAAATAAGTTTGTCAACTCCTTGCACTATGTGCAAAGAGTTAGACTCATTTAAAGTTGAAATTGAGATAGGTTGAATTTTGATTGAAATAAATAAAAAATTAAAAATAAGTTTGCCAACTCCTTGCACTATGTGTAAAGAGTTAGAGATAGGTTGAATTTTGATTGAATATGTTTTATGTTCAATGAAACCATACTTGATGATTTAATGATGCATAGTGATGAGTTTATATTTCAAAATTATGTATGATAATCTTTGTGATTTATGGCTTATTGATCTTTGTCGTAATAAAAATTCTTTTTTCAGTTTTAAATGAAAATATATGTTTTTATTTGGCTTAAAAGACGAAGACATGCTTGTATAAAATAAAAAGGGAATATATTTTTCTTAAAATTTTCTCTATCTTATAATTTTTTAAAAAATTAATGAATCAATTATGTTATTTTTTATGAATCTCTTGAATTATAAAAGTGATTTTGATGATTTGAACTTGAATAAGTTATTATCATGATTTTTGACAAGTTTAGAAAATGAAACTCAAAATCTTTACATAAATACTTTGATTATGAACTTTACATAAACTTACTAACTAACTACTACTTTGACAATGACTAAGGGAGAGATAAAAGTGTTATTTATAATAATGAATTTAAATACTTTGATTATGAAAATATTCATTGGATGAGGAGCGATTTGCTAAAAAGAAAATTATGAATTTTAAATACATGAGATTTGTATAATTGGATTTCTATTTTACTTGAAATTTTGAATACATAAGATTTCTTGATTACTTATATTAAAATTCACAAACAATAAGGAGGGATAAATTTATTAATTTAAATAATATATTTTAGTATTTAAAGATTTGATTTCATGACATGATCTTCTTTTACTTTTGGACGTAATTTGAATAAAGATGTTAAAAATAAATTATGCAATCATATTTCTTTCTTAACAATGACAAAAATTAGGAGATAAAATTATCAATATGGTTAGAAGCAAATTTGATATGATAATATTGAATGAGAAATAATTTGTTTAAAAGAAAATTTTAAATTTTAAAATTTTCTAAATATATGCAAAATGCATGATTTGCTTGATTTGCTACATTGCTTGAAATTTACATAAGATAAAATTAAATTGCATGGGTAGCTCTTGATTTTTTCTTGGATTTTGAAATTTATATCTATAAAATTTGTATCTATAAAATTGAGTATTTTTGTGATGTTTTTCACTTCTCCACCTTAATTCTACCTTCTTGTTCACACAAAGTGGAGAAAAAAAATCACTAGCATTTTAAGAGACTGATAAATCTATTAATTTTATTTTGAATCTCTTGAAAGTGATTTTGATGATTTCAAAATTGAATGAGTTCTTTATCAATATCATGATTTTGATTCCTCGAAATTATAACTTGAAATTTTTTATGAATCAAAATCTCTTATTATATATTTTTATATTATTTAAAGGAGATTTTTTATATAAATCATGATTTTGACAACTTGAGATTTGTTATGCATGAATTAAGATATTTTATTTGTTTCTCCTATGATTTGTCTCTTGATATTCATAATTTATCTTCATGAATTGTATATCTCATCACAATATTAATTTTTCTTGATATATTTCATGTGATAATTTGAAAAATGATCTAATGGAAAAAGTTTTGCATCATTGTACCTATCCATTCTTTTTGACAGTGACAAAGAGGGAGCAAAACTTGCTAGCTTACACATCTCAAAAGAAAAGCAAGAAGTGTTATCTTAATAGAAGCAAAATTTTTGCTTAACCTCACATTTTCAACAAAAAAATTTACTAAGAGAAGTAACACTTGCTAACTTGTTAGCTTACATGATGAAAAATTACTAGCTTGAACATTATAAAGGAAGTAAAATTTGCTAGCTTTCAGTTCAAAGAAAGAACTCACTAGCTTGAATGTTCTAAAGTGATGAAAAATTTGTTAAATTACTAAGCTTTCATATATCAAAAACTTGTTAATTACACTTCTCCTTTTGTTGATAACAAAGGGGGAGAAAATATGATGATGTGAAATCATGTATGATGATAATGCATATTGATTTTGAAAATATATATGATGATTTAGAATAATAATTATGATTTTATTATGATTATATGATGTATTGTATATGATGTGATTAAAATAGTTTCAACTTAGACTTTTGAGCTCATCTTAATATTCTTTTTGAAATTTATTAAGAGTTCTTGTTAATGATGCTTTCACAACTCATTCTTTGTTTCTCTCCTTATTAATCACAAAGGGGAAGAAAATTTTATAATGCATATTCTATTTTACTAAGGGAGAGCAATGCTATCATGTGCTTTAAAATTATTAGCTACATATTTCACATTTTTGTTGATGATAAAGGAGAAAAAATATATATTGATGATATATGATATTAATGATATATATTTATGACATATGATATTGATGATATACTTGGATATCTTGGATATGGATGTATAATTCTTTTTAAAATTTATGATTCGATGACTTGATGCAAATTCATATTGAAATTTACTTGG
Organism: Ensete glaucum; assembly: GCA_021527575.1. Classification (NCBI taxonomy): domain Eukaryota; kingdom Viridiplantae; phylum Streptophyta; class Magnoliopsida; order Zingiberales; family Musaceae; genus Ensete; species Ensete glaucum. The sequence continues at coordinate 30,254,275 of CM038557.1, forward strand.
AATATGATTTTTTTCATGATACTTGAATTCAAGAGGGTGTGGTTCTCTTGAATTTAAGTTTTATTTATTGAGACATGGATTTAGGGAAAGTTAGGATTAACTTTTATCATCAATTGATTGTCATCATCAAAACGAGGGAGATTGTTGAATCTTGGATTTTGATGATGAAATCAATTGATGAGTGTTTGATCTAACAAGATTGTTAGAGTTGATTGATACAGGATTAACTATGATAGAGAGATTATTATAATCAAAGGTTTGGCTAGAGTCAAGTCCAAGTATCGGGTTGGGGTTTGAACGATACGGTTAGAAACTCTCTTGGAGTACATCGGGAGCTCACCATGGGTATCAGGAGCTTGCCAGGATGGTGCAAGAAAGTTCACCGAAAGAAGATCGAGACTCGGCGAAAGATTATCGGGGGTAGCCGAAAGGTTTATCGGGAGTTGGGAAGATCTTGAAATGGATTTGTGGTCATATTGATTATAATTAATCAAGTTATAGTTACCATCATACATGTTTAACAATAACAGTGAAAAGGAGTTACAGATCAGATATGGTCCCATAATCAACTTAGGCATCGGGCCAAGATTTGGACGATACTATGGGAGCCCGTTGAGAGTTCACTAGGACTTCACCGAAGGTATCAGGAAGATCGCTAGAAACATGCCAGAAGATAACCAGAGGAAGACTATGAGACTCGTTGCAGGGAATGCCGGAGGTTGCCGGATTGTGGGTAAGCTTGGTGGTCATGTTTGATTGTAATCTTTAGGTCATAGGTTAAGATTAAGTCCTAAATGTGTATGATTTAGAAGGTATCTAAATCAATTCAAAGAGACAATCGGGTCTACTAAAGGGGAGTGATTGACCTCAGGTTAAGCTCAATTGGTTAACTAGAGAATTAGTCATCATGTGGTTCATGTCGGGATTGAAAAAGTGAAGGGAATCACTTTTCCGGGATTCCCAGCAAATAAACCACCAGTGAGCGATGGTTCAAATGGAGTTGCCCAGGTTTTCGAGCAACTAAACCACCGGGAGGCGGGTAAACTGCTTGTACTAGGTTTTCAAGCGGTTGAACTACCTAATGCTAGTGGGTGAACCGCCCATACCTGGATTTTCTAGGTATGAATTTTGGCTCCAAAATTCTAAAGCCATTTGGGGCTATAAATACCCGAAGTTTTCTTACATTTCATACAATACTTTCAGGATAAAAATTCTGAGAAAAATTTGTACGAAGTGTAAGAAAAAGAAAAGGAGAATAGAGTGAACTAAGAGTTGTAAAGTTCTTATCTCCCTTGTAAGATTGTAAGGGTTTGATCTTCACCTAAAGGAGATCAATAGTGGATGCCAGTGTGCCTCAAGGAGGAGGACTTGGGAAGTGGGCATAGGCCAAGGTTGAGGTCGAACCACTATAAATTATAAGTGTTCCTTTCTTATTTCATTTATTACTTACAATTGTCAAGTTCTTAATTGTGTTCAACAAAATATGAAATGATGCTTCCGATTTTATTTACTGCTTGAAATTAAGGTTTCAAGTCAAGCACTTACAAGAAACTTAACATTTTATTTTGAATCATTCACTTGCTTTACTTGAATGAAAAGCTTCTGATTTTCCTATCTTGCTTCAAGCGAAAAGTTTTCATTAAAAAGAGAATTTACACTTGAACTAATTCACCCCCCTTTCTTAGTGCCAATTGATCCTAACAAAATATACGGTTGCTGGGATAATATATAGATGAAGGACTATAAATACCCAATAACTGAGGACATATATGTCTAATAAATTAGATCTCTTGTATCATTTGGGAATTATACTGTGATGGCCTAGTAAGCCTATAGTTAATAAGTTGGGTGAATTGTTATGAGATAACAATTCTGAGTTAAAATGAGTTTTGACAGGTGAAACTCACGACCAGCTTTGTATTGGGCATAGAGAGTCACACATATACGGTAGATGTTCCAACGAGTAGAGGATTAAATATGAGTTATCAAATAAGCTCTTGTTCTCATTAGATGAGACCCATCATTAATTGACTCTTTGCATATGACTCAATTAGAGGCCAATTGAGATTATTGTATAGAGATCCAATAATTAAAGAAGTGTGAGTAATTGGATAGATCGAATACCCACTAAGGTAAGATCTATTAGGGGTTTTGTTGACTCTTTATAAAGAGGAGGTAGGGCAACCAATAGGGTGATATGTTGCATCTTTAGCCACCCCCTCCTATTCTCCTCCCTCCCATCTCTTATCAGCTAATCACCCTCTCCTTGCTGCGAGAGGACAACAAAGAAGATAAGAGATCTTTTTCCACATTCACTGCAAGAAGGTGCACAAGAGTTACGGATTTTTGGTTATGATTAGAGGAGCATCACTGAATCAATCTATCATGTGGATACCACTAGAGAAGAGGGCATCTGACCTCCTTAATCCTTTTTCCATAATATTTAAAAGTGTTAGAGATAAACAATTTCCCTAGATAATAAATCTCATACAACTCGTAGTTTTTAATTTTTTATAATTTTTCACGCACCAATAGTTGCATGTCCACAAATGGGCAGACTGACTACAGGGGCAAACGCTTGCAACCAGACATATTACAAGGGTGACAACCTATATGGGCTGTCACCCGCAGTGGCCTGCCGATCACCTATAGTAGTGGTGCCATCGTACTAGAAGTCGCCTACGCAAGGGTGATGGTCACCCACAAGAATCGGGCAGCATTTAATGACCACCTATGCAGGGGTGGCGCTTGCCATAGAGCGTGGCGACCACCTGCAAGAACATGGCAAAAGGGGTTAGGGGATTTTTTTATAAAATGATGATTAGGACATTCGAAAATTTGAGAAATTTAGAAACCTATCCTTTGATCCAGAATTTTAAAAATACTCTTAACAAATTTAAAAATTCTAAATATATCCTAAATTTCAAGAAATATAGTTAATCAAAAATTTTAATTTACTATTCTTATTTATCTAGTAGTTATACATGATGATGTGTGTACATGAATGTTTGATGTGGATGGATGATCATGGACCATGTGATGTGATATGTGTATGTGTGATTACTATTATTATTGGGGCCTGTGAGCCTTCATTTTTCTCGTTTATTGTCGGGCTTACTATCATGAACAATAATGTAAATAAGGTGTTCAATAAAATGCTCATATTTGTCTGTGTCCTTTAGTTTGTGTACATACCTTGTACAATAAGTAGCGGGCTTGCAGTAGGCTTAGCAGCCCGAGTTTTGTTTGCTTTATGACCAATTTTGGCTTATAAATACAAGTATATCTTGTAAGCACCTATGAGGACTTCGATCTGTAATGGACCATTATCCTTTGTGTGCAACCTCTCTGAGTTTATAACGTCCATGGATGTAATTTGTATTTGACTTTATAAAGTATTTGCTTGAGCAGTTGCTTGTGGATCCCGTGGGAATTACTTATTTTGGCCTGTTTTCTCTTTTGTAAGTCTAAGGGACTCTAGGAGATCTCGGGGAGGGCTGACATTTATGGACGGACATGCATGGGTGCCGTATGGCTTAGGCAAAATCAGCTAAGCCCGTGACAGTATGGTATCAGAGCGGGACAAGCACACGCAGAAACACTTACCATATAAACATGGGGGACCTAGTTGGGCTGTGTGGAGGACAGCTAGCACGCGCAACCGTTTGGGGGAAAATGAACATTAAGATATCGGGAAAGGAGTCGGTCAGAGGAGTGGGCATCCAGGTTTGGCATTCAAAGGAATGGCCAATCCCTTTACACGAGAGGCACCATGAGGACAAGCAAACGAAAAAGAATGCATAGTGCATAAAGATTGGGATAATTGAGTTCGAGCTACAGCTCGACGTTGACAACCAAACTTGACTGTCCTCAAGGCAAAGTGGGGCGCTTGGTGAAAGATGAGACATTGCAAAGTGGGAGGTGTTGCATAATGACCGAAAGAGTTGTGCGAAGCTTACAGAGGTAAGGGGAATTGCTAACTCAAAGGATTCGGTACTCATACAAGGGCTTATACATAGACGACGGAGTGTTCGTGGCCATTCCAAGGCCCGATCGAAACTTGACGCTATGGAGCATCAGAACTTTCCCTTCGACATGGAAAGGATACGTCCTTAGGCGATTGAAATGTGTAATACGTTTAGCACATTGCTAGACCTTGAAGGGTGCAATGGAGACTATATTGGTGAAGGGTTGCAATCTAGCAAGTGCATTTGCAGGGGCAGAACAAGATATAAGTTGTTTAACAAGACGAAGTAGTCTACATGGGATGGTGGTCTCTGAAACTTCTAGTGGGAAGTATGTAAAGAGGAAAGTTGCTCCAACAGGATAGATATCTAGGAGAGATAAGTCCTAGTTCTCTAGAGGGAGAATCATGTGCAATGAATTGCACATATTAAGGAAGCGTTTCTCAAGGCAATATCTCTATAAAGCTCAATGGACCGAGCGAGTGATGAAGAGTTGTCACATGATCTTGAATAATATAATGCATCAGTGGATACATTTCGAGATCAAGTGGGGGAGCAATCCAAGGCAACATCATATGAAGGCACACTTAGAGTCGATGTGAAAATCAAACTCAATGAAGGGCTGACCCGTGGAATGGTGGACGCAAGGGCCACTATCAACTCAATGCAAATTGAGGAGTGGAGCAACTTTGGTGGAACTCGATGAAGTATCCAAGCCGCATAAATGGAGTCGACATAGAAGATAGAACCTAGAGCAGAGGCACAGAGCTTTCCTTGGACAGAGGTCAAGGGCATGAACTCTTGTAGAGGCAAGAGTGGGATCATGTCATTCTATAGGTTCTTCATTCTGATGGGACAAACTTATCTTGCATTGTGCCAAAAATGAAGGGAGCTTCGAGGCATATGCAAGCTACCTCAGAGATGCATTTGACAGAGTAACTAAGGTGATTTAACTTGTGGAGGCAAAGTTGGGATCAAGAGACCTTAGAACGGGACAAGAGGATGCAAAGGCAGGTACTCTTGAAGAATATGCCATAGTGTTGCCATTCAAGTTGTCAAGAACAAGTGGTGCATAGCAGAGATTGTGCTGGTAGGGGATAGAGGTCCAAGATCTAAACAATGGTGCACCAATTCTAGCGAAGTCAGAGGGACTTCATGAGCTACTAGGCGACGGACTGTCCTAGAGCTATGCTTCATCTAGGTGTGACCCAAGAGTGGGTGGATGAAGGTGAATTGGCAAGGGAGCGAACTAAAAATTGGAGATGGCAGAGGCCCTATGATGTGTTGGCAGAGGCCATATGTGGAGGAGTCGTAGTCTAAGTTCATCACACGAGAATCTGTATGCAATGGAGATGTCACTAGGAGGCGACATGGTGTAGCGGATCGTGGTGAAATAGTTTATGGCAATGCAACGCATGCGATCATGTCCCGTGAGGGACAAGATTATCTGAGGTATGATCGGGAGTTCTTGGGAGCTCCACTTTAGTGTATGACACAATAAGAAGAAGGGCTATGGATTCAAGAAGTGAATATCATAGTACCATAGAGGTAGGTCTTCATGTGTGCATCGAAGCTTGCATTAGATGAAAGCCTTAGTCATCAGCATATGGGGGCTGTATACCACCGAGGAAGAAGTCCAAGTGCAAGTACCCGTGAGTCCCATGGAGGGGGACGAGATCATGTGAATGATCAGGATCTGCTGGGAGCTCCACTTCGGTGAACAATGCAATGGCAAGAAGGACTATGGATTCAAGGGGTGAATGCCATAGTACTAGAGAGGTGGGTCTTCCGTGTATGTGCATCGAGGCTTGCATTAGATGAAAACCTTGGTCATCAGCATATGGGGGCTGTGTACCACTGAGGGAGTAGTTAGATTGCAAGTACCAGTGAGTCCCATGGAGGGGACTTGATTATACAAAAAGTATAATCGAAGCAGCTGGAGAGTTGGATTGCTTCAGTGCTCATATTCCCTTTAGGGAGCCCGGTAAGTTAGAGGATAAAGCTGAGTAAGCGAACGTTGCTACCAAGGAAGCTAAGGAGAATAGAATTTGCGTGAGCCCTGCAACAAGATGGCGGATGCCATGCATGAGAGTTGTTGTCTATCTTTCCATCGACCAGGGAGAATTGCTAGGAAGACACAATGGTGTTGAAGCAGGTGGTTGAAAGGGGCAAGGAAGCAACGATGAGTCCAATGGGGCTCAGCTACCCAAAAGCAAAGCATCGGTTAGAAAGGAGGTGGACTCGGAACAGTGCCACAATGCCACAGAGGTAGATCTACTAATCACGAAGGAAGGGATAAAGATGCAAGGTAACATACAGTAGTGCTATGGGCTTGGCAGTACCATGATGCAGTAGAGGACTTCCGTGGAGTCATCGATCCTTTGCTCTCATAGAGGGAGAGCATTGGTCGTAAAAGGGGCCGAGGAGGTGGAGAATGTAAAGGCAAACTCCAAATACCAAGACAGGGTGGAAGGACAGGGGCCAAGAAATTTCGTAAGACCAATGTCGATGAGCTTCTCATTAAGATAGCCGAAAGCGAGGGATTTTGGGTTGATGCAAGAGTGCTCGACCAAGGAATGAAGTAGGTAGTATGCGATACTGTACCTTTTATACTAAAAGGAGTAGGTGGCAAAGGTGATGTAGAAGACGTATAATCCCAGAGGTGACCAAATCTATTAAAGACTTACTCCAAGTTAGGGGACTCTAAGTTGGGGTAAACTTTTTACTCTTTTCGAGCAAAACTTCTTGTATTCCAAAAGTTCAATGGCAGTGGGAAGGCGAATCATAAAAGCTAACTTAAGGCAAGGAGTGTAAATACTTCAAGTGCTTCAGAAGTATGAGCAAAGAGCGGGCGAATGTTAGTAACCAGCTCAATGCATGAAGTACAAACTCGAGGAAGTAGGCGAAATTGAGTAACCTTTGCCTTTTTAACTCAAGAGAATGGGTGAAATTGAGTACCTCAATTCTCTTAACTTGAGGAGGTGAGCGAAGCCAAGTAACCTTGCCTTCACAACTACGAAGAGAATAGGTAAAGTTAAATATCCCAGTTCTCTTTCTTATCTAGTAGAGGAGCTTTGCATAAGTTTAGTGACCCTTCAAAGAAAGCTTATGGAAGATAGTAGTTATCAAATCCTCACTATTGGTGATCAGTACTACTGAGAGTAGATTGTCCACTTCATTTCTCAATTAACTAATCGAAAGCGGGAGTGATGCGAACATACTTGGAAGTGACAACTAAACATGGAAGAAGGATCAATAGGCAAACATTATGGAGGAAGGACCTTAAAAACCTTAAAGTCTGCGAGGCGATGCTCGTCAAAGTTCCAACAAGCATTCACCTAGTTCAAACAACATGAGTATGCTACGATACTGGCGTATAATAAGGCAGGTCTTTTCCTTCATCAGAAGGATCCGTAAGAACCAACAAGGATCAACACAACTCAGCCAACCCCACACCAGATTCAGTCATTGGTGAGTTGAAGCAGCATGGCGGATCGGAGTTCGACTACTCAACAATAGTGATAAAGAGCGGTTGGGAGCCAAAGGGGCGTGTTACAGCCAAAGCAAAAGATTGAAGATTTAGCATAATACATGGAGATGCAGCATCTACAATGGCTTCGACGAGGACGTCGAAGGAATTAGTGGGGGAGAATATCATCGACAATAATGTAAACAAGGTGTTCGATGAAATGCTCGTGTTTGTTCATGTCTTTCGATTTATGTACATACCTTGTACAGCAAGTAACGAGCTTGTAGTAGGCTTAGCAGTCCGAGTTTGGTTTGGTTTATGGCTAATTTTGACTTATAAATATAAGTATATCTTGTAAGCACTTATGGGGACTTCGGTCTTTAATGGACCATTATCCTTTGTGTGCAACCTCTCTGAGTTGTAATGTCCATGGGTGTAATTTGTATTTGGCTTTATAAAATGTTTACTTGAGCAATTGCTTGTGGATCCCATGGGAATTACTTCTTCTGGCCTGTTTTCTCTTTCGTAAGTCTAAGGGACTTTAGGAGATCTCGGGGAAGGCTAACCTTTGCGGACGGACACGCATGGGTGCCGCACAGCTTAGGCAAAATCAACTGAACCCGTGACATATGATGATTATGTGAGCCTTCGTTTTTCTCATTTATTGTCGGGCTTATGTGTCTGTGATTATATTTGTAGTTACATGAAGAGGTGTGATAGGAGCATAGAATTGCCAATGGAACCCATGATGATGAAATGGGTGATCGTGACATATGGTGATGCTCCAAAGAGCCGACGAATCCGGTGATGCTGAAATGGATGATCATAAGGCATGAAGATCTACCAATGCACACATAGATCCTATTATGAGTATGGTATGCATATGTGATATATGATTATATACCTATTATTTATATATTTGCAAGCGATGTAGATATAAAAATATGTATGTGTGTAACATGACATATTAGGAGATTGAAACAAAACCCCCTCCTATGATAATATTAAGTTGGTAAACGTGAGTCAATTGATTGAGCCACATAGCCTTCTATCATTATAGAAGGAAATTAAATCCCGACATAGGTTGAGTATCGGGAAACCAAGTGGGAACATCACATATGCAGTGAAAGATCAAAACAAAATAGGTTTCCCACATAAATCAAATCGTCGTGCAAAAGATTAGGTCACGAGAAAGCCGCAAAACCAAAAAACCACATCATGTAATAGATTTTTTAACTAGGGAGAGCATATGTCCCTATTTTTTCAGATCTGGATGGAGAGAATAAAGGAGGTCAAGTGTCCTTCTCTCTAGCGGTATCTACACGATGGATCGCTGTAGCGATAATCCTCCAATCACAATCCTATATCTCGCAACTCTTGGACGGAGAGAGGGAGGAGAATAGGAGGGGCGGCTAAAGATGCATCATATCATCTATGTGTCTCCCCTCCTATTTCTAGAGAGCCATCCAAAACCCTAGGGGTCCTGCCTTAGTGGGTATTGGATGTTTATCCAATTATTCATTAACGTTACATTATTGTATCAATATCCAATAATCCCCTTTAGCCTATAATTGGGACTCATACAAGGAGCCCATCAGTGTAGGGTCTTATCTAATGAGAATAGGGGCTAATTGGATCTCTATCCAATCCTCTATTCGCTGAATCATCCACTATATATGCGTGACCCTCTAGAATTTGTCTAAGCAAGCATACATGGGATATTCCTCTAGTGATACCGAGAGTGGATAATCATTTGTTGACACACCTTCGTAAGGTTAGCTACCAATCCCAAAATCATCTGTACTTAATATGAAACTTTTCAAACTTGTAAATCCAGCGTCAAAGAAAGGAGTACTCATACAAGACATCATTGGTGTCTCAAGTCTAAGGACTAGACATACAACTAGGACTATGGAATCAATGTCTAACATTATATATCATTAACCATTCAACATTCCATAAGCGGATCAATCAGTGAACTCATTCTCTAATGAGCTCCTATACTATATCCATAGTGTCTCCACACAAGTAGCTATGAGACCAATCGCCTCCATCATATGGATGGGTATATAGTACACCTGTCTATCAAGTTATCTCGATATCCCCCTCGAGTAACCTATGATCGAGATTATTTAGGATCTGTATTTGAAGGCGAATCGATCTCATTATCGTGATCTTTTCACGATTCGATTTCCATTACATAGAACCAAGGACATCATATATATATATATATATATGTGTGTGCAATAGATAATATAATGTGAGACTATACCAATAATAATCATAAGTAAAAAGATTATGCAGCATGTCACACGTGCCATCACTCACGTGATTAGCTTGCAGGGTAGCTATAACCGATAATCTCCCACTTGACCTAAAGCCAATCACCTATGTTGCTGATCTCCATCAGACCTATGTGATGCCCAAATACAATTTGAGCCAACGACTTCGTTAGTGGATCTATAATATTATCTTCAGATGAAATTCTTTCTATTGTTATATCTTTATGGGCTATGATCTCTCTAATTAAGTGGAACCTTCTTAGAATGTGCTTAGACTTCTGATAAGACCTAGGTTCCTAACAATTATTGGTCAGTCCAATCACGAGTAAGTAGGATAGCTTCTTAAACCTAGTTTGGTACTCTTGAATCGTAGAGGTTTGCTAGATCTTTGCAAGTTGGCCATCAATATTTTCATATTCCATTAGTCCAAATCGGTTAAGTAGTGCATTCTTAAATTGATTCCATGTCAGGGCCCCATGATTATATTTCAACCAATTGTACCATTGAATTGCATATCCTTCAAGATGGATTACAATGATGTCCACCATAGAATCATCTGTGGTTCGGTAGTTGCGACAATAACGTTCGACGCGCGAAATCCACCTCACCGGGTCTCCTTCCAATTGAGGGAAGTCCACCCTCATACATGGTTGTAACATATTCAAGAGTTGTCCCTCCTTCTTGGTAGAACTTTCTAAACTCTCTCCTTACTAAAAATTTGGTTGGGCTTGGTGGTTGTCCAATTTTGAATTTTGTGAACAAAGCGCGTAGTTTGTTCTCCAAGTGCGATTCAAGCTGAGATTCCAATGCTTCAAATTTGGCATCAATTGAATCTTGAGAAGCCATGATGTGTGCCTATAGATTAAAGATATCCTTGTCTTTTTTTTTGTTGATGGGTTAATAGTATGGGGTGGTAGAAGATTCAGACAATAGGTTGGTGATAGAAGGGTTCGATTGCAATGTCTTACTATTTTGGGCTACGATTTTGGGTGTTGTTAAGGTTATAAAAATAAGTTATGATTGTTGTGTCTTAAGGCTAGAGGGATGCCCTAAAGATGTCTTAGGTGATGGCAGCAAGATGGTTAGTGTGTGGTAGGTTAAAGAGAAGAAGAAAGACAAAAGTGCAGTAGTAAATTTTTCATCAAAAAAATTCCATCAGTAAAGACATAATTTTTCCTAACAATTCATAACAAAGATTTAAGTAAAACTTAAGAGGAATCTACTAGTAAGGAAGAGATAATGCCATAAAAAATTTCATAGAAGGAAACGACAGCAAACAGTTTAGTAAAATCAAAGATCACGAGAAGATACTACAACAAAATCAAAGGTATGGAAGTAAAAGATCAGTGGTTTATATTGAGAATTTTTCAACGAAACTAAAAGGAAATCCTCTGTTAGGAAATGTAAAAGCTGTTATAAAGATGGAAACTTTTATGCACCTGAAATTCTACAGCATAACTTTTATCATAAAGATGGAAACTTTATGATGAAAAGTTTATACAGCAAACATGAATGAGTTTTTTTGGATTTTTTGAATATAGATAACTAAATTGTAGTAGCAGTAAGGTAGCAAACTAGAATTTATTACAATTCACGAGGAGATCAAAGGATGATCTGAAGTAGTAGAGATGATAGTGGAATTTGGGGACGATCTTCAAATAATTGTTGGAACCTTTTTGGATGACTATAGGGGGCTGATGGATGGCTGTGGAAGGACAGCGAAATGCTAAAAACACTACTCTGATACCAAGTGATCGAATCCTTGGGGATTCTAAGCTTGGAGTGATCTCTATAGGGGATCGACCTCCTTGGAACTTTATAGGGGTTTCTTCCTCTAAGTTGCTGCTCAAAGGCTATAGAAAATATTCATCTATTCATTAAGAAAGCTGGATGATTATAAAGTTATTTATCGGCCTTCAAAACCCTAACTCCTAATAGGACTTCTACTCTAAGACTCCTACTCCTAACAACTCCTAATGCAACTCCTAATACTTCTCTAAGAAGCAACCTCCAACTAATCCATCTAGGGGTGGCCGGTTGTTTATTGATTCCTAATCCTACTCTAACTTAACCCCACCTTAACCAGCCCCTTTTTAACTAGGATAAGAGGTGGCTGACTAGGGTTACACGTGCCTCTAAATATCTTTCCTTAATAATATCCTAACCTAGTCGGCCTCTTCATCTCTTTAATAGGGGTCGGCTAGATACGATTTACATATATGCATCTTCAATGAAACTAAATTAGGACTCCCCTAGCTAGAGTCCTAATAGATCCACCCTTTTTAAATCAGCCTTGTCCTCAAGGCTGACGCTCCATAAATTCTAGGAATTTGATCTTCAATTCATCATAGTTCTCCCAAGTGGCATCTTTTGTTGGTAAGTTCGCCCATTGTATTAATACCTTAGTAGTGGGTCATCATCATCGAGTCACGATTCGTCAATCGATAATGGCACTCGGTTGAGACTGGAGCTCTCTTTGGGCAGTCAAATCTTATAGGTGGCTTTGGGCAATCTCGTTTTGTCCCAACTTGAGCTTCAAGCATAACACATGGAAGACTGGATGGATTCGGGAGTTGGCGGGTAAGTCTAATATATATGCTACTGTCCTGATGCGCTCCAAAATCTGGTAGGGTCCATAGAACTAAGGTGAAAGCTTCATAGATGCTCAGGTCTGGATCGATGTTTGCTTGTATGTTTGGAGCTCTGGAAAAACCCAATCTCACACTGAAAATTCTCTTTCGCCTTTGTGTTGATCGTATTGTTGTTTTATCCTTTCTTGAGCTACAATGAGATTATCTTTTACTAACTTCAGCATTTTGTCTCTGTCTTGTATTTTCGTGTCTATTTGTTCTACTTTAGAGGTGCTCAATATATATTTTGGGATTATAAGGGAGGTTGACCATACATAGCCTCATAGGGAGTACATTTTGTGGGTGAATGATAAGTTGTATTATACCACCACTCGAACCAGGGAAGCCACTTTGTCCACTTTTTTGGTCAGTTACTAGGGAAGCATCTAAGGTATGTCTCCAAGCACTAGTTCACCACTTCAGTTTGGCCGTCGGTTTGCGGGTGATATGTTGTACTTATCTTCAATTTAGTGCCTTGCATCTGAAATAATTCTACCCAAAATTTGCTCGTGAAGATCCTATATCGATCATTTACAATAGATCTTGGTATCCCATATAATTTTACAATATTCTCCATAAAGATTCGAGCAATACTAGAGGTAGTGTAGGGGTAGCGAACAACATAAAAGTGAGCATACTTTGTAAGGCCATCAATCATAACAAGAATTATACCTTTTTCTTGTGATGAGGGCAGTTCTTCAATAAATTCCATTGATATATCGATCCATATTGAGTCTAGGATGGTCAGAGGTTGCAGCTTTTTAGGGCTTGCCACTGTTTTGCCTTTATGTCGTTGACATACATCACATTGTGCTACAAATTCAATAATAATATTTTTTATCCCTACCTAATACAAATTTTGCTTAATTCTCTTATAGGTTCTAAGGAACCCAGAGTGTCCAACTATGGGTGTGGAATGCATCTCTTGAAGGATGATCTTTATGCAAGTAGAATTCGACACAAGCACAATGCATCCCTTATAGTGCAAGTCTTTTGAGTCCTAATTGTAATGAGCCATAGAGCTTGGTTCTTCCTCCAATTTTTTTATAATTTTATTGATTTCTAGATTATCTTGTCATTCTCTCCTAATATTTTCAAGGAAGTCACTGGTCGGAAGGGAAACAATAAAAAATTTAGCTTGCTCGAGTAGCCGCGAAAGCACATCTGTAATAACATTCTCTTTCCCCATTTTATAAGTTATTTCATAATCATATCTAAAAATCTTTGTTACCCATTTTTGCTGCTCGAGGGAAGATATCTTCTACTCCAATAAATATTTTAGGCTCTTATGGTCAATCTTGATTTGAAAGTGTCACTCGATCAAGTATGTTCTCTATTTTGACACTGCATGCACAATTGTGAGTATCTCCTTGTCGTAAATAGTCATCTTGAGATGAGGAGATAATGCCTTACTAATATAAGCTAGGGGGTGGCCATCTTACATTAGTACATCACCAATTTCGACTTTGGAGGCATCAGCTTTAATAACAAAGTCCTGTCGAAGTCAGGTAGCGCCAGTATGGGCGTTGTTACCATTGCGGCTTTAAGTTCGTTGAAGGCAGTTGAGGCTTTGTTTGACCATTGGAAAGCATCTTTTTTCAACAAGTGAGGGGTGCATTAATCTTTCCATAGTCTTTCACGAATTTACGGTAGTAGCCCGTTAAACTAAGAAAGCCACGCAACAATTTTATGTTCCTCGGGGTCGGCCACTTCTGTATTGCTTCAATTTTGGAAGGGTCTACCGCCACACCTTCTAATATGATATACCCAAGATATTCCACCTTTTGTTGAAGAAAGTTGCACTTTTATTTTTTGACAAAAAAAATATATACTCTCAAAGAATTGTCAAAATAAGTCGTAAGTGTTGAAAATGACTTTTAAGAGAAGGACTGTAAACAAGGATATCATCGAAGGAAACCAACACAAACTTACAAAGATAACTCTAAAAAATATTATTTATAAGGCTTTGAAAGATGAAGGGAGCATTGATGAGACCGAAGAGCATTACCAGGAATTCATAGTGGCTGTTATGCATCTGAAAGGTGGTCTTCGGTATGTCTTCTTCGTAAACATGTATTTAATGATATCCAGATCGAAGGTTTAGCTTTGTAAAGATTCATGCTCCCTTTAATTCATCAAGCAATTCATCTGCTATTGGAATATGGTACTTGTCCTTGACGGTTGTCATTGAGAGCTTGATAATTAATGCATATTCTCTATGTTTCGTCCTTCTTTCTTATGAGGAGCATCAGTGAAGAGAAGGGGCTGCAACTTGGCCGAATAACTCCTATTTCGAGAATCTCCCATATAATCCTTTCTATTTCATCCTTCTGGAGATGAGGATACTTGTCCTTGACGGTTGTCATTGAGAACTCGAAGGATTCGATACTCATGCAAGGGCTTGTACATGGATGACGGAGTGTTCATGGCCATCCTAAGGAGCGATCAGAACTCAATGCCATGGAGCATCAGAACTTTCTCTTCGACATGGAAAGGATACGCCCATAGGCGACTGAACTGTGCAAAAAGTTCAACACGTTGCTAGACCCTGAAGGGTGTAGTAGGGACTGTATTAGCGAAAGGTCACAATCTAGCAAGTACATTTGTGAAGGTAAAATAAGGCACAAGTTGTTCAGCAAGACGGAGTAGTCCAAAAGGGATGGTGGTCTCCGAAACTTCTAGTGGGAAGTATGTAAAGAGAAATGTTGCTCCAATAGGACAGATATCTAGGAGGAATAAGTCCTAGTGCTCTAGAGGGAGAATCATGTGCAACAGACCATACAGATTGAGGAAGAGTTTCTCAAGGTAATATCTCCATAAAGATCAATAGACCGAGCTAGTGACAAGGAGTCATCGCATGATCTCGAATGAGGTAATGCATTAGTGAATGCATTTCAAGATCAAGTGGGGGAGCAATCCAAGGCAATATCATATGAATGCACACTTAAAGTCGATATGGAAATCGAACTCAATGGAGGGCTGACCCGTGGAATGGTAGACGCGAGGGCCACTATCAACTTAATGCAAATCGAGTAACGGAGCGACTTGGGTAGAACTTGGTGAAGTATCCAAGCCATATGAAGAGAGTCGACATTGGAGATGAAATATGGAGTGGAAGCGTGGAGCTTTCCTTGGACAAAGGTCAAGGGAATGAACTCTTGTAGAGGCAAGAGTGAGATAATGTCATTCCATGAGTTCTTTATTCTGATAGGGCGGATTGATCTTGTATGGTGCCGAACATAAAGGGAGCTTCGAAGCACATGCAAGTTACCTCAGAGATGCATTTGACGGAGTAACTAAGGTGATTTAACTTATGGAGGCAAAGTTGAGATCAGGAGACCTTGCATAGTGCAAGGAGTTGACAAACTTATTTTTAAGTTTTTATTTGTTTCAATCAAAATTCAACCTATCTCAATTTCAGCTTTTAAATGAGTCTAACTCTTTACACAGTGCAAGGAGTTGACAAACTTATTTTTAATTTTTTATTTATTTTATATTTAAATTCAAAGATTTGATTTTATTTTGGAATCTTATATACACATAATGCAAGAGTTGATAAATTTACCCCTCCTTATTGTTTGTGAATTTTAATATAAGTAATTATGAAATCTTATGTATTTAAAATTCTAAGTAAAATAAAAATCCAATTATACAAATCTCATATATTTAAAATTTAAAATTTTCTTTTTAGTAAATCGCTCCTCATCCAATGAATGTTTTTCATAATCAAAGTATTTAAATTCATTATTGTAAATATCACTTTTGTCTCTCCCTTAGTCATTGTCAAAGTAGCAGTTAGGAAGTTTATGTAAAGTTCATAACCAAAGTATTTATGTAAAGATTTTGAGTTTTATTTTCTAAACTTACCAAAAATCATGATAATAACTTATTCAAGTTCGAATCATCAAAATCACTTTCATAGTTCAAGAGATTCATAAAAATAACATAATTGATTCATTAATTTTTTAAAAAAATTTATAAGATAGAGAAATTTTTAAGAAAAATATATTCTCTTTTTATTTTATACAAGTATGCCTTCGTCTTTTAAGCCAAATAAAAACATATATTTTCATTTAAAACTGAAAATTTTTTTTATTTCAATAAAGATCAATAAGCCATAAATCACAAAGATTATCATGCATAATTTTGAAATATAAACTCATCACTATGCATCATTAAATCATCAAGTATGGTTTCACTGAATATAAAACATCTTCAATCAAAGTTCAACATATCTCAATTTCAACTTTTAAATGAGTCTAACTCTTTACACCTATGTGTAAGGAGTTGACAAACTTATTTTTAATTTTTAATTTGTTTCAGTCAAAATTCAACCTATCTCAATTTTAACTTTTAAATGAGTCTAACTCTTTACACATAGTGCAAGGAGTTGACAACTTTTAAATAATATCTTTTAGTATTTAAAGATTTGATTTCATGACATGATCTTCTTTTACTTTTGGACGTAATTTGAATATGGATGTTAAAAAGAAATTATTCGATCATATTTTTTTCTTAACAATGACAAAAATTAGGAGATAAAATTATCAATATAGTTAGAAGCAAATTTGATATGATAATATTAAATGAGAAATAATTTGTTTAAAAGAAAATTTTAAATTTTAAAATTTTCTAAATACATGCCAAATGCATGATTTGCTACATTTCTTGAAATTTGTATAAGATAAAATTAAATTGCATGGGTAGCTCTTGATTTTTTTCTTGGATTTTGAAATTTATATCTATAAAATTTGCATCTATAAAATTGAGTATTTTTGTGATGTTTTTCACTTATCCACCTTAATTCTATCTTTTTGTTCACATAAACTGGAGAAAAGAAATCACTAGTATTTTAAGAGACTGATAAGTCTATTAATTTCATTTTGAATCTCTTGAAAGTGATTTTGATGATTTCAAAATTGAATGAGTTCTTTACCTATATCATGATTTTGATTCCTCGAAATTATAATTTAAAATTTTTTTATGAATCAAAATATCTTATTATATATTTTTATATTATTTAAAAGGAGATTTTATATATCAATCATGATTTTGATAACTTGAGATTTGTTGTGCATGAATCAAGATATTTTATTTGTTTCTCCTATAATTTGTCTCTTGATATTCATAATTTATCTTCATGAATTGTATATCTCATCACAATGTTAATTTTTCTTGATATATTTCATGTGATAATTTGAAAAATGATCTAATGGAAAAATTTTTGCACCATTGTAACCATCCATTCTTTTTGACAATGACAAAGAGGGAGCAAAACTTGCTAACTTACTCATCTCAAAAGAAAAGCAGGAAGTGCTATCTCAAGAGAAGCAATTTTTGCTCAACCTCACATTTTCAACAAAAAATATGCTAAGAGAAGTAACACTTGCTAACTTGTTAGCTTGCATGATGAAAAATTGTAGCTTGAACATTATAAATGAAGTAAAATTTGCTATCTTGCACTTCTCAAAAGAGAAAAAAGAACTCACTAGCTTGCATGTTCTAAAGTGATAAAAAATTCATTAAATTACTAAGCTTTCATATATCAAAAACTTGCTAATTGCATTTCTCCTTTTTGTTGATAACAAAGGGGGAGAAGATCTGATGATGTAAAATCATGTATGATGATAATGCATATTGATTTTGAAAATAGACATCATGATTTAGAATAATAATTATGATTTTATTATGATGATATGATGTGATTAAAATAGTTTCAACTTAGACTTTTGAGCTCATCTTAATATTCTTTTTAAAATTTATTAAGAGTTCTTGTTAATGATGCTTTCACAACTTATTCCTTGTTTCTCTCCTTATTAATCACAAAGGGGAAGAAAATTTTATAATGCATATTCTATTTTACTAAGATAGAGCAATGTTATCATGTGATTTAAAATTATTAGCTACATATTTCACATTTTTGTTGATGATAAAGGAGAAAAAATATATATTGATGATATATGATATTAATAATATATATTGATGACATATGATATTGATGATATACTTGGATATCTTGGATATAGATGTATAATTCTTTTTAAAATTTATGATTCGATGACTTGATGTAAATTAATATTGAAATTTGCTTGGAATATGATTTTTTTTATGATACTTGAATTCAAATGGGTGTGGTTCTCTTGAATTTAAGTTTTCTTTATTGAGACATGGATTTAGGGGGAGTTAGGATTAACTTTTATCATCAATTGATTGTCATTATCAAAACGGGGGAGATTGTTGAATCTCGAATTTTGATGATGAAATCAATTGATGAGTGTTTAATCTAATAAGATTGTTAGAGTTGATTGATGCAGGACTAACTATGATAGAGAGATCATTACAATCAAAGGTTTGGCTAGGGTCAAGTCCAAGCATTGGGCTGGGGTTCGAATGATATGGTTGGGAACTCGCTTAGAGTACGTCGGGAGCTCGACGAGGGTATCAGGAGCTTGCCAGGATGGTGCAAGGAAGTTCGCTAAAAGATTATCGGGAGTAGCCAAAAGGCTTATCGGGAGTTGGGAAGGTCTTGAAGTGGATTTATGGTCATATTGATTATAATGAATCAAGTTGTAGTTACCATCATATAGGTTTAACAATAACAGTGAAAAGGAGTCACAGATCAGACATGGTCCCAGAATCAACTTAGGCATCAGGCTAAGGTTTGGACGATGTGGTGGGAGCTCGTTGAGAGTTCGCTAAGACTTCACTGAAGGTATCAGGAAGATCACAATAAACATGCTAGAAGATCGCCAAAGGAAGACTGTGAGACTCGCTGCAGGGAATGCCGGAGGTTGCTAAATTGCAGGTAAGCTTAGTGGTCATGTTTGATTATAATCTTTAGGTCATAGGTTAAGATTAAGTCCTAAATGAGTATGATTTAGAAGGTATCCAAATCAATTTAAAGAGATAATCGGGTCCACTAAAGGGGAGTGATTGACCTCAGGTTGAGCTCAATTGGTTAACTAGAGAATTAGTCATCATGTGGTTCATGTCAGGATTGGAAAAGTGAAGGGAATCACTTTTTCGAGATTCCCAGCGGATAAACCACTAGTGAGCAATGGTTCAAATGGAGTTGCCCAGGTTTTCGGGCAACTGAACAGCCCAGGATGGGTAGGTAAACTGCTTGTACTAGGTTTTCGAGCGGTTGAACTGCTCAACACTAGTGGGTGAACCGCCCGTACCCAGATTTTCTATATATAAATTTTGGCTCCAAAATTCTAAAGCCATTTAGGGCTACAAATACCCCATGTTTTCTTACATTCCATACAACACTTTTGGGATAAAAATTCTGAGAAAAACTTGTGTGAAGTGTAAGAAAAAAAAAGGAGAATGGAGTGAGCTAAGAGTTGGAAAGTTCTTATCTCCCTTGTAAGATTGTAAGGGTTTGATCTTCACCTAAAGGAGATCAATAGTGGATGCCAGTGTGTCTCAAGGAGGAGGACTTGGGAAGTGGGCATAGGCTAAGGTTGAGGTCGAAGCACTATAAATTGTAAGTATTCTTTTCTTGTTTCATTTATTACTTACAATTGTCTGGTTCTTAATTGTGTTCAACAAAATATGAAATGATGCTTCTGATTTTATTTACTCCTTGAAAGTAAGGTTTCAAGTCAAGCACTTGAAACTTAACATTTTATTTTGAATCATTCACTTGCTTTACTTGAATGAAATGCTTCCGATTTTCCTATCTTGCTTCAAGCGAAAAGTTTTCGTTAAAAAGAGAATTTACATTTGAACTAATTTACCCCCCTCTCTTAGTGTCAATTGATCCTAACAAAATATACGGTCTCTCGGATAATAGATAGATGAAGGATTATAGATACCCAATAACTGAGGACATATAGGTCTAATAAATTAGATCTCCTGTATTGTTTGGGAACTATATTGTGATGGCCTAGTACGTCTATAGTTAATAAGTTGAGTGAATTATTATGAGATAACAATTATAAGTTAAAATGAGTTTTGACAGGTGAAACTCACGACCAGCTTAGTATTGAGCCTAGAGAGTCATATGTTACAGCGAGTAGAGGATTAAATATGAGTTATCAAATAAGCTCTTATTCTCATTAGATGAGACCCATCATTAATTGACACTTTACATGCAGCTCAATTAGAGTCCAATTGAGATTATTGTATAGAGATCCAATAATCAAAGAAGTGTGAGTAATTAGATAGATCCAATTAGAGGCACATTGCTAGACCTTGAAGGGTGCAGTGGAGACTATATTGGCGAAGGGTCGCAATCTAGCAAGTGCATTTGCAGGGGCAAAACAAGGCACAAGTTGTTCAGCAAGATGAAGTAGTCTAAAGGGGATGGTGGTCTCCGAAACTTCTAGTGGGAAGTATGTAAAAAAGAAAGTTGCTCCAACAAGACAGATATCCAGGAGGGATAAGTCCTAGTTCTCTAGAGGAAAAATCATGTGCGACGAGCTACACATATTGAGGAAGAGTTTCTCAAGGTAATATCTCCATAAAGCTCAATAGACCGAGCTAGTGACGAAGAGTTGTCACGTGATCTCAAATGATATAATGCATTGGTGCATACATTTCAAGATCAAGTGGGGGAGCAATCCAAGGCAACATCATATGAAGGCCCACTTAGAGTCGATGTGGAAATCAAATTCAATGGAGGGCTGACCTATGGAATGGTGGAGCGAGGTCCACTATCAACTCAATGCAAATCAAGGAGCAGAGTGACTTGGGTGGAACTCGGTGAAGTATCCAAGCCGCATGAAGGGAGTCGACATAGAAGATGGAACATAGAGCGTAGGCACGGAGCTTTCCTTGGACAGAGGTCAAGGGCATGAACTCTTATAGAGGCAAGAGTGGGATCATGTCATTCCATGGGTTCTTCATTCTCATGGGACAAACTTATCTTCAATAGTGCCAAAGATGAAGGGAGCGTCGAGGCATATGAAAGCTACCTCAGAGATTCATTTAACAGAGTAACTAAGGTGATTCAACTTGTAAAGGTAAAATTGGGATCAGGAGACCTTGGTACGGGGTAAGAGGATGCAGAGGCAGGTTCTCTTAAAGAATATGCCACAGTGTTGCCATTCAAGATGTTAGGAATAAGTGGTGCATAGCAGAGATTGTGCTAATAGGGATAGAGGCCCAAGATCTAGACAATGGTGCACCAATTTTATTGAAGTCAGGGGAACTTCATGAGCTACTAAGCGACGGATTGTCCTAGAGCTATGCTTCGTCCAGGTGTGACCCAAGAGTGGGTGGATAAAGGTGAATTGCCAAGGGAGCAAACTAAAAATCAGAGATGGCGGAGGCCCTATGATGTGTTAGTAGAGGCCATATGTGGAGAAGTCGTAGTCCAAGTTCATCACATGAGAATCTGTATGTAATGGAGATGTCATCAGGAGGCGACATGATACATCGGATCATGGTGAAACAGTTCATGGCAATGCAATGCATGCAATCATGTCCCGTGAGGGACAAGATCATGAGTTACTAGGAGCTCCACTTTGGTGTATGACACAACAAGAAGAAGGGCTATTGATTCAAGGAGTGAATGTCGTAGTACTATAGAGACGGGTCTTCGTTTGTGCATTGAAGCTTGCATTAGATGAAAGCCTTAGTCATCAACATATGGGGGTTGTATACCATTGAGGAAAAAGTCCAAGTGCAAGTACCAGTGAGTCCTATGGAGGGGGACGAGATCATGTGAATGATCAGAAGCTAATGGGAACTCCACTTCGGTGAACAATGCAATGACAAGAAGGGCTATGGATTCAAGGGGTGAATGCCATGGTACTATAGGGGCGGGTCTTCCGTGTGTGTGCATCGAAGCTTGCATCAGATAAAAGCCTTAGTCATCAGTATATGAGAGCTGTGTACCACGGAGGGAGAAGTCAGATTGCAAGTAGCATTGAGTCCCATGGAGGGGACTTGATTATACAAAAAGTATAATCAAAGCAGCTGGAGAGTTGGATTGCTTCAGTACTCACATTCGCTTTAGGGAGCCCAGCAAGTCAGAGGACAAAGTCGAGTAAGCGAACATTGCTACCAAGGAAGCTAAGGAGAACAGAATCGGGACGAGCCCTGCAACAAGATGGCGGATGCCATGCATGAGAGTTGTAGTTTGTATTTCCATCGACCAAGGAGAACTGCTTGGAAGACACAGTGGTGTTGAAGTAGGTAGTTGGAAGGGGTGAGGAAGCGATGACAAGTCTAGTAGGGCTCAGCTACCCAAAATAAAGCATTGGTTAGAAAGGAGGTGGACTCGGAGGAGCGCCACAATGTCGTAGAGGCAGATCTACCAATCGCGAAGGAAGGGATGAAGATGCAAGGTAACGAACAGTAGTGCTATGGGCTTGGCAGCACCATGGTATCATAGAGGTAGGACTTACGTAGAGTCATCGATCCGTTGCTCTCATGGAGGGAGAGCATTGATCATAAAAGGGGCTGAGGAGGTGGAGAATACAAAGGAAAAGTCCAAGTACCAAGATAGGGCAGAGGCCAAGAAACTTCATAAGATCGATGTTGATGAGCTTCTTATCAAGATAGCTGAAAGCGAGGGACTTCTAGTTGATGTAGGAGTGCTCGACTAAGGAACGAAGTAGGCAGTACGTGGTATTGTACCTTTTCTACTCAGAGGAGTAGGCGACAAAGGTGATGGAGAAGATGGTACAATCCTAAAGGCGACCAGATCTATCAAAGACTTACTCTAAGTTGGGAGACTCTAAGTTATGGTAAACTTTTTGCTCTTTTCGGGTAAAACTTCTTGTATTCTAAAAGTTCAATGATAGTGGAAAGGTGAATCACAATAGCTAACTCAATGCAAGGAGTGCAAACACTTCAAGTGCTTCAGAAGTGTGAGCAAAGAGGGGGCGAATGTTAGTAACCAGCTCAATGCATAAAGTATAAACTCAAGGAGGCAGGCAAAATCGAGTAACCTTTGCCTTCTTAACTCAAGAGAATGGGCGAAACTGAGTACCCTAATTCTCTTAACTTGAGGAGGTGAGCGAAGCCAAGTAACCTTGCCTTCTCAACTACAAAGAGAATGGGTAAAGTCAAGTATCCCAGTTCTCTTTCTTATCTAGCAGAGGAGCTCTGCATAAGTTTAGTGACCCTCCAAAGAAAGCTTATGGACGAGAATAGTTATCAAATCCTCACCATTGGTGATCAGTATTACTGAGAGTAGATTGTCCACTTCATTTTCCAATTGACTAATTGAAAGAGGGAGTGATGCGAACATACTTGGAAGTGACAACAAAACATGGAAGAAGGATCAATGGGTAACCATTATGGAGGGAGGACCTCAAAAACCTTAAAGTCTGTGAGGCGATACTCGTCAAAGTTCCAACAAGCATCCACCCAGTTCAAGCAATATGAGTATACTGTGATACTAATGCATAATAAAGTAGGTCTTTTCCTTCATCAGAAGGATCCGTGAGAACCAACAAGGATCAGCACAACTCAGCCAACCCCATGCCAGATTCAGTCATTGGTGAGTTAAAGCAGTATGGCGGATCAGAGTTCGACTACTTAACAACAACGATGGAGAGCGGCTGTGAGCCAAAGGGGCATGTTGCAGCTAAAATAAAAAATTAAAGATTCAGCATAATGCGAGGAGATGCAGTGTCTACAATGGCTTTGACGAGGAGTTGAAGGAATAAGTGGAGGAGAATGTCACGGACAATAATGTAAACAAGGTGTTCAATAAAATACTCGTATTTATCCATGTCTTTCGGTTTGTGTATATACCTTGTACAGCAAGTAGCAAGCTTGCAGTAGGCTTAGTAGCCCGAGTTTGATTGACTTTATGGCCAATTTTGGCTTGTAAATATAAGTATGTATTGTAAGCACTTGTGGGGACTTCAGTTTGTAATGAACCATTATCCTTTATGTGCAAGCTCTCTGAGTTTGTAATTAAGAGAAGATAGGAGGATTTTCCTCAACTAACCTACGTGATTTCCTCATTCAGTTGGGGAAATTGATAGAAGATATTTCCTCATTTAGTTGGAGAAATTGATAGAAGATAGGATTAAGTTAGGATTTAGCTATGTAGATATGATTTCCCCAACTGAATGAGGAAATTATTTAGGTTAGTTGAGGAAAATCCTCCTATCTTCACATGTATAAATTAACGATGGATCAATGAATCAATTGGGTATTTTTTATTACTTTTTCCTATTTTCAACATGGTATCAGAGCCCCACTCTGTATAAGAAAAATCTTTGTCCACTATCTAACAATAGTATATATCTCTTTTTACTATCAAACGACAGCTTTTCATCAATGTCAAAACCACTGTCACATTAGCTCCAACGAGTAGTGACACTTTCCCCACCCTATCTGCAGTAGATGACGGCTTCTACACCCACTCGTCGGCATTGTCCCTCCTGCAGCCTTTGTTCTCTCTGCCAAGAGCACCTGTAAGGGCCACTGCCCATCATTTCTCGGTGCTTTATAGAGAGGGCACAACAAGTTTCTTCTCGCTGTCAAACGGCAGTAAATCCCCCACCCCGTCGATTACCTTTTTGCGAAGCTTCAACTATCGGTTGACTCCTCTTCTGCAAAGCCGTGATCTCTGTTTCCAAAAAAAAAAAAATAGAGCATTGCTATCGCACCCATCACCAGCGCCATTTTCATTCGAGGATCTAAAGATTTGGGTCCCGCTCTATAATTGACATCCACATCGTTGGTCTGGCAGCCCTCTCACTCAACCTCGCCGGCACTTGCCGCTGCCATCGCTGGCATCGATGACACTATCAGCCTCATTGTTGCCTAACCATTGGCTCGCCATTCACTCGCTGCTGCTGCCGTCATAGCAATAACTCAGTCGCTTCTCCTCTTCGGTGTAAATCCCTCTCTGCATCGTCTCTACACCTCCAAAGAAGGGACTAAAACATTATGGTCCTGAAGTCAGGGAAGAAAAGGAAGCACACCTTCACTACAATGGCTTCCTCATCTTCTCCTTTGGCAGTTACTCTACTCGCTGCTGACCCCCCTACTCCAATAATTGCAGCCACAACCGCAACCCTCGCCGGCCACAATTGCTACCCTCTCTTTAGATCTATTTCTTCTTGCTGTCAAATGGCAGTCTCTCATCGATATCGAAGCTGGAGACTTCTAGTGTGTCGGCTTTCTCTTCCTCCATTGGACCCCGTTGACTTTCTCAATTCCTCTACCGAGATATTTTTCTGCACGAGGCCATCTTCCTTGTGCACCACCACTGTCACATCAGCTCCAACAAGCAGCGACACCTTCCCTACCCCATCAGCAGCAAGTTCTTTCTCACTATCAAATGATAATAAATCTACGACCGCAGTGCTTCTCTCGCTGCCCTTCAGATCTACTGATTGCCCTAGTCGTAGCAGCATCTCCTCCGCCGAAGTCAACTGACGTCAGACCTTCACTGTGGTTGACAATACAACGGTCTCCTTGACATCGGGTCAAGATCTGCATCCTTCATAGGAGCTTGATCTTACGGGGGCATGATAGTCCGATGTAATCGAATTATCGAATTTGGCTCTAGCAGAATCATCTGCTCCTTTCTTCAGATTCATTAGTATCGGTTCAAGATCAGCATCCTTACTTCAAGATCGATATCCTTACAGGAGTTCGATCTTGCGGGGGCATGATAGAAGATAGGATTAAGTTAGGATTTAGCTATGTAGATATGTTTTCCCCAACTAAATGAGGAAATCACGTAGGTTTGTTGAGGAAAATCCACCTATCTTCACCTGTATAAATTGACGATGGATTAATGAATCAATTGGGCATTTTTCATTACTTCTTCCTATTTCCAACAGTAATGTCCATGGGTATAATTTGTATTTGATTTTATAAAGTGTTTGCTTGAGCAGTTGCTTGTGGATCCTATGGGAATTGCTTCTTTTAGCCCATTTTCTCTTTTGTAAGTCTAAGGGACTCTAGAAGATCTCGGGGAGGGCTGACCTTTGCGGACAGACACACATGGGTGCCGCATGGCTTAGGCAAAATCAGCTAAGCCCGTGACATATGGTGATTATGTGAGCCTTCATTTTTCTCATTTATTGTCAGGCTTACGTGCTTGTGATTATATTATAGTTATATGAAGAGGTATGACAGGAGCGTGGAAATGCCAGTGGAACCCATAATGATGAAACAAGTAATCGTGACATATGGTGATGCTCTAAAGAGCCGACGGATCCGATGATGCTGAGATGGATGATTATAAGGCATGTAGATCTACTAGTGCACACATAGATCCTATTCTGAGTATGGTATGCATATGTGATATATGATTATACTCCTATTGTATATATATATATTTGCAAGAGATGTAGATATAAAAATATGTATGTGTGTGACATGACATATTAGGAGACCGAAACAAAACCCCCTCCTAGGATAATATTAAGTTAGTAAACATGCGTCAATTGATTGAGCCATGTAGCCTTCTATCGTTATAGAAGGAAATTGAATCCCGATATAGGTTGAGTGTCGGGAAACCAAGTGGGAGCATCACATGCGCCGCGAAAGATCAAAACAAAATAGGTTTTCCACATAAATCAAATCGTC
Organism: Ensete glaucum; assembly: GCA_021527575.1. NCBI lineage: Eukaryota > Viridiplantae > Streptophyta > Magnoliopsida > Zingiberales > Musaceae > Ensete > Ensete glaucum. Next base: position 30,281,138 of record CM038557.1, read on the forward strand.
GTGCAAAAGATTAGGTCACGAGAAAGTTGCAAAACCAAAAAACCACATCGTGTAAGAGATTATTTAACTAGGGAGATCATAGATCCCTATTTTTTCAAATCTAGATGGAGAGGATAAAGGAGGTCAAGTGTCCTCATCTCTAGCAGTATCTACACGATGGATCACTATAGTGATACTCCTCCAATCACAATCTCAGATCTCGCAACTCTTGTGCAGAGAGAGCGAGAAGAATAGGAGGGGGCGGCCAAAGATACTTCATTGTATCTATGTATCTCCCCTCCTATTTATAGAGAGCCATCAAAAACCCTAGAGGTCCTGCCTTAGTGGGTATTGGATCTCCATCCAATTATTCATTAACCTTATATTATTGGATCTATATCCAATAATTCCCTTTAGCCTATAATTGGGTCTCATATAAGGAGCCCATAAGTGCAGGGTCTTATCTAATGAGAATAAGGGCTAATTGGATCTCTGTCCAATCCTCTATTTGCTGAAGCGTCTACCATATGTTTGTGACCATCTAGGCCCGATACTAAGCTGGCCATGAGTTGCTCCAATTAGAACTCTTTTTGATATAGTGAATTATTATCCCCATAATAATTCACTCGATTTATCGACTATGGACGTACTAGGATACTACGCCATAGTCCCCAAATGGTACAGAGGGATCAAATCCATCAAACCTATCTATCTATAGTTATCGTATATCTATATTCCATTATCCAACTAATATCTTATAGACCATATATTGGACATGATATTGTCAGGTCATATATGGAATTCATATGAGTCTGATATAATTGGATTCTCAATCCGAATGACCTTGGCCAAGGATTTGTCTGAGTAAGCATACATGGGATATTCCTCTCGTGATACCGAGAGTGGATGATCCTTTGTTGACACTCAATTACCTTCGTAAGGTTAGCTACCAATCCCAATAATCGTCTGAACTTAATGTGAAACTTTCCAAACTTATAAATCTAGCATCAAAGAAAGGAGTACTCATACAAGGCATCATTGGTGTCTCAAGTCTAAGGACTAGACATACAACTAGGACTATGGAATCGATGTCTGACATTATATATTATTAGCCATTCAATATTCCATAAGCGGATCAATCAGTGAACTCATTCTCTAATGAGCACCTATACTATATCCATAGTGTCTCCACATAAATGGTTGTGAGACCAATCACCTCCATCATATGGATGGGTATATAGTACACCTGTTTGTTAAGTTATCTCGATGTCCCCCTCGAGTAACCTATGACCATGATTATTTAGGATCTGTATTTGAAGGCTAATCCCCATCAGACCTATGTGACGCCCAAATACAATATGAGCTAATGACTTTGTTAGTAGATCTATAATATTACCTTCAGATGAAACTCTTTCCATTGCTATATCTTTACGGGCTATGATCTCTCTAATTAAGTGGAACCTCCTTAGAATGTGCTTAGACTTCTGATGAGACATAGGTTCCTAACAATTATCAAGCAGTCCAGTCATGAGCAAGGTAGGATAGCTTCTTAAACCTAGTTTGGTACTCTTGAATCGTAGAGGGTTGTTAGATCTTTGCGAGTTGGCCGTCGATATTTTCATATTCTATTGGTCCGAAGCGATTCAGTAGTGTATTCTTAAATTGATTCCATGTCAGGGCCCCATGATTATATTCTAGCCAATTATACCATTGAATTGCATATCCTTCAAGGTGGATTACAATGATGTCTACTATAGAATCATTTGTGGTTTGGTAGTTGCGAAAATAACGTTCGACACGCGAAATCCACCTCACCGGGTCTCCTTCTTCCCATCGAGGAAAGTCCACCCTCATACATGGTTGTAACATATTCGAGGGCTATCCCTCCTTCTAGGTAGGCCTCTCTAAACACTCTCCTTACTAAAATTTAGTTGGGCTTGGTGGTTGTCCAATTTTGAATTTTGTGAACAAAGCGCATAGTTTGTTCTCCAAGTGTGATTCAAGCTGAGATTCCAATGCTTTAAATTTGGCATCAATTGAATCTTGAGAAGCCATGATGTATGCCTATAGATTAGAGATATCCTTGTCTATTTTTTTTGTTGATGGGTTAATAGTATGGGGTGGTGGAAGATTCGGACAATAGGTTGGTGACAGAAGGGTTCTTTTGCAATGGCTTACTGTTTTGGGCTACGATTTTGGGTGCTATTAAGGTTATGAAAATAAGTTATGACAGTTGTGCCTTAAGGCTAGAGGGATGCCCTAAAGATGTCTTGGATGATGGCAGCAAGATGGTTACTAGGTTAAAGAGAAGAAGAAAGACAAAAGTGCAGTAGTAGATTTTTCATCAAAAAAATTCCATCAGTAAAGACATAATTTTTCTCAATAATTCATAACAAAAATTTAAGTAAAACTCAAGAGGAATCTACTAGTAAGGGAGAGATAATACAATAAAAAATTTCATAGAAGGAAATGACAGCAAACGGTCTGGTAAAATCAAAGATCACGAGAAGGTACTATAGTAAAATCAAAGGTTTGGAAGTAAAAGATCACAGGTTTATATTGAGAATTTTTCAACGAAACTAAAAGAAAATCCTCTGTTAGGAAGTGTAAAACTATCATAAAAATTTTATAGAGATTTGGTTAGTAAAAACATAGCAGCAAGATCAATTAGACAAGGTTATGAGGCTGAAATTCTACAGCATAACTTTTATCATAAAGATGAAAACTTTACGATGAAAAGTTTATACAGCAAATATGAATGAATTTTTTTAGATTTTTTAAATATAGATAACTAAATTACAGCAGCAGTAAGGTAGTAAACTAGAACTTATTACAATTCACGAGGAGATCAAAGGATGATCCGTAGTAGTAGAGATGACGGTGGAATTTGGGGACGATCTTCAAGCGATTATTAGAATTTCTTTGGATGGCTATAGGGGGCTGATGGATAGCTATGGAAGGGCAGCAAAATACTAAGAACACTACTCTGATACCAAGTGTTAGAACCCTTGGGGATTCTAAGCTTGGGGTGATCTCTATAGGGCATCGGCCTCCTTGGAACTCTATAGGGGTTTCTCCCTCCAAGTTGCTGCTCAAAGGCTATAGAAAATATTCATCTATTCGTTAAGAAAATTAGATGATTACAAAGTGATTTATAGGCCTTCTAAACCTTAGCTCCTAATAGGACTCCTACTCCAAGACTCCTACTCCTAACAACTCCTAATGCAACTCCTAATACTTCTCTAAGAAGCAACCTCCAACTAATCCATCTAGGGATGGTCGGTTGCTTATTGATTCCTAATCCTACTATAACTTAACCTCACCTTAACCAACCCCTTGTTAACTAGGATAAGGGGTAGCTGACTAGGGTTACATGTGCCTCTAAATATCTTTCCTCAATAATATCCTAACCTAGTCGGCCTCTTTATCTCTTTAATAGGGGTCGACTAGATACGATTTACATATATGCATCTTCAATGAAACTAAATTAGGACTCCCCTAGCTAGAGTCCTAATAGACCCGCCCTTTTTAAATCAACCTTGTCCTCAAGGCTGACGCTCCATGAATTCTGAGAATTTGATCTTCAATTCATCATAGTTCTCCCAAGTAGCATCTTTTGTTGGTAGGTTCATCCATTATATTAATACCTTAGTAGTGGGTCGTCGTCATCGAGTCACGATTCGTCAATCAATAATGGCACTCGGTTGAGACTGGAGCTCTCTTTGGGCAGTCAAATCTTATAGGTTTCTTTGGGCAATCTCGTCTTGTCCCAAATTAAGCTTCAAGTATAACACACGGATGACTGAGTGGATTCGGGAGTTGGCAGGTAAGTCTAATATATATGCTACTATCCTTATGCGCTCCAAAATCTGGTAGGGTCCATATAACTAAGGTGAAAGCTTCATAGATGCTCAGGTTTGGATCGATGTTTGCTTGTATGTCTGGAGCTCTGGAAAAACCCAATCTCACACTGAAAATTCTATTTCGCCTTTGTGTTGATCGTATTGTTGTTTTATCCTTGCTTGAGCTACAATGAGATTATCTTTTAGTAACCTCAGCATTTTGTCTCTATCTTGCATTTTTTTGTCTATTTGTTCTACTTTAGAGGTGCTCAATATATATTTTGGGATTATAGGGGAGGTCGACCATACATAGCCTCATAGGGAGTACATTTTGTGGATGAATGATAAGTTGTATTATACCACCACTCGAACCAGGGAAGCCACTTTGTCCACTTTTTTGGTCGGTCACTAGTGAAGCATCTGAGGTATGTTTCCAAGCACTAGTTCACCACTTCAGTTTGGCCATCAGTTTGCGGGTGATATGCTGTACTCATCTTCGATTTGGTACCTTGCATATGAAATAATTTTGTCTAAAATTTACTTGTGAAGATCCTATATCGATCACTTCCAATAGATCTTGGTATCCCATATAATTATACAATATTCTCTAGAAAGATTCAAGCAATGCTAGAGGCAGTGTAGGGGTTGCATACAGCATAAAAGTGAGCATACTTTGTAAGGCGATCAACCATAACAAGAATTATACCTTTTTCTTGTGATGAGGGTAGCTCTTCGATAAATTCCATTGATATATCAATCTATATTGAGTCTGGGATGGTCAGAGGTTGCAGCTTTCTGAGGCTTGCCACTGTTTTGCCTTTATGTCATTGACATACATCACATTGTGCTACAAATTCAACAATAATATTTTTTTATCCCTACCTAATAAAAATTTTGCTTAATTCTCTTATAGGTTCTAAGGAACCTAGAGTGCCCAATTGTGAGTGTGGAATGCATCTCTTGAAGGATGATCTTTATGCAAGTAGAATTCGACACAAGCACAATGCATCCCTTATAGTGCAAGTCTTTTGAGTCCTAACTGTAATGAGCCATAGAGCTTGGTTCTTCCTCTAATTTTTTTATGATTTTATTGGTCTCTAGATTATCTTGTCATTCTCTCCTAACATTTTCAAGGAAGTCATTGGTCAGAAGGGAAATAACCAAAAATTCAGCTTGCTCGAGTAGTTGCGAAAGCACATCTACAATAACATTCACTTTCCCCATTTTGTAAGTTATTTCATAATCATATCTAAAAATCTTTGTTACCCATTTTTGCTGCTCGAGGGAAGATATCTTCTACTCCAAGAAATATTTTAGGCTCTTATGCTCGATCTTGATTTGAAAGTGTCACCCGATCAAGTATGTTCTCCATTTTGCCACTACATGCACAATTGTGAGTATCTCCTTATCGTAAATAGTCATCTTGAGATGAGGAGATAATGCCTTACTAATACAAGCTAGGGGGTGGCCATCTTGCATTAGTACATCACCAATTTCGACTTTGGAGGCATCAGATTTAATAACAAAGTCTTGTCGAAGTCAGGTAGCGCCAGTATGGGCGTTGTTGCCATTGCGGCTTTAAGTTCATTGAAGGTAGTTGAGGCTTTGTTTGACTATTGGAAAGCTTCTTTTTTCAACAAGTGAGGGGTTCATTAATCTTTCCATAGTCTTTCACGAATTTATGGTAGTAGCCCGTTAAACTAACAAAGCCACGCAATAATTTTATGTTCCTCGGGGTCGGCCACTTCTGCATTGCTTCAATTTTGGAAGGGTCCACCACCACACCTTCTAATATGATATGCCCAAGATATTCCACCTTTTGTTGAAGAAAGCTGCACTTCGATTTTTTGACAAAAAAAAATATGCTCTCGAAGAATTGTCAAAACAAGTTATAAGTGCTGAAAATGACTTTTAAGAGAAGGGCTATAAATAAGGATGTCATCAAAGAAAACCAACACAAACTTACAAAGATAACTCTGAAAAATATTATTTATAAGGCTTTGAAAGATGAAGGGAGCATTGATGAGACCGAAGGGCATTACTAGGAATTCGTAGTGGCCGTTATGCATCTGAAAGGTGGTCTTCGGTATGTCTTCTTCATAAACATGTATTTAATGATATCCAGATCGAAGGTTTAGCTTTGTAAATATTCATGCTCTCTTTAATTCATCAAGCAATTCATCTGCTACTGGAATAGGGTACTTGTCCTTGACAGTTATGTCATTGAGAGCTTGATAATCAATGCATATTCTCTATATTTCGTCCTTCTTTCTTATGAGGAGCATCAGTGAAGAGAAGGGGCTGCAACTTGGCCAAATAACTCCTATTTCGAGCATCTCCCATATAATCCTTTCTATTTCATCCTTCTGGAGATGAGGATACTAATATAGCCAAGTGTTTGCTAGAGATTTGCTTGAAAGAATCAGTATATGATAATCATGCCGACGGTTGGGAGGTAGGCTGCACGGTTCATCAAATACATCTGAAAATTCAGCAAGCAAGGGAAGTAGGTTGGGTCTCCAAATTTAGTTGGCTCCCTCTTGGATTGCTGCTCAAGTTGTATCAAGGAGCCACTACATGTTTTGTGCAAAACTTTCTCCATTCGTCGTGTGCAAATCATTGATACATCGCTCCCCCATTTTGTCATGGACAATAATATAAATAAGGTATTCGATGAAATGCTCATATTTGTCCATGTCCTTTGGTTTGTGTATATACCTAGTACAACAAGTAGCGGGCTTGCAGTAGGTTTGGCAACCCTAGTTTGGTTTACTTTGTGGCCGATTTTGGCTTGTAAATACGAGTGTGTCTTATAAGCACTTGTGGGGACTTTGATCAGTAATGGACCATTATCCTTTTTGTGCAACCTTTCTAAGTTGTAATGTCAATAGGTGTAATTTATATTGGCTTTCTAATGTGTTTGCTGAAGCAGTTGCTTGTGGATCCCATTGGAATTATTTCTTCTAGTCTGTTTTCTCTTTTGTAAGTCTAAGGAAAGGAACCTTAGGAGATCTCGAGGAAAGCTAACCTTTGCGGACGGACACGCATAGGTGCCACACGGCTTAGGCAAAATCAGCTAAGCCCATGACATTATGGTATCAAAGCATGACAAGCACACGTAGAAACACTCGCCATATAAATGTGAGGGACCAAGCTGGGCTGTGTGGAGGATAGCCATCATGCTTAACTATTTAGGGGAAACGGACATTGAGATATAGGGAACAAATGAGTCACTCAAAGGAGCGGGCATCCAAGTTTGGCATTCAAAAGAATGGTCAACCCTTTACACGAGAGGCACCACGAGGACAAGAAAGCGAAGAAGAATATATAGCGCACAAAGATTAGGATGGCTGAGTTGGAGCTATAACTCGACGTTGGTAACCAAATTTGATAGTGCTTAAGATAAGTGAGATGCTTAGTGAAAGATGAGACCGTGCAAAGTGGGAGGTATTACGTAATAACCGAAAGAGTTGTGCAAAGCTCACAGAGGTGAGGGAAATTGCTAACTCAAAGGATTCGGTACTCATGCAAGGGCTTGTACACGGACAACGGAGTGTTCATGGCCATCCTATGGAGCGATCGGAACTCAGTGCCATGGAGCATCAGAACTTTCACTTCGACATGAAAAGGATATGTCCGTAGGCGACTGAAATATGCAATAAGTTCAGCACATTGCTAGACCCTAAAGGGTGCAGTGGGGACTGCATTGGTGAAGGGTCCAAATCTAGCAAGTACATTTACAAAGGCAGAATAAGGCACAAGTTGTTCAGCAAGATGAAGTTGTCCAAAGGGGATGGTGGTCTCCGAAACTTCCAGTAGGAAGTATATAAAGAGAAAAGTTGCTTCAGTAAGACAGATATCCAAGAGGGATAAGTCCTAGTGCTCTAGAGGGAGAATCATGTGCAACAGACCATACAGATTGAGGAAGAGTTTTTCAAGATAATATCTCCATAAAGCTCAATGGACCAAGCGAGTTACAAGAAGTCATCGCATGATCTCGAATGAGGTAATGCATTAGTGGATGCATTTCGAGATCAAGTGGGGGAGCAATCCAAGGCAACATCATATGAATACACACTTAGAGTCGATATGAAAATCGAACTCAACGGAGGGCTGACCCGTGGAATGGTGGATGCGAGGGCCACTATCAACTCAATGCAAATCGAGGAGCAGAGCGACTTGGGTGGAACTTGGTGAAGTATCCAAGCCACATGAAGGGAGTGGACATAGGAGATAGAACGTGGAGCAGAAGTGCAGAGCTTTCCTTGGACAAAGGTCAAGGGAATGAACTCTTGTAGAGGTAAGAGTGGGATAATATCGTTCTATGGGTTCTTTATTCGGATGGGGTGGATTTATCTTATATGGTACCAAAGATAAAGGGAGCTTCGAGGCACATGTAAGTTACCTCAAAGATATATTTGACGGAGTAACTAAGGTGATTCAACTTAAGGAGGCAAAGTTGAGATCAGGAGACCTTAGCATTGGGCAAGAGGACATAGAGGTGTGTACTATTGAAGAATATATCATAGTGTTACCATTCGAGTTGTCAAGAACAAGTGGTGCATAGTAAAGATTGTGCTAGTAGGGGATAGAGGCCCAAGATCTAAATAATGGTGCACCAATTCTAGCCAAGTCAGGGGGACTTCATGAGCTACTAGGTGATAGACTGTCCTAAAGCTATGCTTCATCCGGGTGTGACCCAAGAGTGGGTGGGTGAAGGTGAATTGCCAAGAGAGTGAACAAAAAATTGGAGATGTGAAGGCCCTACGAGGTGTTGGCAGAGGCCACACATGGAGAAGTCATAGTCCGAGTTCATCACATGAGAATCTATATGCAATGGAGATGTCTCCAAGAGGCGACATGGTGTGACAGATCGTGGTGGAATAGTTCGTGGCAATACAACACGTGGTCGTGTCTCGTGAGGGATAGGATCATGCAGAGTTATGATCAGGAGCTACTGGGAGCTCCACTTTGGTGTACGACACAATAAGAAGAAGGGCTATGGATTCAAGGGGTGAATGTCGTGGTACCACAAAGGCGGGTCTTCGTGTATGCATCGAAGCTTGCATTGGATGAAAGCCTTAGTCATCAGCATATGGGGGCTGTATACCATCAAGGAAGAAATCCATGTGCAAGTACTAGTGAGTCCCATGGAGGGGGATGTGATAATGTGAATGATCAGGAGCTGCTGGGAGCTCCACTTTGGTGAACAATGCAATAGTAAGAAGGGCTGTGGATTCAAGGGGTGAATGCCATGGTACCATAGAGGCGGGTCTTTCATTTGTGCGCATCGAAGCTTGCATCAGATGAAAGCCTTGGTCATCAATATATGGGGGTTGTGTACCACTAAGAGAGAAGTTAGATTGCAAGTACCAGTAAGTCCCATGGAGGGGATTTAATTATACAAAGGTTTGATCGGAGCGGCTAGAGAGTTAGACTACTTCAATGCTCACATTCGCTTAAGAGAGTTAGGCAAATCAGAGGACAAGGCTGAGTAAGCGAATATTGCTACCAAGGAAGCTAAGGAGAACAGAATCTGCGCGAGCCCTGCAACAAGATGGCGGAGGCCATGCATGAGAGTCATAGTCTATCTTTCCATTGACCAAAGAGAACTGCTAGAAGGACACAGTAGTGTTAAAGCAAGTGGTCGAAAGGGGCGTGGAAGCAATGATGAGTCCAATGGGGCTCAGCTACCCAAAAGTGAAGCATCGGTTAAAAAGGGGGTGGACTCGAACGAGCACCACAGTGCTGTAGAGGCGGATATATCAATCATGAAGGAAGGGATGCAAATGCAAGGCAACAGGTATTAGGGCCACGGGCTTGGCAGTACCATGGTATACGGAGGCAGGACTTCTGTGGAGTCATCGATCCCTTGCTCTCATGGAGGGAGAGCATTGGTCATAAAAGGGGCCGAGGAGGTAGAGAATGCAAAGACAAACTCCAAGTACCAAGACAGGGTGGAAGGGCAAGGGCCAAGGAACTTCATAAGACCAATGTCAATCAGCTTCTTCTCATCAAGATAGCCAAAAGCGAGGGATTTCAGGTTGATGCGGGAGTGCTCGACCAAGGAACGAGGTAGGCAGTACATGGTACTATACCTTTTCTACTCAGAGAAGTAGGTGGCAAGGTGATGATGAAGGCGGTACAATCCTAGAGGTGACCAGAACTATCAAAGACTTACTCCAAGTTGGGGACACCAAGTTGAGGTAAACGTTTTACTCTTTTCGAGCAAAACTTCTTACATTCCAGAAGTTCAATGGCAGTGGGAAGGTGAATCACAGTAGTTAACTCAACACAAGTAGTTCAAATACTTCTAGTGCTTCAGAAGCATGAGCAAAGAGCGGGTGAATGTTAGTAACCATCTCAATGCATGAAGTACAAACTTGAGAAGATATGCGAAATTGAGTAACCTTTGTCTTCTCAACTCAAGAGAATGGGCGAAACTTAGTATCCCAATTCTCTTAACAAGAGGAGGTGAGCGAAGCCAAGTAACCTTACCTTCTCAACTACTAAGAGAATGAGCGAAGTTAAGTCTCTCAATTCTCTTACTTATCCAGCAGAGGAGCTCTGCATAGGTTCAATAACCCTTCAAAGAAAGCTTGTGGAAGACAATAGTTATTAAATCCTCACTATTGGTGATTAGTACTACTGAGAATAGATTGTCTGCTTCATTTCCCAATTGAATGCTAATTGAATGTGGGAATGATGTGAACCTTCTTGGAAGTGACAACTAAAAGTGGAAGAAGGTTCAATGGGCAAACATTAAAAAAACTTCAAAGTCTACGAGGCGATGCTCGTTAAAAGCATCCATCCAGTTCAAGCAATATGAGTATACTATGATACTAGCGCATAATAAGGTAGGTCTTCTCCTTCATCATATGGATCTACAAGAGTCAACAAAGATTAGCACAACTCAGCCAACGCCACACCAGATTTAGTGATTGGTGAGTTGAAGCAGCATGGCAGATCAGAGATCGACTACTCAACAACGGTGGAGAGCGGTTGGGAGCCAAATGGGCATATTGTAGCCAAAGCAGAAGATTAAAGATTCAGCAAAATGTGAGGAGATGTAGCGTCTATAGTGGCTTCGACGAGGATGTCGAAGGAATAAGTAGGGGAGAATGTCATGGATAACAATATAAATAAGGTGTTTTATGAAATGTTCATGTTTGTCCGTGTCCTTTGGTTTATGTATATACCTTGTACAGCAAGTAGTAGGTTTGCAGTAGGCTTAGTAGCCCTAGTTTGGTTTGCTTTGTGGTCGATTTTGGCTTGTAAATATGAGTGTGTCTTGTAAGCACTTGTAATGTTCATGGATGTAATTTGTATTGGCTTTCTAATGTGTTTGCTTGAGTAGTTGCTTATGGATCCCGTTGGAATTGCTTCTTCTAGCCCGTTTTCTCTTTTGTAAGTCTAAGGGATCTTAGGGGATCTCGGGGAAGGCTGACCTTTGTAGACGAACATGCATAGGTGCTGCGTGGCTTAGGTAAAATCAGCTAAGCCCATGACAATGTGGTATTAAAGTGAGACAAGCACACACAAAAATACTCGCCATACAAACGTGGGGGACCTAGTTGGGTTACATGGAGGACAACCAACGCGCGCAACCATTTAGGGGAAACAGACATTGAGATATAGGGAAAGGAGTCACTCAGAGGAGCGGGCATCTAGGTTTGACATTCAGAGGAATGGCCAACCCTTTGCACGAGAGGCACTACGAGGACAAGTAAGTGAAGAAGAATGTGTAGCGTACAAAGATTGGGATGGTTGAGTTGGAGTTATAGCTCGATGTTGGCAACCAAACTTGATGATGCTCAAGGCAAGCAGGCAAGCAGGATGTTTGGTGAAAGATGAAGCCGTGGAAAGTGGGAGGTGTTGCGTAATGACCGAAAGAGTTATGCAAAGCTCACAGAGGTGAGAGAAATTGCTAACTCGAAGGATTCGGTACTCATACAAGGGCTTGTACACGGACGACGGAGTGTTCATGGCCATCCTAAGGAGCGATCAGAACTCAATGCCATGGAGCATCAGAACTTTCTCTTCGACATAGAAAGGATACGTCCATAGGTGACTGAAATGTGCAACAAGTTCAGCCCGTTGCTAGACCCTAAAGGGTGCAGTGGGGACTGTATTGACGAAGGGTCGGAATCTAGCAAGTGCATTTGCAGGGGCAGAATAAGGCACAAGTTGTTCGGCAAGACGGAGTAGTCCCAAGGGGATGGTGGTCTCCGAAACTTCCAGTGGGAAGTATGTAAAGAGAAAAGTTGCTCCAACAAGATAGATATCCAGGAGGGATAAGTCCTAGTGCTCTAGAGAGAGAATCATATGCAACGGACCGCATATATTAAGGAAGAGTTTCTAAAGATAATAGCTCCATAAAGCTCAATGGACCGAGCGAGTGACAAGGAGTTATCGCATGATTTTGAATAAGATAATGCATTGGTGGATGCATTTTGAGATCAAGTGGGGGAGTAATCCAAGGTAACATTATATGAATACACACTTAGAGTCGATGTGGAAATCAAACTCAATGGAGGGTTGACCCGTGGAATGATGGACGTGAAGGCCACTATCAACTCAATGCAAATCGAGGAGTGGAGCGACTTGGGTGGAACTTGGTGAAGTATCTAAGCCACATGAGGGGAGTCGACATAGGAGATGGAACATGGAAAGGAAGTGTAGAGCTTTTCTTGGACAGAGGTTAAGGGTATGAACTCTTGTAGAGGCAAGAGTGGGATAATGTTGTTTAATGGATTCTTTATTCTAATGGGACAGATTTATCTTGCATGGTACCGAAGATAAAGGGAGCTTCGAGACATATGCAAGTTACCTTCGAGATGCATTTGACGGAGTAACTAAGGTGATTCAACTTACGGAGGTAAAGTTGGGATCAAGTGAACTTAGCACGGGGCAAGAGGACACAGAGGCAGGTACTCTTGAAGAATATGTCACAATATTACCATTCGAGTTGTCAGAAACAAGTGGTAAATAGCAGAGATTGTGCTAGTAGGGGATAAAGGCCCAGGATCCAAACAATGGTACACCAATTCTAGCGAAGTCATGGGGACTTTATAAGTTACTAGGCGATAGACTGTCCTAGAGCTATGTTTCATCCGGGTATGACCTAAGAGTGGGGCTGTATACCACTGAGGAAGAAATCCAAGTACAAGTACTAGTGAGTCCCATGGAGGGGGACGTAATAATGTGAATAATTAGGTGCTGTTGGGAGCTCCATTTCGGTGAACAATGCAACGACAAGAAGGGCTGTGGATTCAAGGGGTGAATGCCATGGTACCATAGAGGCGGGTCTTCCATGTGTGCACATGGAAGCTTGCATCAGATGAAAGCCTTGGTCATCAGCATATGGGGGCTGTGTACCACCGAGGGAGAAGTCAGATTGTAAGTACCAGTGAGTCCCATAGAGGGGACTTGATTATACAAAGGTATGATCGGAGCAGTTAGAGAGTTAGACTGCTTCAGTGCTCACATTCGCTTAATAGAGCCTGGCAAATTAAAGGATAAGGTCGAGTAAGCGAACATTGCTACCAAGGAAGCTAAGGAGAACATAATCGGCGCGAGCCCTATAATAAGATGGCAGAGGCCATACATGAGAGTTGCAGTCTGTCTTTTTATCAACCAAAGAGAACTGCTAGGATTACATAGTAGTATTGAAGCAAGTGGTTGAAAGGGGCGAGGAAGCGATGACGAGTCCAGTGGGGCTCAGCTACCTAAAATTGAAGCATCGATTAGAAAGGGGGTGGACTCGGAGGAGCACCACAGTACTACAGAGGTGGATCTACCGATCACAAAGGATGGGATGAAGATACAAGATAATGGATAGTAGGGCCATGGGCTTGGCAGCACCATGGTACACAGAGGCGGGACTTCTGTGGAGTCATCGATCCCTTGCTCTCATGGAAGGAGAGCATTGGTTGTAAAAGGGGTCGAGGAGGTAGAGAATGCAAAGGTAAACTCCAAGTACCAAGACAGGGCAGAAGGGGAAGGGCCAAGGAACTTCATAAGACCGGTGTCAATGGGCTTCTCATCAAGATAGCCGAAAGTAAGGGACTTTGGGTTGATGCAGTAGTGCTCGACCAAGTAATGAAGTAGGTAGTACGCTATACTATACATTTTCTACTCAGAGAAGTAGGCGGCAAAGGTGATGGAGAAGGCGGTACAATCCTAGAGGCGACCAGAACTATCAAAGACTTACTCCAAGTTGGGAGACTCCAAGTTGGGGTAAACTTTTTGCTCTTTTCGAGCGAAACTTCTTGCATTCCAAAAGTTTAATGGCAGTAGGAAGGTGAATCACAATAGCTAACTCAATGCAAAGAGTGCAAACACTTCTAGTGCTTCAGAAGTGTGAGTAAAGAGCGGGTGAATGTTAGTAACTAGCTCAATGCATGAAGTATAAACTCGAGGAGATAGGCGAAATCGAGTGATCTTTGCTTTCTCAACTCAAAAGAATGGGCGAAACTAAGTACCCCAATTCTCTTAACTCGAGGAGGTGAGCGAAGCCAAGTAACCTTACCTTCTCAACTACTAAGAGAATAGGTGAAGTCGAGTCTCCTAGTTCTCTTACTTATCTAGCAGAGGAGCTCTGCATAGGTTCAATGACCCTTCAAAGAGAGCTTATGGAAGATAATAGTTGTTAAATCCTCACCATTGGTGATCAATACTACTGAGAGTAGATTGTCCGTTTCATTTTCCAATCGAATGCCAATTAAAAGTAGAAGTGATATGAACCTTCTTGGAAGTGACAACTAAAAGTGAAAGAAGGTTCAATGGGCAAACGTTGTGAAGGACCTTAAAAGACTTTAAAGTTTATGAGACGATGCTCGTTAAAGTTTCAACAAGCATCCATCCAGTTCAAGCAACATGAGTATACTACGATACTAGCGCATAATAAGGCAGGTCTTCTCCTTCATCATATGGATCCGCGAGAGTCAACAAGGATTAACACAACTCAGCCAACCCTACACTAGATTTAGTGATTGGTGAGTTGAAGCAGCATGGCGGATCAGAGTTCGACTACTCAACAATAGTAGTGGAGAGCGGCTAGGAGCCAAAGGGGTATGTTGCAGCCAAAACAGAAGATTGAAGATTCAGCAAAATGCGAGGAGATGCAGAATCTATAGTAGCTTCGACGAGGATGTCGAAGGAATAAGTGGGGGAGAATGTCATGGACAATAATGTAAACAAGGTGTTCGATGAAATGCTCGTGTTTATCCGTGTCCTTTGGTTTGTGTACATACCTTGTACAACAAGTAGCGGGCTTATAGTAGGCTTAGCAGCCCTAATTTGGTTTACTTTATGGTCGATTTTAGCTTGTAAATATGACTGTATCTTATAAGCACTTATGGGGACTTTGGTCTATAATGGACCATTATCCTTTGTGTGCAACCTTTCTGAGTTGTAATGTCCATGGGTGTAATTTGTATTAGCTTTCTAATGTGTTTGCTTGAGCAGTTGCTTGTGGATCCCATTAGAATTACTTGTTCTGGCTCGTTTTCTCTTTTGTAAGTCTAAACGACCTTAGGAGATCTCAGGGAAGGCTGACCTTTGTGGATGGACATGCATAGGTGTCACATGACTTAGGCAAAATCAACTAAGCCCATGACAGTTTGCTATGCAACACCACTTGTTTTCCTTTTCTGTAAAATTTTATGATTAATTTAAAAATGTCAGAAAATATCACCTAATGTCGTCAGCCATTCGATGCCAAGTATGGCCTTATAATCATCAAGTGAGAGGAGGAAAAAATTTGTAATTATCTCTTGATCCTATAGCAAAGCTTCACCCGCAAGCACTAGCGGTCACACTTCAAAATTCGTTCATCGGTGACCTCAATGTCAAACCTGCTATAATCCTTAATAGGTAAAGCCATCTTGACAACAACCTTATTATTCATAAAATTATTAATGCTCCCAGTGTCAATTAGAACGATAATCAGTTATTGCTTCAGAAGTCCTCCCACTTTCATCATTTGCGGGTTCACGTAGCGGCAAGAGCATGCATCGTAATATCAGTCAGCTGCTATTCTTCATCACCTCTTCCTTATACTTTGGGACCTCCTCCTCCATGTCTTTAAGAGGTTCAATCAGTAAGTGTCAATTTTTCATTTTAAATTAAAAAATATTTTGATTTAAGCATAATAGGAAGATCCAAAGTTTGTTGTTCAAATAAAGCAAGTGAATAATAAGAAGATTGCTAAGTTACTTGGCTTTCAAAGAGTAAACAAGATCAAAAGCATTAATAAGGAAAGCAAAAGATGACCTCATAATTTTTATAGTGGTTCAACACCAATGACATATGTCTACTCCCGAGTCCTCCTTCTTGTGGCACACTGACGTCCACTATTGATCTTCTTTGGGTGAAGACCAAACCCTTATACTTTGCTTATAATGGAGATAAGATTACACTCTTTGATCACTACCTTTCCCCTTTTCTTTTTCTTATAATTCTCAAACAATATTTTCTCATAATATAATCCATAAAATTATTGTGTAGAATATAAAAAAACTTAGGGTATTTATAGGCCCCAAATTGGCTTTATAACTGAAGCCAAAATCTAATAATATCCAAAAAATTTTGGTATGGGCGATTCACCCACCGACCTGGGCAGGTCAACTACAGAAAGTACTTAGATTCCTAGGTATGGGTGGTGGCGATACACCCGCACCTCATCGGCGGTCTACCCATTCGAATTTCCATAAAAGTGGTCCCCTCCACTTTTTGAATATCGGCTTGAACCTGATGTTGACCAACCCTCTGTCTACCAATTGAGCTCAACCCGAGCTCAATCAAACCCCAATAGTGGACCCGGTTGCCTTATTGAGTTGATTTGGATTTCATCCAAATCCAACTCAATTAGGACTCACTTCTAACTACGACTCAACGATTACAATGCTTAAAGACCACAAGCTTAAACTAAGGCCCAACTTCCGCCAATCTAGTAACCTCCGACATTCTTATGGTAAGTCATTCAGTCTTCTTTCAGTTATCTCCTAGCGTACTCCCAGCGAGCGTCCCGATCCCTTTAGTGAATCTCCTAGTGAACTCCCGGTGATGTCCCACAACATCGTCTAAACCTAGCCCGATGCCTAAGCTTAATCTTGGCCCATTATCTGATTATAACTTTATTGCTCCTATTATAGTTAGTCTTGCACGATGCTAATTATGGCTTAATTAAATACAATCATAATTGTCAGACATCCATTATAATACCATCCTAACTCCCGATAAGTTTTTCGGCTACCCCAACGAGTCTCGGTCTTCCTCTGGCAAACTCCCTTGCGCCATCCTGACAAACTCTCGATACCCTCGGTGAGCTCCCGACACACTCCTAGCGAGTTCCCAATTGCATCGACCTGATGCATGGACTTGACCTTGGCCAATCTTGATTGTAATAATCATTCTATCGTAATTAATCCTGCATCAATCAATTCTAACAATCCTGTTAGATCAATAACCCATCAATTGATTTTATCATCAAAATTTAAGATTCAACAATCTCCCACTTTTTGATGATGATAATCAATTGATGACTGGAGTTAATCCGAGCTCCCCCTAAATCTGTGCCACTTAAATTTCGGAGAAGAACACACTCTTAAATTCAAGCAATCAACATTCTATGTAAATTTCAACATAAATTTGCATCAAGTCATCAACTCATAAGTAAAAAGGAATTAAGCATCTATATCCAAGATGTCCAATTCATATCCTTATCCAAGATATCCATGTATTTCAACAAGATTATGTGTCATCAATATATTCATCATGTGTTATTAATATATATTTCTCCCCCTTTGTCATCAACAAAAAGGTAAAATATAGCTAATAATTTCAAAGCACAGGATGACATTACTCCCTCTTAGTATATGCATTATAAAATTTTCTTCTCCTTTAATAAGGAGAGAAATAAGGGAGGTGTTGAATCATTTCATCATAGAGAAGAGCTCTTAATAAATTTTAAAAATAATACTATGATGAGCTCAAAAATTCAAGAGATTTAAAGATTACTTATGTATTTAAAATGTAGCAAAAGTCATCTCTTGATATCAAAAATTATCTCTTGTAAATTTCAAATGTGGTACATTTTCATGTAATTTTTTTCTTTTTTTGAAAATAATAACATAAAATCATGGAGAAAGTTAAAAAAAAAATGTTATCACAAAAGGCTTTATTTAATGAAATATATATTAGCAATATATATATTTTCATGATTTAACATTTCTAGGTCTCAACCTCAATCTTGTATATATAAATTTTGAATATGAGCTCAACAAATTTTTCTCATGTAAATTTCAAGAAAATGTAGCAAATAAATCCGAATAATAACAAATCATTATCTTTATGTAGCTTTTCAAAATCATCGTTATAATCATCATACATGATTTCACATCATTATACCTTCTCCCTCTTTGTCATTAACAAAAGGAGAAGTACAATTAGCAAGTTTTTGATATATGAAAGCTTAGCAATTTAACCAATTTTTCATTACTTAAGAACATGCAAGCTAATAAATTTATTCTTCTCTTTTGAGAAGTGCAAGCTAGCAAATATTTGATTCCCTTACATTGTTCAAGCTATCAATTTTATAAGCTACCAAGTTTTGCTCCCCCTTTGTTATTATCAAAAAGAAGAGATGGTTAGAATAATACAAAACTTTTCCCATTACATCATTTTTTAATAAATAAATCAAGAAATATACCAATCATCACATGAAAAAAATTAACATGGTGATGGGATATTTAATTTATGAAAACAAATTATAAATATCAAGAGACAAGTCATAGGAGAAGCAAATAAAATCTCTTGATTTATCCATAAGAAATTTTAAGTTGTCAAGTTCATGATTTGTATAAAAATGTTCTTTTAAAAAATATGAAGACACATAACAAAAGATTTTGATTCATAAAAGATTTTAAGTTATAATCTCAAGAAATCAAAATCATGATATAGATAAATCACTTATTCAATTTCAGAATCATCAAAATCACTTTCAAGAGATTCAAAATGTAATTAATAGACTTATTAGTCTCTTGAAATGCTAGTAATTTCCATTCTCCACATGTGTGAGCAAGAAGGTAGAATCAAGATAGAGAAATGAAAAATATCATATCACAAAAATACTCAATTTTATAGATGTGAATTACGAAATTAAGCTCAAAGTTTCAAGATATTCAAAAGTTTAGAGTTACTCATGCATTTAAAATCATCTCATATAATTTCAAGTATAGCAAAAATTCATCTATTGTAAATTTTGATAAAAAGCATCAAGAATTTTATAAGAAGGCATGATAGTAGATCAAGCTCAAATTGTAAATCAAGTATTTTGCATGCATTTAGAAAATTCTAAATTTTCTTCCAAGCAAATTGTTTCTCATTCAAGGTTATCATATCTAATTTACTTCTAATCATATTAATAATTTTATCTCTTCCTTTTTGTTATTATTAAGAAAGAAGATAAGTTTTTGAATATCAAAAGACATGATTTTATTTAATAAGTTTCTTTCCCCTTTCTTTTAATAAATAATAAAATGGGTCTTAGGGAATAATCTCAATTCATCTAAGATAAATATTTTTAATAAAAAAAGAATGACCTTGATAAAAATTTTAATTATTATTGTTAAGATCATAAATATCTTTTTTATTAAAAAGAAAAAATTATAGAGATAAATAACATGATTCTTATAATGTAAAATTCAAGTCAAGAAACTAAGGGAATATTCATGATAATACAAATCTCTTTCAATTTTTAACTTATCACAAATTTAAGAAATATTAATTTTGGTGATAAGTTATGTCATTCATGAGTTTTAAAATGAATCATATCATGATAAATATTGATATCAAAAGACATTCATGAATATTAAAGACATGATTTAATTTAATAAATCTCTTCTTGGATGATAAAATAAAAGATTTTTAATTTTATTTCCTAAACTTGCCAAAATCATGATAATAATTTATTTAAGTTCAAATCATCAAATCATTAAAATCACTTTCATAGTTCAAGAGATTAATAAAGATAACATAATCAATTCGTTAGTCTCTTTTTAAAAATAAAATCTTTTGAAAACTTATCCAAAATCATTATCAAAATTCGCTTTTCAAAAAATTCAATGAAAGTATCATAGATTATTTTTCAATAGCTAAAATTCTCTAATCCATTTTTGTAGTTTAAGAGATTCAACAGTAATATTATTATTTTATCTCTTGTCAAAGGATTAATAGAATAAAAATTATTTCAAGAATAATTATCTTCTTTTGAAATTTATTTTAAGAATACAATGTCATTTAAAGTCAAAAACATAATTTCATTAACATCATTATAATAAAATATTTTCAAATGAAAACTTTGATTTATTTCAATTCTAATGATTTTTGGACTTAGTGTAGTGAGTTACCATGCTTATTTCATTCTCATTAAATATATTTTAATTTATAAAAATACTAAAAAATGAAGTATGATTTTTCTCTCCCTTTTCTATATTGTTCTATGCTAAAATTATATCATTCAACACAATTATTCAATCATAGCATTTCAATCATTTAAATCAATCATTATATAAACTTTGTCAGTATTTAAACCATTTAACAATAGTCTTTACATTTAGATAAGTCAATGATTTCAGCATTCATGCAAAATATATTCTTCAATAACTAAGGTTCTTTGGTTCTAATTCATTATATTTGTATACTCTAGCTATGCATCATCAATATTAATTATATAATTATGAAGTATTAAAAGATTTATTATCAATACTTTTAATTTAAATATTTTTTTATTACTACTTAGGCTAGTAAGCTTGAAGGAGTGTTAGATCTCAAGTAATATAAATTAAGCATCTACTTTTAAAATATTTTTATTGCTCATAGCCTTATTAGGAAGCAACTTTATATTATGAGAGGTTTTGATTTAGGTACCCATTTAACATTGGGTCCTTCATGACATGTTCTTCCCATTTTTTTAATAGCATAGGTTTATTTATGATTTTTTTAAGAATCCAAACTAACTTGTGAGGACTATAGTTTTTGAATGGACATTTGTAAGCCATATGTCGTAATCTACCATAAAAATTATACTTAATTTTAGTGGCACATTTAAGGTTGGTCCTTTAACAAAAATAGTTGGCTTTTGTTGGTATTTAACAAAAATATTTGGCTTTTGTTAGGTATTGCTCACAAAGCCTATTCTATTTTTCTATTAATATGACTCTTATTAGCAAGGATCATATTCAAGGATTTATTACTAATTTCAAAAAAAATTTAACATTGTCTTAAGCATGATATTTTTTTCTTTAATATTGTCTAGCATTTCACATTTAGGACTAGGATTGTGTGATGCTAATAACTTATGCATTTTATCAACTTTACCAACTAACAAATCATGTTCATGTTTAAGCAACTTAAAAGATTTACTAAGTTTTTTAAATTCATCAAATAAATCATGAAGCATATTTAACAATTCTAAAAAAGAATTACTTAATGAATCACTAACCTTATTGTCGATGGCCATAAAAGCAAGGTTCTCTACTTCTTGGTTGTGCATTTGATCTTCGGAGCTCCTTGGCTTCTTACGTTCATAGCAAGTGGTTTTATGCATCTTTAGATTATTTTTAAGGTTCAAGTTCATCAATTTTTCTGGTTTATTTGTCAAAAGTTCAAGGTCCTCATCACTCGAGATTTTACTTGAGGAGTCATGTGTTCTTATCGGTTCATATTCCTTTTGGTTCTTAGGAAGGTGTTCTTCTTATTCATTTTTAGAAATATTTTTATTTAATGATTCATTTATATTAAGTGTGCTTTCATATGTTATCTCTAATACATCTCATATATCAAAAGCAGAATTAAAACAAGAAACTTGATCAAATTCATTTTTATCAAGAGCACAAAGCAAGACATTCATAGCCTTTACGTTTAAAGAGAAAGTCTTCTTCTCTAAATTATTCCAATTGTTCATTGGAATAAAAGACTTTTCAAATCCGTTTTCAATAATAGTCCATAAATCAAGGTCTAAAGAAAGAAAAAAAAACTCTCATCCGAGTTTTCCAATAAGTATAGTCCATCCCATTAAATATGGGAGGATGAATGATAGAAAAGTCCTCTTGAAAGCCAAGAAGAGCCATTCTCTTGGGTGTTAAACCAAATGAGAAAAACGTGGCTCTGATATTAATTGTTGAGATCAATTGGCATTAAGAGGGTGAGAGGGTATTAGTGCAAGTGTAAATTTTTTATCTTAAACAAAAATATTTCGATTTAAGCATAATAGGAAGATCCAAAGCTTATTGTTCAAATAAAGCAAGTGAATGATAAGAAAATTACTAAGTTACATACTTACCAATTACTTAAGAAAGAGTAAAGAAATCTAAAAGATAAGAAATGTCATAAGTGAAATGTTTGCTTTCAAAGAGTAAACAAGATTAGAATTGTTAATAAAGAAAATAAAAGATTAACTTACAATTTTTATAGTGGTTTGGCACCAATAGCCTACGTCCACTCCCGAGTCCTCTTTCTTAAGGCACACCAGCGTCCACTACCGATCTTCTTTGGGTGAAGACCAAACCCTTACACTTTACTTACAACGGAGACAAGATTACACTCTTTGATCACTCTCTTACCCCTTTTCTTTTTCTTACAATTCTCACACAATATTTTCTTATAATATAATCCCCTAAATTATTGTGTAAAATGTAAGAAAATTTGGAGTATTTATAGGCCCCAAATTGGCTCAAAATTGAAGCCAAAATCCAATAGTATCTGAAAAATTCGGGTATGAGCGGTTCACTCGCCTATTAGGAAACCTCAGCGGGAGCATCACATGCGCAGTGGAAATCAAAATAAAAACCACTTTCCTATACAGATCAAATCGTCATGCAAAAGATTGGGGTCATGAGAAAAACCACAAAAACCGTAAATACTATAATGTGTGAGAGATTAATTTTACCTAGAGAGATCGTATATCCTTGTATTCCAGATCCGGATAGAGAAGATGAAGGATGTCAAGTATCCTCTTCTCTCGAGGTATCCACACATTGGATCTCTACAGTGAAACTCCTCCAATATGATCTTGTAACTCTTGTGCAAAGGGAGAGAGGAGAATAGGAGGTTGTGGCTAAAGCTGTAGCCTATCAACCATGAGTCTCCCCTCCTATTTATAGAGAGCCACTAAAAAATCCTAGGGCTCCTTCCTTAGTGGGTATTGGATCTCCATCTAATTGCTTACTAACCTTGCATTATTGGATCTCTATCCAATAATCTCCTTAGGCCTATAATTAGGCTTAATCAAGGAGCCCATCAGCATAAGATCTCATCTAATGAGAATAGGGGCTAATTGAATCTCGAACCAATCCTCTATTTGTTGAAGCATCTACTATATATATATGACCCTCTAGGCCCGATACCAAGCTGGTCGTGACTCACTCTCATCAGAACTCCTTCTGATATAGTGAATTATTATCCCCATAATAATTCACTTGACTCATCGACTATGAATGTACTAGGCTACTACACTATAGTCCCCAGACGGTACAGGGAGGATCGAATCCATCAGACCTGTCTGTCTATAGTTAACATGTATCTATAATTCCTCATATAACTAATATCCTATAGATCGTATATTGGATATGATAGTTTTAGGTCATATACGGAATCTGTCATAGTCTCGCTCTAATCGGATTCTCCCGAAAATTTTTTTCTCTCTCAATCCAAAGGACCCTTTGCTAGGGATTTGTCTGAGTAAGCATATATGGTATATTCCTCTCATGATACTGAGAGTAGATGATCCTCTATTAACACTCAACTGCATTCATAAGGTTGGCTACCAATCCCGATAACCAATTGTACCAAATCTGGAACTTTTTAAACTTGTAAGTCTGGCATCAAAGAAAGGAGTACTCATATAGGACATCCTTGGTATCTCAAGTCTAAGGACCAAATACATAATTGGGACTATAGAATCGCTGTCTAATATTAGGTATCATTAACTATACAATATTCTATAAGCGGATTAATCAGTAAACTCATTCTCCAATGAGCAGATATACTATATCCTTAGTGTCTCCACACAAGTAGCTATGAGATTAACTACCTCCATAATATAGACGGATATATAGTACATCGGTCTATCCGGTTATCTTGATGTCCCTCTCGAGTAACCTATGATCGAGATTATTTAGGATCTGTGTTTAAAGGTGAATCGATCTCATTATCGTGATCTCATCACGATCCGATTCCCATTACACAGAACCAAGGACATCACAATATATATGCAATATATAATATAATGTGAGAATATGCCAATATTAATCATAAGCAAAAAGATCACACAGCATGTCACACGTGCCATCACTCACGTAATTGACTTGCGGGGCACCTGTAACTAGCAATCTCCCACTTGACCAAAAGTCAATCACTTATGTGTCTGATCCCCATCAGACCCCTGTGACGCTCAAATACAATCTGAGCCAGCGGTTTCATTAGTGGATCTACAATGTTATCTTCGAATGGAACTCTTTCCGTTGCTATATCTTTTCGGGTTATAATCGCTCTAATTAGATAGAACATCCTCAAAATAATTCTGATGAGACTTGGGTTCCTTTGTTAGATGTCTTGCCCTATCGCTATCATAATATATAGGAGTCAGCTCGACATTGCTTAGTATAACTCCTAAATCCTTGATGAACTTATTTATCCACACCCCTTCTTCTGCTGTAGTAATGTATTCTGCCTCTATGGTCGAGTCAGCAGTAGTATCTTTCTTGGAACTCTTCCAGTTTACTGTTCCTCTATTTAGGATGAAAATATACCCTAATTTGACTTGTTATCATCAATGTCATACTGAAAACTCGAATCTGTGTAGCCCTCAACCTGGAGGCTACCTCCTCTATATACCAGTAAAAGATCCTTAGTCCTTCTTGAGTACTTAAGGATACATTTTACTGCCTTCCAGTGTTCTAAACCTGGATCTGCCTGATACCTACTCGTGACACTCCGAGCATTTGCTATATCAGGCCTGGTACATAGCATCACATAAATGATAGACCCTATTCTTGAGGCACAAGGTATCTTATCTATGTTTGTCCTTTCTTCAGGAGTCTTTGAGGATACTCCTAGAAAGTGATATTTCATATCTCATCAGTATTAGATCTCTCTTGAATTTTTTCATGCTAAACCTTTTGACAATAGAGTCTCTATACCTAGACTGAGACAAGCCAAGCATCCTCTTGGTTTTGGATAACCAAGCCCTTACAGTGGAAAGCATTCATACATCATTCCCAATGAATAGGATATCATCCACATATAGTACCAAGAAGGCGATAGCACTCCCACTTACCTTCCTATACATACAAGGCTTATCTTCATTCTTAATGAAGTCATAAGATCTGATCACCTCATCAAATCTTATGTTCCAATTTCGGAAAGCTTGCTTTAATCCATAAATAGATCTAAGCAACCTGCATACTTTATCTAGACTCTCTTTGGATACAAATCTCTTTGGCTGTATCATATATACCTCCTCCTCAAGGTTACCATTGAGGAATACCATTTTGATACCTATCTGCCAGATCTTATAGTCATAGTGTGCTGCAATGGCCAAAATAATTTTAATGGACTTAAGCATGGCTACAGGTGAAAAGGTTTCATCATAGTCAACTCCTTATCTTTGATGATATCCTTTAGCTACCAACCTTGCTTTATAGGTCTCTACATTTCCATCTACTCTGATCTTCTTCTTGAAGATCCATTTGCAGCCGATGGGTATAATACCTTTAGGTGCAACCACAAGGTTCCAAACCTTGTTAGAGTATATAAAATCCATCTCAGAACTCATGGCTTCTTGCCACTTCTTGGAGTCTATACTCATAATAGCCTCCTTGTAGGTTTGAGAATCAATATCCTAAGAGTCATCTCCACTGATTTGTCTTATATATCTTTCAAGAGGGTGAGATACTCTACAAGACCTATGCAAAGTTAGAATTTATGTGTTAGGTACCTGAACAGACTCGAGCTCTGGAATGGTGCTTGAGCTGGGTTCTCCAACCTCGCTCACTTCTATCTTGCTACCACTGTTTCTACCAAGAATATGTTCCTTCTTAAGGAACATGGCTCTCTTGGCAATAAAGACCTTTCGGTCCTCGGGGTGATAGAAATAATACCAACAAGTTTTCTTTGGGTATCCCACGAATGTGCACCATTCTGTTCTCAATTCTAACTTATCAGGGTTGTGTCTTTTAACGTGGGAAAGACAACCCAAAATCTTAACAATCTTAAGATCATACTTCTTTCCTTTTAGACACTACTCATACTTCATTATATTCTCTACCTCATTCTTATATTTCCTGAATTTCTCAAAGGCCTCAAATTTGTACTTTATTAAGTACATGTGTCTAGACCTAGAGAAATCATTAGTAAATATAATGAAGTATGAGTAACTACTTATAGCCTTAGTCGACATGGGACCACATATATCACTATGTATGAGTTCCAATAAGTTGGTAGCTCTATCTCCAATTCCATTAAAAGGAGAGTCATATTCCCATGAAGGCAAGGTTCGCAAGTTGCATATGATTCATAGTCAAATGGGTTTAAGTATTCATCTTTCAGCAACTTTTGAATCATTCTTTCATATATATGACCTAGCCTACAATACCATAGGTATACTTGATAACATACATCAGCCTTTTGACACAGATTCATTATGAAGCTACGCGACCAGAAACCGTATCTCGAAGTCATATACTTGATAACATACATCAGCCTTATACACACAACAGAGAGCGGGTAACATCATCTTTATTTGGAACATCATTTAATTTCAGGGCGGGCAAACAAAGTAAAGAGGAGAGCATACCAAGGCTTTGGAATATCATTTCCAGGCACTAGAACGAAACGAAACCCTTTCTTACCACCATTTATCATACTCATAATATGGCCGTGATCCATCATTACTATAGACTATATCCACTATAGAATTAAGGAACCAAAGTCAGATTCAATCGACTGACTAGCAATAGAAGAAATCAAATCAGAGGATATCCACATATGCATCGTTTAATGCAACGAGTTATATCTGCTGTAGCAAAGAAGGCAAGAACCGGCCAGAAGAGTAAGAAACTGCCCTATTCACGAGAACCAGAAAGAGAGACTGCCCACCCATATAATACACTCACTTACTATAGAGATATAGAAAAAAAAGGTAATTCATAGAGATATAGAGAAAGAAAGGATTGAATTGATAGAGAAAAGAAAAGCACCGTAAAGAAAGAGAAATTAACATTAGGTAGATAGAGTTAAGAGAGTGAGTGTTTAGAACAGCGCTTTGCTGACTTATGCCATAATACGGGAGATTAGTGAGGAATCCACTTATGTTATAGAGTCGATCTACTAAAGTAGTGAGCGGCGGTGTAGCATAGCATCATATCCAAAAACAAAAGATTGCTCTTTTCTTTCTCTTATCTTATCTTATGGAGAAAAGTGCTTTTCCATTAATTATCTAATCCATTTGTGTCTAATATATGAAACCTTTGTAGTGATTATTCAGCTTATATCTTTTTCTCTTAGACATATTTATATTCATGATATATAAAAAAGTGTCTAACATATATAAGCCATTTATAAGGGTCCCTCTAGTGATGATCTTATCATCCATAATTATTAAATAACTATTATTCTTAAAAATTAATTTATATATATTAATTATCAAACAAGAGATGAAAATAATATTTTTGATAATAGAAGGGACAAAATAGCATGTAAATAATGTAATAATAGCTCTACTAGGTAGATATATGATGACCTCCCCATCATCAATTGCAATAACTCTTACTCCATTACCCATCTTGAGGTCCATCTCGCCTCTAGCCAATCTCTTAGGTCTTGCCAGAACTTGCAACAAATTACAGATATGATAAGTACTCTCAGTATCCAATACCCATTTGTTATCATGAAAATCTAATAAGTAGAGAATGATCATGAATATACCTGAAGCTTCTCCAAGCTTCTGTTTCACCTTATCCACGAGGTAGTCCTTACAGTTGCTCTTCTAGTGCCCGTCTTAGCTATAGTGGAAGCACTGCCCTTTGTCCTTTGTCGGGTCTTTCTTGGCAACCTTTGCCTTACCTAGTCTTTCTTTGCCCTTGCCCTTCTTAAGGGTCTTACTAGCCTTTTTTTTCTTATTGGTCTCACCAATATAGAGAACTAGCTTCTCTTTCTTGATGGTGCTCTCAGCTTCCCTCAATATATTGAGGAGCTCAAATAGAGTCATCTCAAGCTTGTTCATATTAAAGTTAATAATGAACCGTAAAAAGGAATCTAATAGGGACTGAAGTATAAGATCATACATAAGTTATCCTCTAGGACTATCTATATACTTCACAAAGCAAGCGATCTCATCCTCGCTTCTCCTTTCCTCTAGCGTGGGCACAATCATGTTAAGGACATATATGATTTTCTCCTCCGTGAGAACAATTCTCAAATTGTGGAGCCTTTGGACCAATGAGGCAGTTGGCATTAAGTATGCCACGTCGGGGGTTTGCAAGCGACAAACAAGATATCGCACAAATTAAATAACATGTAGATTTTACAAAAAATACTAATTAAGATATGGACTTCTATCTTAATATACTCTTACTATTTTCTTAGCGAATCATGCGACACTCTCAACACGTGAGACGAAAGTCTCTGGCAGACTCCTAGTGGGGATCAGGATCCAATTGGCATATTAGTGTAATCTCGAGGGACTTGACCAACTATACTAAGCCCAAAAGGTAGACAACTCTTGTCAATCACAACTCTTGTCAATCACAACTCCTTATGATTCCCGTTATGTTTGGCCTCCAAATCATCATGGTCTCGACTGCTTAACTGATAGAACTCCAGTAGGGTTGAGTCCTAATCATCTTAGTACTAGTCAATAAAAACATTATTAAATTATAATAAAGTCACTCCTATCTTACAAAAGAGTATGGCTAGGGTCTAGATTAGCGCTTAGGGCTTAGTAGCCACCACACCCCTTACTGGGTTGGTCGGCTAGGTTTTCCCCCTGCTTAGGTCGGCTATAGAGCCACTTAGCCACCTCATGTTCCTATTAAGGCAGGTTGGCTATAGGAGGGGCAAAGGGATAATTCTACTTAGGCAAGCACCCCCTTAGGCTAGGGTTTTGATCCTTATTTATGTAGCCACCCCCACTCTTGAATCAAGCAATTATCAATTTTATTTTAGCGTTGTGCCAAATCTAGGAGAGAGGAACCCCTATAGCGTTCCAAGGGTTGATCCCCCTTAAGGATCAAAATCTATGGAGCTCCTTATGAGGTTTTATCATTTGGTATCAGAGTAGCGTTCCTGCTACTCTATAGCCATCATCTATGCCTCTATCTTCCAAGCAATTCCCATAATTACTTTTTGATGATGCCTCCATCCACCGTCGCCCACTAAGCCGCAGATTCATCTATCTACCGTCGCCCCCTGCGAGATCTAGAAATCTGATTTTTTTTATCACCTAAGCCTCTTTAATACTGCAAAATTCCTTACTTGAGACATTGAAGATTTTTTCCAAATTTTATCCCTGCAAATTTAGTTTGTCATAAATATTATTATTGTTGCGAAGGCAAAATACTGCAGAAATTTTCAGCCATGTTTTTGCCTCTTGAAACTAATTTATTTCTTCTCCTTTCTAGCCAAAATTTTTATACAAATCTTAAAATCAAGCTGGCTTTCATTTGGATTTGATTTCTCAAAAAAAATCCTTTTGGAACTGATTTTCTTGTGCAATCTTTGACCATCATATAGTTCTAGAATTTTACGATGAAGGAATCTGCCTTTTGTCTTTTGCCCTATTTGCCTACTATTATGTTGCCAAAATTTCATCAAACTTTTTACTGGTATTAACAACATATGAACCAAGGGTTTTTGCATAATTTTCTTAAACTTTTTCTGGAATTTATGTCGAGAAGTCATCATTTCTCCGAGTAAAGTTGGTTCAGTAGGATAGTACATCGCAGCACTACTTTTCACCAAATTCTATCAGATTTGAGTGTTGTTTTTTATGAGATTTTAGACTCTCTTTTCCTCATCTCAAAACCCTACCATCCTCACCAAAAACCCTTCAAAACCTACCCTAAACTGAAACCAAACAGCCCCCCAAATCTGTCCTAAATCGTAGCCTACTTCCATCCAAACTGATTCACCTTCCAACCGGCCACCCCCTTCTCCAAAATTCCCATGCTACTAACTCGATAATAGAAAAAAGATCTTAATATTATAGATCTAAAGGTGTATACTATGGCACTAGAGGAAGCTATCGATGTAAAGCTTGAAGCCTTTAAAAATCGCTTGGAAGAGAAAATGCAATCCCTTTTCGTAAAATTCAACATTGGCTGACCGTGGAGCACGAGGAAATCACAACACAGAGAAACTTCAGATCGATAAGACGATCCTCAAGAACATGGGCATATCACCTCTGATCTCAATAATCCATGCATGAAGGTTAACTTCCCTAGATGGGAAGAAGGAGACCCGATCGAGTGAATCTCGTGTGTAGAGATTGCTGCTATCTACCTCGAGGGAGATGTTGTTCAGTGGTTTAATTGGTTTGAGCACACCCATGGAGGACTCTCTTGGCAGTGATTCAAGGAAGGACTATTAAATCGCTTCAGACTAATTGATTTCGACAACATCGACGGATAATTAGTAAAGATTCGTCAAACCTCCACAATACAATAATACCAAACAAGGTTTGAATGTATATCTAATCAAATTATGGATTGGTCTGAAAAATAACTTTTAGGGACTTTCATCGAGGGTCTAAAGCTAGAGATTCAGGGATAAGTAAAGGTGCGACAACCGTATACTCTTATGGCGGCGATTTCCTTACATGTATTCAAGAAGAACGATTGAACCAAGAGGCACAAAGGATAAGGGTCACTCCCTGACCAGCCATGCTGAGGCCTATAGCCCCCTCTACTGCCATCCAAGCCCCCACACCAAAAAAACTAATGAGGGATGAGCTTCGTGAACGATTGGCTAAAGGATTGTGTTGGCATTGTGATGAACCGTGGAGCCGAGAACATCGCTGCAAAAAGGGCCAGCTCCTTGTGATTGAACCAATGGAGGATGAGGACAATGAACCATCTGAAGAAGCCCTTGAACCTGAAGAAAAGCCATAGAGGAATAGTCCTAACTGGCCAACTACGCAGTGCACGCATTGGCCGGCTACTCCAACCCACAAATGATAAAAGTTGGAGGACTTCTAAAACAACAACCGGTCACCGTTCTCATCAACACGGGTAGCACAAATAACTTTCTCAACAGTAAGGTTGCTGCACATTTGGTGCTTAAAATTGAAGGTTGCAACAAGTTTAACATAAAGGTCACCAATGGCCAAATCCTCAATTGCGACCAACGGTGCCCGCGAGTAAAACTACTCCTCCAAGACCAAGAAGTGGTAACTGATTTCTTCCTCCTACTTATCGATGATTATGAAGCCATACTCAAGATTGAATGGATCACAATGCTAGGTGATATCTCCTGAAATTTTTCTAAATTAATTATAAAATTTTATTGCAAAGGGAGACAAGTCATGTTACGAGGCAAGTGCGGGATCCATATTTCCACTATTTCATCGCAATGAATGGAGAAAGTTTTGCACAAAGCACATGGTGGATTCTTGATGCCTATCTAGCAGCCATCTAAGGATAAGAATGTACAAAACTCAGATCCTAAGCTTTCCCTATTGCTAGACGAATTCACGGATGTTTTCTCAGAGCCGCGTGGGCTACCCCCTAACCAGCTGCATGACCACCGCATTCCTATTTTGCCAAGAAAACCTCTAGCAAACTTGTGACCCTACCACTATCCTCATTTGCAGAAGGATAAGATTAAGAATATTATTAAAGAGATGCTTGACACCAGGGTGATTCGACCAAGTTGCAGCCCTTAATCCTCACTGGTGTTGCTAGTGTGCAAGAAAGATGGTACGTGACGGATGTGCATTGACTACCGGGCTCTAAATGCCATCACCGTTAAGGACAAATATCCTATCCCAATCATAGATGAACTTTTGGATGAATTAAAAGGAGTCCGAGTCTTTACTAAATTAGATCTCTGATCCAGATACCATCAGATTCAGGTATTCACTAAGGATATTCCGAAAACTGCATTCCATATGCACAACGACCACTATGAGTTTTTGGTAATGCCTTTTGGACTTACAAATGCTCATTCTACCTTTCAAAGCTTGATGAATGACATCT
This sequence comes from Ensete glaucum, assembly GCA_021527575.1. Lineage (NCBI taxonomy): Eukaryota > Viridiplantae > Streptophyta > Magnoliopsida > Zingiberales > Musaceae > Ensete > Ensete glaucum. Next base: position 30,313,215 of record CM038557.1, read on the forward strand.
TCCAAAGGTTTTTACATAAATTTGTATTGGTATTCTTTTATGATATTCTCATTTATAGCCCTACACTTGATATACATTTTGAGCACTTACGAACTGTTCTAACCATTCTTCGAGAGAATACTCTTTATATTAAACAGTCAAAGTGTAGCTTCTTACAATCTAAAGTAGAGTATCTAGGACACATTATATTAGAAGATAGAGTGATGATAGACCTGACAAAGATCGAGGCAGTACAAGGATGGCCGAGACCTATAAATGTAAAATCACTATGCGGCTTCTTTGGACTCATGGACTACTACTGGAAGTTTGTAAAAGATTATGACAAGATTAGTATCCCACTCATGTCCCTACTCAAGAAAGACTCCTTTTCGTGATTAGATCAAGCCTCTATAGCCTTTGAAAGACTCAAGGCCACCATGACAACAACGTCGGTCTTAGCACTACCCGATTTCAGTCGAACTTTCGTGATTGAGGTCGATACATCCAGAGTTAGAATTGGGGCTATTCTAATATAAGATGGCCGACCCCTTGTCTACACCAGCAAAGCTTTATCTCCCTCATATCTTAAAATGTCTGTGTATGACAAAGAAATGCTTGCTATCGTACATGCAGTTACAAAGTGGAGACCCTACATGATCGGCTGGTTCTTCCAGATTAAGACCAACCACCGTAGCATTAAATATTTCTTGGAGTAGAAAATATCCTCCCTAGAGCAGCAACGATAGGTAAGTAAATTCCTTGACTTTGATTATGAAATTACTTACCAAAAAGGAAAAGAGAATGTTGTTGCAGATGTCTTATCTCGGCTATCGAGACAAGCCAAAATTTTAACCATCTTCCTTCCCTCCACCGACTTCCTTAACAATATTAGGGAGGAATGGAAGAATGATCCAGAAGCACAATATTAGGGAGAAACTATAGCCACTACCCATACTAGACTCAGCATGGACCGACATTTCTATGGATTTCATCGAGGGGCTGCCACTATCCCAAGGTAAAAGCACGATCTTTGTGGTGGTAGATCGTCTAACTAAGTATGCTCACTTTTGTGCTGTGAAACATCCCTATACTACAGCTAGTATTACTCAACTTTTTATGGAACATATAATAAAACTACATGGAATGCCAAGGTTGATTATGAGTGACCATGATAGGGTATTCAAAAGTAAATTTTGGATAAAGCTCTTTCATCTATAGGGCACCCAGTTGAAGATGAGCACAGCCTATCATCCCCAGATAGAAAACCAAACAGAAGTGGTGAATAGATACCTCGAGATATACATATGGTGCTTCACCGGTGACCGACCTAAAGAGTGGACAAGGATGGCTTCCATGGGTTGAATGGTGGTACAACATGACATTTCCTTCATCAACTAAATATACCCCTTTTGAGGTATTTTATGGCCGACCGACCCCTATATTTGAAGATGATTACGTTAAAAATTTTATCTTGTATGGTATCATGATTAATGACATAAAATGAATATTTAAAATATTTATTATGTGAAACATATCAATTGAAATTATTTATCATGTGATACCAAGAAAAAAATACTTTAAAAATTTTATTATGTATGGTATCATGAATGGCTAAATTATGAAAATACTATACTTGAATTCAAAAGTGATTAATTCTTTTGAATTTAAGTTTGTTATATTTATACTATAGCATATAGATAGAGAGAGTTAAGGTTAACTTCATCACCAATTGGTTGTTATTATCAAAAACAGGGAGATTATTGAATCTCGAATTTTGATGATGAATTAATTAATGAGTTTTATGATCTAACTCATATGTTAAAGAAAGTGATGCAGGATTAACTATGACAGTAAAAAGGTATTACAATAAGATATTGGGCTGGAGTCAGGTTCGAGCATCGGGCCAAGGTTCGGATGACGAAGTAGGAGTCCACCGAGAGTTCACTGGAGGTCGACCGATATTTGGACGATGTTATCAGGAACTTGCCGAGACCTCACTAGAGGTTTGCTGGAAAGTTTATCGGGAGTTCACCGATAGGTTATCGGGAGCTCATCGGGAGTTCGCCGGAAGAATGCTGGGAAGTTCGCCGGGAGTTTACCGACAAGTTGTTGGGAGCTCGCTAAGAGTTCACCGGAAGAATACTGGAAATTCATTAGGAGTTCACCGAAGGAAATCGGGAGCTCGTCGGGGTTTCATCGAAAAGATGTTGGGAGTTTGCCGAAGAGACAATTGGAAAATGAAGATTGTATGTTGAGTATCGTAGTTAGCATCATAATGAGAGTTAGTTTTAGTAACTCAATTAAGAGGCTATTAGGCCTTACTTAAGGTTGATTTGGACTTATTATAAAAGTCATTTCAGTAACCCAAAGTCAGATAAGGCATGGTCTTCAAAGACACGATCTCCAAGATGACACAATCTTCGAAGATGTGTCAGGCGGTTGAACCTCCTAGACTGGGCGATTGAACCGTCAAGACATAGTCTCCCAAATTTTGTCAAGCGACTGAACCACCCAGAACAGTGTTTGAGACTAACATCTTTGGAACACTTCAAAATTGATTTTTGGCTCTACTTTTGAAGCCATTTGGGACCTATAAATACCCACCCATTCTTGCTGAAAGAATACAAGCAATTAAGAGCAAAAATCTTGTGAAAACGCTGTTGTAATTGAGAGCTTCTCCTTATTTTGTCTTGTATAGTTTTTTATTTAAGGGAGAGCTTTGAGTCTTATAAACGTTATCTCATAAACCTATAAAAAAATAATAGAGTTGTAAGAGAGTAGTTGATATTCACCCATTGAAGGAAGATCAATAGTGAAATCTGATGGCCTCAACGGAGGGGAATCAGGAAGTGGACGTTGGTCATGAGATCGAACCACTATAAAATTGGTTTGCTTCCTTTTCTTTACTCTTTAACTTCATTTCTCTGTTATTTAACTATCTATTATCTTTGCTTACACTATTACAAATATCTCTACAGTTAAATATATTTTTGATACGATTTTCATTGAGAAAAAATTTTAAATCGATGGAGATTTCTCATCAGCACTAATTCACTAACCCTCTCGGCCCCGTCCCCCACCCACATTCTCTTAGTGCCGCTTTGATCCTAACAATAACGAGGAATAAAATTTGAAATGTTGATGGTTATATTTGCTGAAAATACTTTTGGAATGGAGATAAATGAATTCACCAAGCCTAAAATCATAAAGGGATACATAAACTCACTACCCAAAAGATAATTAAATAAAAATATATAACTTAAAAATGACCCATTACTCAATTAAATATATAAGAGATATAGAGACTATACCCACCACTTTATGGTAAACATAATTAGTGAGTTATCTTGCTAATTGTAAAATATCAAAATAAACATTAGTATATGCAAATATAATTGTATATATGCAAAATAAACATTAGTATATGCAAAATATAAACATTAGTATATGTAAGATATAGATATAAAGTTAAAAGAGATAACTTAAAAGAGTTTATGCAAATATAATTAGATTCAATCCTCTTTCTAATTGTAAAATATCAAAATAAACATTAGTATATAAAATAATCTTGCATGCATTATGAAATTTATTACTTATTGCTGATATGTAGGCCCTTTAATATATTCCTTAATCATGAAGATAAGTCGAATTAACTCATACTTTAAAAATCGATCTATCCACTAGACTATCTATTAATTAAACAACCTTAAATTTCAGAAAATGCTTTTTATTTGTTTTAAAAGTGGTTGGAAAGTTAAGAGTCTATCTTTTTTAATTTATAAATTCATGTCCCTTAACTTTTTAGCAATCAATTCAGACTATTCAATCAAGTTGGGTCATCTACATATTTAAAAAATAGATTTATAACTTACTTATGGATGTCATATTTGAGATGTCTCAATTAAAGATTATGAGATAAGACTATTCAATCAAGTTAGGTCGTCTACATATTTAAAAAATGGATTAATAACTTATTTGGCTTATGGATGTTATTTGAGATGTCTCAATGAAAGATTATGAGATAAGCATTGTGGATTATGGAGAATACCATAATCTGTCAAGAGTCCAAAATATATTGTACATTTTGAGACTATATTAAGTTTTAAAAGGATAAGATTCTTTGTTAAAGATTTTAATGACCTCCATTGATTCAAATTGATATTATGGGTCCATCAGCAACAACCAACCATGATTCTTGAAGTACCACAAACATCTTCATATATAGATAATATTTGTCCGCAAAATTACTATCTTTGTGATTGAAGCATAGCGATTGTGAATGCAACTATTTCAATAAGCATATTAGAAAATAGGTAAGGAACTTATTTCCAACATAACAAATTTGAGTAATTATTTATTATACAAGAAATTGCCAAGGGGTTTTTTATAATGAATGAACAAATTTATCTTTATTTTTTTGGCTTTGTTACATAGTTACGATGGATTTGAGTATGGATCCCAAAACGAACTGAACAAAACTAAGTTGGTCTGGTTTGATCATCTCCTAAACCATTTCTTTTTTCTTTCTCCAATGTTTCAAATGGACTCCTTTGTCACCCCTCGTGCTTCTCATTCTCATGAGGAGGTGCAAGCGGATGAAAAGGAGGCGCAGAAGATACAGGTGGAGTTAGAGAAAGAGATAAAAGCAGGAGGAGGCTGAACTGGTTCACTAATCCAAACCATTCCGAGAATTTTGACAAAAACATTGATTGGAATACGAGAATAGGATCAAAATTTAAGAAAAAGAATGTCTCCGGATAATTTCTCAATAGAAGGCGTCATGTGCTAAAAACTAACCAGTAAAGAGTTTTGCCCTTCGTTATTTACACCTCACATTGATGCATGGAATCTAATGGAATAATACCTCGCAAAAATCATTTTTAGCAGACGTTGTAACAGCCGTCATTCCAAATTATATATAACCGGATCGTTACTTCATAGACTAAATAGCACGAACCCGATATTTCGATAAATTATGCCTTTAAAACCTGTAAAATATTCGATCATAAACTCAAATAAAAAAAGAAGGATGATAACATTCAAACAACAAATTGGAGGATGTTGAAAAGAATTTATCACGATAAAGGAATCAATGTTTCCAGACGAAATGGGTATAGCAACATCTACTTATATTTTTTGTCAGTGAATAGCATTAATCTCTTTGATATTCCTTTTTTGGTTTCAAAATCGGTATCTTAATAAGTACGGACAAGATAAGTAGGGACAGGATAAGTAGATAACATTACACAACTGGAGGGATAAATAAGTAGGGACAAGATAAGTAGATAAAGGAGCTGACGATTTATTTTAAGACTTACGTGATAAAAAAAATCCCCCCAGTCTCAATCTCGTCTATATCAACTGGGTAAGGACATCCTTCTTTTGTCATTATTATGCACTTGGCACCTACACAGCCCTCAGCAAAGCTCAATGGGATCCATGCAGCATACGATTAGGAACCAAGGCTGCAAGGAATAACGATGATAAACATTGAAAGAAAATGACAATAAGCAAATTTAAAGTACAAGTTGTACTACAATTCACATTTCCTCCCAAACAAGAAGACCATATTCGTGTAAAAGACATGCTTAGCTTGGTGGTTCTCGATTTTTTATTAGAGAAATCAAAGCCTAAGGCAAGCATGCGAAGCTTCGAAAGGGCTTTAAATCCTTGCAGGTGTCATGCCAGTGAGCTATAGGGACGCCAAAAAAAAAGCTTCTTCCAACAGCAGGTGCTCAACAATCCAAATATGGAACATTATCTGAAAACCAATGTAAAGACCTGACAAATAAAATATCACATTTCTTCCTGCAGCTTCTAGCCAGCAATGATCTCATTATCAAGTGATACCACTTTTGCACACTGGACATGATGTCTTTCTTTGCAGCCATTGGTCAATGCACTGTTACCAAATATTAGCATCAGCTATATAACATTATTCTTAATAGGAAAGGAAAGATGTAGTAGTACAAAAAATTCCTTACATCTTTGTGGAACTTATGTAAGCATGGTAAATGTCTAATGATATCACCAATAGATGGTTTCTCAAGACAGATAGCACACTCTTCAATAGCATCAGTCTGTATAAAAAGCAATATTAAAAAAGGATTATTAAATTTGCAGGGACCATGACAGAGAATTAGCTTTGACAATCTCTGAAATTGACTTTACAAATAAATGTACACCTGGACTATTGATTGTGGTAAATTGTTGATCTGGTTTTCTGAAGCACCAGAATGTTGATGGTTGTTTTCATCAAGGGCCAACAACGTCTCATAGTCATTTCTAGAAGGAAAAAAATAAGTATTACAATCGAGTCATATGCTAAACAATGCCAATGCCGGTCCCAAGCCTGGATGAAAAAGGTGGAGGGTTGTATTAGGTCACTAAAAATCAGTGTAAAACTATGTCAGATCTTATGAACATAAATCATAACTAATCTCAATGACGGCAAAAGATCCATGTAGCCGATCCAAATAATTGGGACTAATGGCTTTGTTATTGTTGTTGTAATCAAGTCATGCTAAATGTCCAAGTGCCATTGGTGAATATATATTTACCCAACACCACTAAACATGCATTTTCCTCTAGGATCTCATTACATTTTCCTGTACATAGTTAGAGATTTATTCTGGTATCTAAATGCTGCCTTGAAGAATCTAAGTGCTTCTGCACCAAACACAGAGTTAATCTAGTTCCAGTGCATTTGAATGACCCTAACCTATTCTGTTACATTGGTGCTTCCTTGTCCAATCTCATTACAGACTCCTGTACGATACTAGCCACATGAACAGTCAAGATAGTGTTAATTGACTTTCACTCACGACAAAAATTGCACTTGGAAGGTATAAAAATTTGCACAACAGGGGCAAAAATACATACTCATCAAAGTCCCGATGAATGTGAAGAATATTAGTAGTGTAACTAATACTGTTCATTCCAGCTTCTAGTTCATCAAGTAGGCCAGACCTCTGCAATTTATAAAAGAACATATCATAGCTGGCAAGGAGAAGATGTGACATAACCCCTTATTATTCAACAATGAAAAAGGAATAAAGAATAACTTTAATGATTCTATAGTTATGAACTTCGAAGATGCTATAAAGGAACACCTTTGTAGAAATCTGAACAAAATGACAGAATTGGAAGAACAAAAGTTAATAGAATGACAGAACTTTCCTGTTTTCCTGACAAGATTCTTAGTAATGCATTCATGTTTGCGTAAATGCTTCAAATATCTAAGAAAAGAAGAAAATGACAGGACCACATGTTCTACACCAACAAAAATTCTATAGAAACAATAGGACTACATGGATAAATCTCACGTCTTTTCTACCAGCATAATAACTGAAGAGCAACATGAGGCCAATGTGTAGCACAAATGATCTATTACATCTTTTTATAGTAGGAAGTGATGTAAGTAAACAAAGGCAACAATATATTTGCAATTATGGATATATTCTTAAAAGAGATACAACTTACGAAACTCAACCAGACCCATGACCATGGACTGCAAATTCATCGGGAACAGTATGATATGTATGGTACAGATAGCATGTACGATCCGAGGGCTAACCAAAACCAGGACCAGCCCTTTCCAGACGAAACACAATATATGAGGCAAAACTGATTGGAACACCTCATATATTGCCTATTGTCAAAATTCGATCACTACTGACCAGTACAGGTTGGTAACTGTTGAAATCCTTTGGGAGCTCTTTAAGGTTTATATAAGCCCTCCCTACCTTCTCAGTCACTTCCACTCACTCTCAATCTCACTCTTTCTCTCAATTTAAAGCCTAGAGGCTTAGGCATGCTTAATTTCCCAAATCGGCAATTAGTGGAGATTGATTTAGATAAAAGAGGGATTCAAACTCAAGATATGGTAGAACTAGTCTTTATTTGAATTTAACAACTTTCTCCCTATGTTTTTCCATCATTTCATGTAATCAGACTAAAGAATATTAGTAAATATTGATTGATTGGGAACTAATGATTGATTAAAGACCCAATTAGAGGAATTTTAGAAAAAATAGCCTAGATTGACCATGCATCGACTTCTTGCATGACTTATTACCTTATTCTACCATGTTCAACGGCCAATTAATGCTTATTAATACATGGTTAGATAGTTTAAGTGTATTTAAGTTCTAACGATTGGTTATTAAGAAAAATAAACTCATTGCACCATGTTGCCATTGTATTACAACAAATTGGAGGCTTCTTGTTACATGACTGAGAAAAATAATCATAATTAAGGCTTAATTAGAGTCACTTCTTACTTTTAGACCCAATTAGGGGTAATTAAGGTTAAAGGAAAGGTAGAGACAGTAGACGACTTTAAGCAAATGCAACAAAGCCACTATGATATCAGCACTAGGATTTTATCATATTCATAACCTTCATATTATGAATGATCCCATGACCAACAATATTCGCAACCTTCATATTACGAAGGATCTCATGCCCAACAAGTATATGTTGATAGTTAGTCAGTTTTTACGATTTAAATCGTTCTAAAGTCATGGAGCCATAGGTCAGTGACAAAAGTCACAGTTTTAGTGCACTCCAAACTCTACAGCATATATACCACAATCATATTTACCCCATCCATGTTCTAATGAGGCAATGATCTCTATCACGTTGATGCACCAACTACACATGGTTTATCAATATAACCTGTTCAAGGGAACAGTTCCAAGATTGGGTCCGAGAAATCTACCATAAAACATACAATCTCAAAGTATCAAGGTCTACAATCCAACAACCATGGAGTCACATCATTCAATATGATGGTACAAGCAAGTACATATGAATGTTATCTTAATATTTTATTTTGCTCAAATACTATAGTTTTGATGTCTAATCCAACATCTCAACTCTTTTCATTATGGATCAATGGAAGCAACTTTCTTGAACAGAGGATTATGCAACAAGGTTTTTGATGGATAGAAAAAGATAAGAATTTCTTTTTTTCGCTCCTTATAGCCTAGATTTTCCATTGATCTATGGCTTAGATATATTCATTCCTATTTAATTTCAATTTATATACCAAAAAATGGTGGAAAAAACCCTGAAATATAATTTTTTATTTTTGACTGATTTTTCAGCCTTTTCTATATTACTGGTATGTACCGATGTACCAACCAGCTTGTATGTAACAGTCTTGCCATGGACTGGCATGCATGGTTGGTACAAAAGTTGCTTCCTTGCCCATGACCATCATCATCTCTCTCAGCCAACGGATCAGTACAGTAGAAGTATAGAAGGCATACTGGTGATTCCCTAAATTTTCAGCGATTTTTCCCTTTTTCCATCCTACATTATTCTAGGGCAACCTAACAGTTAGTATAATATGTCAGCATGATGTGTAAGCATGAGACCAGTCAAGCTTTTAAAAACTAGGAAGCTTATACAAATATCGATTTTGTTGAATAATAAATTTAAAGTGCTTAAGAAACCTATAAAGGACAATCTTGAAGACATGTATTTACCATATTAACATCCATTTCGGGAAAGTCAACATATCTCATCCATGGTGCAGATCTCATTGATAATCCATATTGAGCAGTATTTACAGACCGCGGCAAGTAATTCCCAGGTAGTTGTTGAGAATGCAGACGTGTAATTAATCTGTCCCTCTAAGCAACATAGATAAAGGAAGAATTAGTTTACGAAGACAAAAAAGTCGCTACAAATATGAACAAGGCAAATGTAAGTAGCATTAGTCATAAGAATATGTTGCAATTAACTATTTAATTAAATCACCTTAAAAATGAGAAAGCATCATAAAGTTCTCTAGCAAAGCAGAATGACATTTGACAAGCAATGGTTATCACTAAATCCAATTTCCTCCTGGAGTAACAAAATAGGAAATTTGAATGAGCTTCTTTGAAGCATGATTCTGAAAAATAAATGTCAAAAGGGATGTAAATAGAACTAAATTTTGGACCCAAATCATCATTTATTGTAAATGATATCGTTATGAATGAGCATGCAAGAAAACTAATATTTCAAGGATTGCCTTGGCATAGGGAGTCTATGGCGTGACCTTCAAGTTAGTCATGCAAACCCCTTTTATATGTGAATGTAAATCACTGGAGAGCATAGTTCTTGTGTCCTTGCCGTGCCTATGTGGATCAACAATTTCAGTATAGCAACCAATGTGACAACTAATATTCATAACAATTTTAAACTACCAGTATATCTTTAGTTGGCACACCCAATATAAGTTATTTTTGTATAGTATTAGCTGGATTTGCAGATCCAACACCTCAGCCCTGTGTGGACACAATAAGGTGGACAGACACACCTCAGCACACATGATATGTGGCCTGAGTCAACTGTACATGGAAATCAATGTGACTCAACTGAGTGTGGACAATTTACGAAGATTGTTGGTTGATTTCAACTGATGTCATGGCAGAAGAGAGAAGAAAAAGAACAGAAGAAAGAGCAGTCGCAACAGGCCTGTTGCAGTAAAAGCCACTAACAGCCACTATGACGAGAAAAACAGGAATGTGAAATTAAATGATGTGATTGGCCCCACTGATTGGAGTAACATCGGATACAATCATGTGAGATAGCCTGTGTAGTCTTGATGGATTTAACTCTCTACCATCAGTTTTTGAAAATTAACTAATCTTTAAGTTTAGCCTAATTATCATATATATAGTGACTGTCATTAATAAAATGGTCCCTCACCTACTTGTACATGATATCATTATATGTTTTTTGTGTTATGTAATCAAAATATCTGAATCCTATTCTTTTACACTTGCCGCATTGAAGACCAGATACATGTACCTTTCCTGATTTTAGATAAGAGGAGAAAACAATCAAATTGAAAAGTCCAACCACAATCCTTCAATCCCATTATGACCTTGTTGGGATCATAGACAACTAAGTGACAGCTGGGTCTTTGAAATTAGTTCCCCACCACAAAGAAGGCTAAATAAATATTTAGGACTTGGCCGAGACTGCATAATTATTTGAAGTCTTAACATCTGATGTGTCAACTCAAGCAATATAGGAGCATCAAGCACGTGATTTCCAGTCATGAACTGCCATTTTTGTTGGAACTAATTTGGGCACTTGGAACCAGTATTTAAAAAGCGCTAAGCGCCAAAAAGCGCCAAGGTCCCAAAATGCCCGAGGCCTAGCGAAGCGAGGCGCTCTAAAATATTAAAATATAAATAATATAATATAATTAATAAAATATAATTATTTAAATAAAAGTATAATATTAAATTAAAAATCTACCATTAATAGTATATTACTTACTGTTAATAATAATTAGATGGGAAGAAAAGGGAAGAAAATCTATCATTAACAGTATATTATTATTGTTAATAGTAATTAGAAGGGGAGACAGAACTGTTAACAGTAAAGGGATATAAAAAATCATGAAAGTGGCAAGAGAAGTGGTGAGAAGCTGCAAGCTGGCAGCAGCAGCAGCGAGGGACAACTCTAATACAGCCACAACAATGCTGCGAATGGCAGCAGTAGCGGTGGACGCTGCGAACAGCAGCAGCAGACAACAGCGAAACAGTGGCAGCGGACAGCAGCGGCAACAAACAACAGTAGCGACAGCGGATACCAAAGGAAGATGAGGAGACTCAATCGGCGACAGAGGAAGACTCGGTTCGCTACACCTACGACGGAGGCAACCGCAGAAAGCGCTAATGGCAGAGGCAACGAGAGAATCGTCGGCGGCAAGGGCAGAGGGAGAAGATGCACGCTAAGGTTGGGATTCGGGGTTGCATGCGGCTAACTCCGTGTGTTAGTTGGTTCAATCGAACCAACTAACGCACATTTAACCGAACCAGACTTCAAAAAGTCAGGATCAGTTACCCTATATCAACCGGGCGCTTGCTCGAAGCGCCCGACGCCTGGGCTCGGGCGAGCGCCCAAGGGGCACCTCATTGAAGCGCGCCGCCTGGTCCTGATATGAGGCGCTCGAGCCTCACCTCGCCTCACTTGAGCGCTTAGGCGAGCGCCCGAGCGCCTTTTTAAATCACTGCTTGGAATGGGCACTCTGGTTCAAGGCCTCTGTCGATTAACTTCCAGTTGCTCCATGTACACAGATCTTGCATGATGCTGCACTATGAGAAGTCATGTCATTTTCCTTATTTAGTTACCCCAGTACCCAATCATTAATAGAAAATGACTTCCCTGGCACTGACAATACAACAATTGAACAAGAATAAAATGATGCACATGAATTTGATTGTTTGACCAATCATGATAAGCTTAAATGAACAGCAATAAGAAACTGCCTCCCATGGCCCAATATTCCATATCAGGTGATTTGAAGAAATTTAAAATTTAAATTCCGGTGGGCTAATGACTATCATTTTCATACATATCAATGTCAAGAGGCCAGCAAAGTTAGGTTCTAAGCATGGTTGGGTGCTAAAATTGGACCATTTAAAGAGAACTGAGTCTGAGGGAAGTTTGTCACCGAATGCACAGCCCACATATTATGGGCTCATAAAAAAGATAAAAAAAGATCCCTCCTAACAAGTGGAAGTTACCATGCAACTTGCACAATCCAGGTTTTGCTATAGGATGCTCAAGGTCAAAATTAAATGCAAGCAAACTATATAGTTCTGGGTTGGTTATGAAATTCCTTGCATTTTACTGAATTGGGTTGCACATATAAAGCTAAAATAAATTGCAAAAGACTTATTTTGTGATGCAAGCTCTAATCCATTTCCATTTATAATTAGATAGGTTTCTTTTCAGGTTATTGAATATCTACAGTCCCATGTCAAGCTGGGATGTGTACAGAACAAAGAACCAAAAAGACCTTTCACTATTTCAGAGAAAGGGTCATTAGCTTAGCTACATATAACCAGAGAACTCACTTAAGTTCAAGTTATAGATCACAGGACATTAGAAAACCCACTTACACGATTACGTTGAGTTTGCCATGAAGGTAAAGACATAGGCCGAGCATTCTCCTCTTGCTGCAAGGACCATGCTATTGCTGCATCAATCTGTTCAGAAATAGAATTGCAAACATTACATATAAATAACTACATACAAATGAAATATGGCTTAACAGGAAAAACAATTCCAATTGACAACTAGAACAGAAAAAAGTAAGTATTACACCTTAAAAGAGTTTACATGGAAATAATAGACTAACCTCCTCCCTGTTTCTGACTCCTGGTGATTCATTATAAAGCTGCTCTTGAAGTTGCTGAGCTAATAACTCATCTGACTCAACCCGCGTAGCCATTACATCGCAACTATCAAAAATAATATGACTTTGTTCTTGAAGATTACTAGATCTTACTTTTGGTGAATGCAGCTCATCAACTTCTATAACTGGTCCCAAGATAATGCCACGTTCATGAGGATTATGAGTTTTAGTCGATCTCAATTTTGAGAATCGCCAATCATGAACTGAACTAGAGCTTTCACCATTAAAAATACTAGATGAACCATATTTCCGCTTCCTATCTGTATGCTTTTTTCTTCTGCTTTCCAGGTCTGACTCAGAAGAAGGTCTTTTTGTGATTAAATTTGTTTCAAGCAATGCAAATGATTCAGAATTATCAAGTAAAATTTTAAAATGATTACCAGTTCCTATTGCAACTACATTACTCTGATCAGATTGGGGACCAGAGGCTTCTCTCTCACATATGTTTGCAGTCTTAGATGGTGACACTGTAGATTCCTTTTCTCTCCAACCTTCTGCCTTCCATCCTTGATCTTCAAAGGCCCAAACATCAGTTTTGCTGTCTCCATAAATAGCTACATCTTTCCTAGAATCCAGCCTGTCAATAGAATATCCTTGAAAGATTTAGTCATGAAATTGGTCTCGGAATTAAATTGTCATACTAGAATAATGCAAGATATTTTTGGCTATTTTGATTTCACGGAAGAAATCTTGCATGAGAATTTCATATAAAAAGGTATCAGGTAAATATATCAATATTTGTTCTTTCAAATGGTTTTGCTCCAACACATATGATGGAAAATCATTTAGCATTGTATGTGAAGAATGTTAGACATGTCATTAAAATTTTTGGTTGTCAAGTATTAGTTATTGTCATCATAGCAACTACAAATAGATGCTAAGAGGACAAAAGTACCTTTTGCAATCACTGATAAGCTAGAAATGTGAAAAGTAAATAGAAAGAAAAGGATAACATCTATAAAGCTGAAAGCTGTCCTCGTATCAAATACAGTGGCATATAACTGAACTGGTAACTGGTTACAATAAACTTTTGGGACAGAAACTATTTCCACATGAGAATTATGTGGAAATAGTTTCTGTCCCAAAAGATGCATATTGATGGACATTCATATAAAAATATCAAAACAAAAAATAAAAATAAAAATCTATATTAATGTATTAGTTGGTGTTTCTTTAATTTCTCTTTACTAGGATCATGGTTTTTATGTACCGGTCAGAGCTTGGACTGGTACAGTACCAGTCCTACCAGTGTACCAAGTGTGTACCAAGTGTTGGTACACTGGTGCGAACTGAATTTTGGAAGTAGTCTAAAAAAGGCTGAAAGAAATTGCTCTAAAAAAATGCTGAGAAAATTGCTGAGTACAGTGCCTGTACCATCCTATATCGGGCAACCAACACCAGTTCATGTACCCATAACCTGGTAGATCGATAATTACTGCTTGTATTTGTACATACCAAGCGATATTCAAAACCTTGACTAGGAACAAACAGAAGAAATATGAAATAGAAAAAACATAAGAATGACAAAAGGAGAGTGTCAAAAATAATTTGTTATAGCCTTAGCAAATATAAGGTCAAGGAAAGTCACATTCAATTCTTCTTCCAATACAAACTATACTACTACTAAAACTTACTTTGAAAGGATGGATGCATGTGGGTATTTATAAGAAAGGAAAATTTTAATAGCATTTGGCAAGGCTTAACATCTTGGTTTGATATTGGGTTCAACACCTTATCAGGCGGTACTTGTATTATCTTGTATCAATAAAAAAATGAATACCCATCGACCAACCTACTTGGTCCAGTATCCTTTTTTGGTCAGACTAGTAAATACCAATTGTTATGTACCAATCTAACTGACAATTGAAAACTTGGAATTAGGTGAGGTAGCATGTGATGCTTAAATCAACGAGACAACTTAGATCATCACATGGAGAAAGTTTTGACATTATGAAATGGAAAATGTATTTGCTTGTTTTTCTAGAATATATAAGATACCGTTAGAACCTTAAGAGATTAATATACATTAAAAATGAAAAAAAGGAAGAGAATTGGATAGACATTTGATGGAAACTCTTATAATGTTTTAATTCAAATTCATCACGACCATATGTATCATTTTCAATCGAGAATTTGTCAATATGACTTGAGAATACTTAAAGTAGCTCTAATTAAGGTGGGAAAGATTGCATTTGCTAATGAAAAGGTTTTGCCACAGTCAGATTTCAGGATTGACATGGGTATTCTGAATTGGACCTTGTGATAGAAGAATGTGTTTTGGATTTGACTGAACAAAAATTGGATTTGGGTGCTGAGTTAGATTCAGACATTATGGTGTGTCATATTGGTAGTGTGTTTGGATCATGAGTTGGATTAAATTATTTTTGGGTCTGGACTTTAAATTAAATGGATCTGCACTCAGGTTGGAATTCAACAAAATTAGGTTTTAGATCGATTTGGCAGCTAGAGGCAGTTGGTTAACTTAATTATGGTTTAGCTTAAATGAGATGCTTGGTTTAATGAGTCTGGACGAAATGATTACAAAATGGTTCCAGATTAAGTCAACATGATCTATTTTTGGAAGTTTCTCCCGATATAATTCAACATCAACTTTACAATCACAGTAAGATCAATATCTTAGCAGATTCTAGTATATGGATTTATATCCTATCCAAAGTATATAACTAATAGATTTACTTGTGATTTGGATCATCATGGTGCACAAAATTGTAAAATGGTAAGGTTATATGAACCAAAATAACATATTGATTCCTTTCCCTGCAATCATATTTCCATATAATTTCTATTGAAACAAAAGCATTAACAAATATAGCTATACCATATCTTGTATTTTGGGTTAAATAAGGAATGTAGAAAGGAGACAAACCTCAAAACGATAGGTTTTTAATTAAATTTGACTAAAATAAATATATGAAATATAATTTTGGTAATACTAAGAGGACAACTGAGGATAAAATTAAGATCGAAGGACAAGAAATAAGTAAATATTTTAAGGTATCTCTAATCTAATAATCAACAAAATGAAAAGATTGATAAAGATCTTATTCATAATGTAAAAGTCAGGTAGCTAGTGTAGAAAGGAATATCGAGGAGTCTTGCATGATATCACGATCCCATTAGATTAAAAAACCATGCTTTGTAAACCCTAGTGTTTGATGGTTAATAAAGATCTGCAAACAAAAATTGTGTAGCTGAGATGAGAATATTAAGTAGATGAGCTAAAAATAAAAATAGTAAAAAATATTCTTATTTGTAAACAATTAGGTATAGCTCCAATAATAGACATGATGAGGAGTCATTTAGGTGGTACAGACATATTCAAAGCACACTTACAGATGTCTAGATTAGACGACATGACTCAATAAACATTAGTGGTACAATGAAATTGAACTAAAAAATATTTTCTAGAAATAAAAATGATTCAGATGATGATTCTAATTTGACTATATATTATCTTTCCTAAAGGTCAATAGTAAAAAAGACAAACTCATTTGCAACATCATGGCATGTTGTTGTTCATTTGTGAACACTGTATACCACATACAAGCAAGCATGGGGACTTACCTGCTCAATGGCAAATTAGCTTTACCATGGTGCCCATTTGTCATTGTATAAATATCAGTTTTTGCTTTCCCTTTCCCTTTCCCTTTCTTGACATCATCACTTCTGCCTCTAGAATCAGGATTGACATTGTGTATTTGATTTGATGTCCCATTAGGCTTTGGCACTCTTCCGAACTCTATCTCCATCAGTTCATCCTCTATTGGTTGTTTGACAGTTGAACTCCCTGAACTGTTATCATGGGAGATGCAAACATTTCTCAACAGCTTTCGCTGGCTTACTTTGGGTTGCAAATCATCCAATATATCTATTCCTTGTAATTTATCTTGATCACTAATTCTAGCAAACGAAGAACATTTCTGTCCATTAGATGTCTTTCCATTCTGACAGTGAACCTCAGGTTCATTACTGACCCTTGCTATGTTATAAGGAGAGATACAGCCATTCCGAACTAATCTTCTCAGCCCCCTAGGTCTCTGAGGAACAACAGTTTGTATTACACTTGCTAGATCATGATGAGATTCGGAATGTACCCCACTACATGAATCAACTCCTTTTCCCTTGTCTTTGGATTTCATATCAGCATGAGCATCCTGCAAACTTAAATTGTCTTTATCAGATATAGCCATTCCAATCTGACTCCGTCCATGCCCAACTGACATAGAAGGAAGTGATGATCCCATACCAAGTAATGCACTGCTTACATGGCTTCTAAGTACCTCACTGTTTTCACCTAGCAATCCTTTCCCTCTCTTCCTCTTAGCATCCTCACATATTGCACCATTTAGTAAAGTAAGTGTGTCATGATTCAAGTCAATTCTTTTCAACCTCTCCTTGTTGTCCATGGAAACCACACCCTTACCAACTTCATATGAAGTGCTGAGCAAAGGTTTTTTATTCACTGTTTCAGACATTGATTTGCCCGTGGTAGATACGACCTTATCATCAAGAGTTGTACTTCTAGTACTATCATATCTTTCACCAATATCCTTCAGAATCAGATGTTTAGAATTCCTCCTTTGTAAAAGATGCTTGATACCTTGGCTTGGTGACAATGGATCAACTTCTACATTGATATTCTCATTCTGGGATGATGACTTGTTAGCCAACTGTGCCAGTCTGTCAGGAGTGTCAGGTACTTCCAGGACCAGATCAGGTTCCATCTCATGAATGTCAACCAGGAAAGCAGAAATTATTGGTTTCCCCTGACAAAGTGGTAATCTCACATCTGGGATCGACAATTTGAAGTTCTCTTTGTTCCCAGACCAAGATTGAGAGATCAGTAAACTTTATCGCAAGATATTAAAGGAAAACTTAATATAGATATAGTAGGCTTTTCCAAAACCTAAAATATCAAGATGGAGCAGATAGATATCATGAAAAAATTTTCCAGAAATCCACAATATATATATATGGAAAAAGATAAGAATGATAATCCAGCGGACCCTAGGGAAAAAAATAACATTCTAGTATCCTAACCTAAAAATAATA
The DNA here is from genome assembly GCA_021527575.1 of Ensete glaucum. NCBI lineage: Eukaryota > Viridiplantae > Streptophyta > Magnoliopsida > Zingiberales > Musaceae > Ensete > Ensete glaucum. Next base: position 30,331,477 of record CM038557.1, read on the forward strand.
ACAGCAATAACTCTCGGCAAGAATTAGCAGAGAAAGTATGATAATTTCTCGAAAATTTTGAAGATAATATTACAAAAAGGAATAAAAACAGGATTAAAAATAAATTTTAGATCAATGATGTCCCCCTAGTAATACGATCGTCAGAAATAATATACAAAGCCAAATTGAATTCAAGGAAAGAGAGGATAAAAAGACAAAGATATTATCAATGACAACAACAAAACTAAAAAGAAAAAGTTACACCTAAATAAAATGGACGAAAACATAGAGAAAAATATCAACATGAGATGGGCGATCGGAATCAAGAAAAGACACCTTCATCTTGGCGACCACCTCCACCCGCACAGATCGAAATCCAGCAAACAATAACCCAAAGAACCCGACGATGATCGATTCATGCGCCTTCTTCGACCCGCCGCCACGCGCGGTACGCCTCTCCCTATTTGGTGCCGGAAGAGCGTCAAGAGTCGAAATTCCGAGGAAAGATAGAAATTTAATCTGACGGTGTTTGCTCCGCCTGCACTCCTCCAATGTCTCCCTAGCGGGTGCTGCGGGCGACACGCGGCCACGCAAAGAATTCCTGAATCGGAGCCGTCAATGCTAGATGATTGTCTCTATCTCTCTCTCTCTCTCTCTCTCTATATACACTTATTTATTTATTCATATATAAATAATTTATAGAAAAAGTCCTGGCTCTTTTATATGATCCTCTCATAATGATTTTTTTACTTTAACAAAATATCCTTAGTAAGATCATTAAAAAAATTAAATATTTTTTGAGTTGATTTTTTTAGATGAATTGGTTTGGTTCAATTCAAGTAAATCCTATCTACCTAAGTTGGTTCAATTGACCCTTGGCTTGTCCCTTAATTTCTCTCAAATTATCTCGCACTATCCAATCTATTAAGGAATAAAACAAGAAAGTTCTTACTCATTGCCTTCACCAATATCCTACTTATAGCGATGATCAATCATGTTCCTCGTCAAAACCTTATGGAGCCTCAATAATTAGCAGTGAATCGCCATAACCCTATTTAGCATTGTAGAGCTTCACTGAATCATTGTGTCCTCCCTCTCTTTTCGTGGTGCATCTTCTCTAGGTGATAGGTTTGGCTGGGAGAAGGTTTGGTGCATCTTTTGCAACACCAGACGGGAAGGCTTGTGGCTTGGTTATGGTTGTGGCTACAATCGTTGCTTGGCTATGGTCATGGGTTAGTCGTCATTGCAGGTTTGGGTATGGTTGTGGCTAGGCTGCGATCGTGACCTGACAACGATCAAAGGATTAATTCTGGATATGCAAGGTTACAAGGCGGACTATGGAATAATTGCAAAGCTATGACTACTACATTAATGAAGCTTTCATAGTATCATGAAGTCTCGACAATGTCTTTGAAGCACCGACTGCATCGACAAATAGTTCGGTGCATCGTTAAATCATTCGTTGTAATAATAAAAAAATATATTATTAGATAAATACATCTTCATTTCATTCATAATATTTTGATATTATTAATTTTGAATATCATTTTAAAACTAAAATAAGGCTACGTTTGATAGGGATGATCCTCTTTCCAATGAAAATATTTAGTATTCAAGATAAGTTAGACAATTTCAATGAAATAAAACTTTTGTTGATACCAAAATCAGAAGTGCTTTTGGAAGTAGTAATTCATCAAGTTGAAACATTTACTTCTATACAACTTTAAACACATTAGACTTTATTTTGGGAAGCAATCATAAGTTACAAGAGCAAATTGAAGAATCATCTTCTAAGCAACATCAAACTCATAATTTTGATTTGAATGAGACATTTGCAAACAATAAAGATCGCTATATTATATTTAAATAAGAATGAGCTGAGCAAAGAATAACAAAAAAAAAAAAGTCAAAGAAGATATTGTTAGATTACATGGCCCATTGGGTAAGATATATAATGAAATTAATTGAATTCTAATGATATAAATTAATTAATATTAAATTAAAGTTTATATTATATTAGAATTTTTTAAGAATGTCCTTGATGAAAATAATTCTCTTAATAATCTATCTTAGACTCTCTGCTCTCACCTATAAATAGATAGGATCTCCTCTAAACCTAATACGATGCAAAAGAGAATATAATTGAGAGATTACGACTATTCTCTCATCCTCCATAAAATCATCAATCTCGGTGGTTCTGTGAAAAAATAGGAAGAGAAAAGAAGGAGTTCTAGACTTGCTCTAGTTCTCTTTTGCGGATCGACCTTATAATGATATTTGGATCTAAAGAATATTACTTTTGCATATCAAAAAGAAATCTTATTCAGATGACATCGAAAGGTATGCCTCATAAATCGATCTAATGTTATTTAATTTCACTCCTGACATGAAAGTTTTTTCACATAACAGATTACATATTACAATTTTAATCTAAATATGAACCTCATGAAAAATAGTATTAGGATCAACTGACAATAAGAGGGCGGGTGGGGGATGAATTAGTAAAAGTGTAAATTTTATTTTAAATAAAATTTTTTTGGTTTTAAACAAGATAGGAAGATCCAAAGCTTTTCGTAACAAATGAATGATTCAAAGAAGATTGCCAAGTAATAGAACCTTAGGGTTCTATCGTAGAGGAAGAGGGTAGAAAGGGGGATAATCGATCTCTTTGAGAGGATCGAGCCTCCTAGATTGCTTAAAGGGGATCTACCTCCTAGGGTTTCTCTCTATTGGCTAAAACATAACTGCTTCATTGATTGATTTCATAAAAGAGTTTACAGCCTTATTTATAGGGCTATGCCAAGAGTCCCACTAATCTTTGACCCTTAACTAACTTGATAAACTCTTAAATAAAAATAATAATTGACTTTATCTCAAATCGAAGATAAAAACCAATTCTAACAACTTATAATTGACTTAATAGGGTTCACCTGACCCATAACTGATACTAACTAACATGATTTAACATGAATAGATGGACTCGACTTAGCTAGGGTCCTATCAGACCCGCCCACTTCAAATTAGCCTTGCCTCAAGGTTGAGCAGTATCATATTTCGGGAGCACTTCAATATTTACCATACAACATGACTTTTTGATCCATTAAGTAAGATATCCACTTGGTGTAAGTAATGGTTTGGTTTTCTTGTGCAGTTGTCATTGTAGTCTTCTAGAAAACCCTTTTCATCTAATGGCTAGTGGTCGCACCATATCTTCTTTTGAGGATCACCACTTTGAAGTCTTCCTGAAGTATCAAAAAGAAATCAATAAGTAGTTATTTTACCTTTGAGTACCTTTTAACATAAATTAGGATTTGCTCATTAGCAATTTCAGATTTGGCATAGCCTTCATGATCGGGCTCCACATTATCAATTTTTAATTCCTCCTTAACTAGTTAAATCATCAGAAGTTTGCCACGACCTTCATATTTGAGCTCTAAATTATTAGTTTTTATTTTCTCCTTAATTGTCTTAACCGTCAGAAGCTGCTCTTGTTTGTAATTGTCTATGTTGACCATATTAAATCATGTCTATTGAAGCTTCTGTTTCGACGAGTATCTATAATAATTTTTTCTTCATGTTTATTAGTGAATGATATGACTGCTATCATGGTACGAGGATGGCGAGCTTTAACTTCACACTGAATCTCAAGATTAAGTCCCTTAATAAATTTTTTCACCAACTGTATCTCAGACCAATCTCGGGTTTGGTTTGACAAGCGCTCAAATCTGCTTTGGTACTCATGTATTGTGGAAGTCTGACGGATTTTGATAAACTGTCCATTAATGTTCTTGTATTTCAATAGTCCAAAGCAAATCAGGAGCTCTGTCTTGAAATATCTCCATGAAGGGACTCCATGATAGGTCTTGTATAAATTATACCACTAGATCGTGTCTCCTTCAAGTTGAATGGAGGCGATCTCCACCTTGGATCCCTCCGGAGTCTGTGAAAATAAAAAAAAATTTCAACATATGAAATCCAGCCAATCGGGTTCCCATCTTCCCATCTAGGAAACTCCACCCTTATGCATGTGTATCCTATGTCTTGCACATGATCATACTTTTCAGATTGACTCCCTTTAAAATTTTCACCATGTTGAGTTTTGTTGGGATTCTCTGATCGGCTTCTTCTAATTTCGCGGAGGAGCTCTTGAAATTTGTCTTCCATGCGGGCCTCGAAGGCTTTAAACCTTACATCAAGTGCATCATATGTAGTCATCGTGTATAATTGTAGATCAGTGATATTCAGTTTTTTTTTTTACTGTCGAGTCAGGGGCATGAGTTTGCATCATAGGGGAGGGGCAACGATTGCTGCAGAGGGAGATGGTATGACTAGAAGCGACTGCAACAACAAGCAGATGAGGTAGCAATTGAAGAAGAGATAGTGGTAGTGTTCCATCTTGCTAGAGATATTGACAACAAGGAGGGGCAATGGGTTTCGGTGAGCAACGGGGTTCGACAAGGAAGAGGAAGCGAGGGAGTAGCGTCGCTGTTGGTGCGGTTAAGATGTAGCGGGAAACAGAGGGCAACAACCAATGACAACAGTGGAGGAGGGATCGACTGGGAAATTATAATGAACAGGGTGCTGCTGCAAGCAAGGGAGTGAGAAAGGTAGCAGCCGATAATCTTGGTGACAGATAAGAGCACGGTTGGGCAGCAATGGTCGGTAGGTGGCGGTGGCGGCAGGCGGTGGGATCAGCAAGGCAGAAGGGATAAAGAAGAGGACAATAGTGGGGCCGACGGTTGGCAGCGGTGGTAGGCCGTGGGGAGGAGGCATAGGAGGAGGACAATGACAATGTCGGTGAGGGCTTTGGCTGTGATTAAGGAGGAAGAAAAGGGCTAGCTGACAACAGGAGTAGGTGCGACAGATGAGGGCTTGGTTGTGGCAAAGGCAACTATGGTAGAGGGAAGAAAAGGCAGAGGAGGCAGAGGAGGGTTTGGTTGCAATGAAGAAAGGCTTGGCTGTGGCAAAAGCGGCTGGGAAGAGAAGGAGGCAATGGGGTTCGACGAGGACTATGGCAGCAGGAGAGCAGCGGGGTCTAGCAAGGAAGAGGTTGGGCAGTGCTGGAGGGAGAAGAAACAATAGTGCTGGATCCATAGGTAGGGAGGAAGCAGCGGTAGCATGGAAGAGTGGCAGGCGGCGACCAATCGATGGGGAGCGACGGGCGACAGCAAGGATGGTCAGCGGAGATGAAGGAGGAAGGCAGCAGTGGCATTAGGTGTGCCAAGGGACAACGATAGAGGGCTGGCCAGTGGCGACAATGACAGGGGTTGGGTGACTGTTGTCGAGGTCTAGCCAACAGTTGATGAGGAGAGGAAGAAGATGGCAGAGGTGGCTATGGTAAAGGCATATGTGAAGCTGCGATGCGATTGAGGAGAAAGGGAAGATGGTGGCTGGCGATAGTAGTAGGGGAGGAAGAAGGGGGAAGGTGTGGCTGTGGCCCCTTCTTCTTCTTCTTCTTTCTCTCTCTTTTTTTTTCTCTCTCTCTCTCTTTTTT